>SJYQ01003394.1:182504-218085 GCA_006410935.1 Redunca redunca | reverse complement strand
GAAACTCCAGTACTTTGGCCACCTCATGCGAAGAGTTGACTTATTGGAAAAGACTCTGATGCTGGAAGGGATTGGGGGCAGGAGGAGAAGGGGACGACAGAGGATGAGATGGCTGGATGGCATCACCAACTCAATGGAGGTGAGTCTGAGTGAACTCCGGGAGTTGGTGATGGACAGGGAGGCCTGGCATGCTGCAATTCATAGGGTCGCAAAGAGTCGGACACAACTGAGCGACTGAACTGAACTGAACTGAACTGAATGCTTTGATGTCTTGGGGCCTTGCTAACACTAGAGAGAATACCCCTCAAAGGTCTAGCTAATTTCTAGAGCCCATGTTCTTTAAATGCAATCTAGCAATCTAGTGCCCACATCCCCAGTCTAGTGCCCCACCTCCTTTATCACACTGTCACATTCAGTGCCTCTATGCCCTGTCTTAACCTCTCTAGGGTCACGGGCCAGACCACTAGGCCAGCCTCTACACCCCAGAACCCACTGAAGTGATTCAGATGGGGCTGTTCTGCCTGTGTACCCTGCCTTACCTTGCCTTCCCACTGAAGCCACAGCAAAGACTGGCCCACATTCCCCCTCTCCCTGTGCCTCCTGACTGACCTTGATGGTTCCCCATTGTCCCTGCATGGTGTGCCATGCTTCGTATTTCTAGGGACTGTGAGTATAAACTTCTTCCTTCATAACGGTCATTTCTGTGTCTGCATGTGTTACTGTACTTGATTAAAACAAATTCTGGGTGCATTTTAAAACATGAATTTAAGTGATGTAGGCTTCCAGACCTGTCATCTAAGCATCTCTCTACCCACCCTCTGTTGTCAGTAGCTCAAAGAACACTGCTGAAAGAATGCAGATGAGGAAAAGAAAGAAGAAATGACATTTTAAATAAGAATTGTTCTATTTAATTCTCATAACAGTTCTGGTTTATAAAGAAGAAAAATGAGAGTCCGCAGAGTGTACTCAGTGGTGATCACGTCACACAGATGATTGATTAGGTAGCTTGAAATTGACCCCTAGTCTATCAGTTTACCATGTTTCTTCCATTCCATCTGCATCTCATCTGAAATGCTTACTTGATCTCTTGAGCAGTGAGGAAATTGCTGTGTGACAGTGTTGTCTAAGGCAATTAGTGTGAAAGCGAAACTAGAAACACACATCCCAGAGTGTGGCCTAGACTACAGCACTGCTGCTGCTACTGCTAAGTCGCTTCAGTCGTGTCCGACTCTGTGCGACCCCATAGATGGCAGCCCACCAGGCTCCCCCGTCCCTGGGATCCTCCAGGCAAGAACATTGGAGTGGGTTGCCATTTCCTTCTCCAATGCATGAAAGTGAAAAGTGAAAATGAAGTCGCTCAGTCATTTCGACTCTTAGCAACCCCATGGTCTGCAGCCTACCAGGCTCCTCTATCCATGGGATTTTCCAGGCAAGAGTACTGGAGTGGGGTGCCATTGCCTTCTCCAGACTACAGCACTAGTTGTGAGCAATGTTAAGTGAAAAAGAGGATCCAAAATCAGATAACTTTGGGGAAGGCAGGTCAACCATCTCAGAGCCTATGATTTTCTTATCTTCATTGTAGCGCTTTCAAAGTTCATTTGACTCCAGAATGTGTGTGTGTGTGTGTGTGTGTACGCACACCACACATGTACATCTGAGGGACACATTTGGGAGATGCTGACCTCGTGCTCACATTTTTCTGCTCCACCTGCACCGTAGGATGCTGGAAGCCTCCCCTGGGCTCCAAGTTTATTGCCGGGATGGTTAGATAGTCAGGTGAGAGGTTATAAAAGAGCCTTCTGAATTATACTCACTGATATCAGCCGATAGTAGTGCCAGCAAATAATTCATTTTGAGGGGTGAAGGCAGATGAAGGCAGATGTGGAAACATTTCAGAAAGTTTCAGAAAATAATCTGGACAACTGTCTGAATTCATTAGTCTTAACTAAGAACCTGAATTGTGTAAGATACAGTGAAAAAAAAAGTTGGGACTGGTAGACTAGAGGCAAATGATATAAAATGAGAGATCTATGCTTAAGCAAAAGAAGAGATGTGGTATAAGAAAGCCGAGATGCAACCTGGCCCAGCAAGAAGCTGGGAATCAGGCAGTAGTGGGGGGTCTGTGAGGGCACTTGCTGCTGCTCTCCTCCATGCCAGCTTCCTTCTCTGTCTGCTGTGGAAAGCAGTGTCTTCCCAGGAAGTCAGCACAATCATAATTGCCTCTATGAGCTGGGCAGACAGATGTTCGAGGAGGGATCTACTGCAAGGGACTTTCTAGTCTCATTAAAAAGATGCTATTTATACACAGGAAACCATGAAGACACTGATTGCTAGAAAGCACAGCTCAGACAGGACTGCTAAGCCAGTTGAAGTGGAGAGGCTCCTTGAAAGCTGGTGAGATGGGCTCAGTGAGGTCTGGCTGCAGTGGTGTGGAGATGCAGCTGTTCTGTGCTCAGACATCAGAAGGGCTGGCCTGGACTACAGGACAAATCTCAGGACCCCCACCCCCTGCAACAGAACCAGACTAATTTGAGGCCCAGCACAACCAACTGTGAGGTCGGTCTCCTTAGCCACACAGTCCCTTTCAGCAGTGCCTCTGCTTCCTGTTCAGGCTGCAGCCATGTCCCTAAGAAAACAGGATTGTAAAGGGGCTAGTGTGAGACCCAGGTAAAATTGGGGGAAAATAATTGGCAAGAGGTGCTTAATAAGTGTCCACACCTGCTCTTTCTCCCAGAGCCTCTCCTGCTTTGGGCAGTTCAGCGGGAAGAGCACTTCCCTGCACAAGCACCAGGGAGAAGGAGCCTCTTTTAGCCTCTTGTCACCTAACTCACACAGCAAGCAGACTTTTCTGTACTTTCTGCATGTCTTCCTTCTGATGTATCTGCCACAGTTCCAGCAGTCCCACGACCTGTGACAAGGGCGCAGCCGCCCGCATTTGGCTGGGCAGCAAAGGGCTGGGCCAGCCTGGGCACTGAGTCTGCCTTGTGCTGGTACAGGCCCAGGCCCAGGCTGTCCCAGGCCAGCAGGGAGTCTTTGAGCTGCGCTTCACTGTCCTGGACCCAGATTCACCTGGGCAGAAGCACAGGGAGGCAGCTCTGGGAAGTTAGAAGGTAGCCCAGCATCTCTGGCTTCCGGAAGAGGCTCCTCAAAGAACCCAGTTGATGGTGAATCTCCTTCCACTGTGGAATGACCTCCACATTTTTTAAATTTATTTTTAATCGAAGGATAATTGCTTTACGATATTGCTTTGGCTTCTGCCATACATCAACATGAATCAGTCGTAGGTACAGATATTTCCCTCCCTCTTGAACTTTCCTCCCACCTTCCACCCCTTCCCACCCCTCTAGGTTGTTACAAGCCCTGTTTTAAGTTCCCTGAGTCATACAGCAAATTCCCATTGGCTATCTGTTTTACATATGGTAGTGTATATGTTTCCATGCTACTTTCTCCATTCGTCTCACCCTCTCCTTCCTCCCTGGCTCATTTGTCCATAAGTCTGTTCTCTATGTCTGCATCTGCAATGCTGCCCTGAAAATAGGTTCACCAGAACCATCTTTCTAGATTCCATGTATATGTGTTAATATATGATATTTGTTTTTCTTTTTCTGACTTATTTCATTCTGTATAACAGGCTCTAGATTCATCCACCTTATTAGAACTGATGTTCTAATAAGTGTTCGTTTTTATGGCTGAGTAATATTCTATTGGGGCTTTCCTGGTGGCTCAGATGGTGAAGAATCCACCTGTAATGCGGGAGACCTGGGTTTGATTCCTGGGTTGGGAAGATCCCCTGGAGGAGGGCAGGGCTTCCCACTGAGTATTCTTGCCTGAAGAATCCCCACAGACAAAAAAGCCTGGAGGGCCACAGTCCATGGGGTCGAAAAGAGTCAGACACAACTGAGTGACTAAGCACAGCACAGCACAACATTCCACTGTATATTCCATGTACCACAGCTTCTTTATCCATTCGTCTGTTAATGGACATCTAGGTTGCTTCCATATCCTGGCTATCGTAAATAGTGCTGCAGTGAACACTGGTACATGTGTCTTTTTCAATTTTAGTTTCCTCAGGGTGTATGCCTAGTAGTGGGATTTCTGGGTCATATGGTGGTTTCATTCCTAGTTTTTTTAAGGAATCTCCGTACTGTCTTCCGTAGTGGCTGTATCAATTTACATTCCCACCAACAGTGCCAGAGGGTTCCCTTTTCTCCACACCCTCTCCAGCACTTGTTGTTTGTGGATTTTTTTTTTTATGATCGCTATTCTGACCAGTGTGAGGTGATACCTCACTCTAGTTTTTATTTGCAGACCTCCGCATTTTGATGCTGCTCCTCACTGAGCTCCTGGCAGAGCCTGCAGACCCTCAGCAGTGGGCATTAGCTATGTCAAGGCCACAATGACTGGGATTTTAATGGAAAAGCAGCTTATGAATGTGGTAATAGATGTGGATTAATGTTCAAAGCATCAAAATTGATCTTTTGGTTTATTTTTAAATAAATAACCTGTAGGAAGCACTGGGCTTGGGAGCTTGGATCCCAACTGTGTCTCTTACTGTGAGGGGTGAGCAAGCAACCTGATTCTCTGCCCTCGGGCTTCTCATCTGTAAAATCAGAACCATAACATGATTCTGAGGATTTTCATGAGAATTAAGGAAGTATTGTGTGCAAAAGTTCCTAATTTATTGCCTAGCACAGTGGGAGTAGATGCTCAATAAATTCATGGAATAAATGATTTAATTCTTGGTAGAAAAACAAGCTGAGTACGTCCTCTGTGGATGAATAGGTCAGTCTATGCCCCAGTGAGTACCCAGCGAGGCTGTCTGGCCACTGGCCAACCAAGAGAGACCAGAGGCAAGTGAGGCTTTTCTCACTCCATACCCCTGAAGTCCACCTCAGGGGCACCGGAAGAGACTTCCTTAGGTTGGAGGCTTCCTGTTGGCCTTGGAGGTCAGAACTCCCAGCTCAGGCTACATCTGAGTAGGCTGTGTTCCATATCTGGAAGCATCTTGGGCTAGAAATTACTATCACACATGAAGTTGTGATATGTGGACTCAAAGAAATGAAATTGGATCTGGAGTTCAGATTTAAAGAATTAATTTTTATTGATTTTTAGTATTACAAAATTAATATACAATCATTATAGAAATTTTAGAAAAAAATCACTTGAAATCTCCCAACCCAGATAACATTTCTATTAACATTATGGTATATATTGTATATTGGCCAATCTTTATTTTGTGTATAAACCTTTCATTAACAAGATGAAACTCATAGTATTGTTTCATGACCTGTTTCCCCGCCACCACACACACACACACACACACACACACACACACACACTATAACATGCTGTGGGCTTCTCTAGATGTTATTAAATATTTCTCAACAATATTATTTTCATGCCTACATGTTAGTCCATTTTATAGACATGTCATGGTATTTTTAGTTAATACATTGTTGCTGCACATTTAGGTTGTTTACAACTTTTTAGTATTTTAAACTCTACTGGGTATCTTTGTAGCCTTTCATCATTATTTTCTTAAGATAAACTTCTAGATAAACTTGTATTTTCTGAGCAAAACATGTAAAATTTGAAGGTTTCTGATACGCTTGAATTAAATTTTGTGGATCTTTGAAAACAAGATTTTTATGGCTGTGCTTGGTCTTCGTTGCTGTGCATGGGCTTTCTCTATTTGCAGTGAGTGGGGGCTAATCTCTGGTGATGGTGTGTGGGCTTCTCATTGCAGTGACCTCTCCTGTTGCAGAGCACATGCTCTAGGCATGTGGGCTTCAGTACTTTGTGGCACACGGGCTTATTTGCCCCAAGATATGTGGAATATTTCCAGACCAGGGATCAAACCTGTGTCCCCTGCACTGGCAAGCAGATTCTCAACTGCTGGACCACAGGGAAGTCCCTTGATTGTGATTTTATTTACCATTTGGTGTGAATCCCTAGAACAGGATTATCTTCTAAAATTTCAGTAATATATTAGACCTGGTATATTTGTGTTAGGGAAATATGTTGTATTATAAATAATATATTTTGTAAAATAGCAGTGAGCATCAGTGTGATTTTTAAAAATCTGAGAAGAATAAATGTAAAGGAATATAACAGAATTTCCCATAACCTCTCTTCCCAATTAGATCCATTCTTAACATTTTAGTATTTTTTCTTCCAGATTTTTTTTTCTGCTCACTTACACAGGCTGAGATCATCCTATAGCCCCATTTGGTACTTGTGTTGGTGTGGCTTGTGTGCAGTGAAATATGCTAGACTTGTCTCCATCAGCTTTCTGCTCCCAGGACACATATTCTAAACTCCTTGTTCCTGATACCACGCAGCATTGTCATGAGCACCAGGCAGATGCTCGTGCAAATAAATAGCCTCAGTGAATCATTTCCCCTGCACATGTTCACCTTTACCTGGGACTTCCTAACCTCTGGGATGTGTTGGGATCCAGTCAGATTTGCAACTTTGGAGTCTAGAGATATTAAATTTTGAAGTGAGCTTTTAGAGTTTGACAGATTCAGAAGAAAAAAATTATATATAGAATGAATTGATATCATACAGACCTAGTTCAGCCTTTTTCAGTATCTCCTGATACTTAATAAGCAAAGAAAAATTAAATCAGCATCTCTAGATTTTCCTCTATTGAGAAAAATATACTGAATAGCTGAGGATTAAACAGCAAGCCTGTTTTGCTTTAACATTTTTGTATTTTCAGCCTAAACACTTTGAATCCATTTCTTCTTATTTAGTTGAATCTAGAGATGCTGATTTAACTTCTTTGCTTATCAGCAGATACTAAAGAAGGTTTTGTAATGGAGTAGACCTAGCACAGGCTTCAAAGTCATACCTGTCTGAGGTCAAGTCCTGTCTCCAGCCTTTGTGAACTCTTTGGCTCAGCTGCATTGTCTAATCTGGAGCCTGAATTTTCTTATCTCTAGAACAAGATTAATGACACTTAATTAACTGAAATATTGAAAGTAAAGTTCCGAGCAGTATTTGGAACATATTAAATGCTTAATCAGCATTTAACTTTCCTTCTACTTTCCCTAAGGACCATTGTCAGTGGTTATGATCTAAGACTGAGGCCATCATTCCGGAGACACCAACTGTGACCAAGAGCTGTGGGTGGAAAAAACATAGGCAGCTAATCCACATAAATAATGATCTCCACGTATTAACTGGTTAAGTTCTTGAACAAATTCTTAATAGCAGTTTTGTTTTGTTTTGTTTTTCCCTAATAAAAATTGACTATATTTGAAATTTAGACTTCTTTCTGCTTAGCTCAATTCTGCTTCTTTTTTCTTCAATCTCTGTGACTGGGAGGGAGAGTATGATTTGTAAACAATTTAAAGAGGCATGTAAAAGATTTGTGGGTAGTATTTCGGGTATTGCTTTAATTTTAAAAAAATCACCAGCCTGACATTTTACAGAGCAAGATTCCATGATTCTTTGTTAAAATAAATATTTAATTTCTTACTAATTTCTTGATGAGTTTACAGCTTTGAGGTCACTATTCAGCTAGCATTTTTTATACTGGTAAAAATAAAATTACAGCTTCCAGTTCTGCAAGATGATGAGCTAACTCGAAAAACTCCTGCTATAAACCTTTTGATATACTGAATAAAATACAACAAAAATTAACTGCACAGCTCAACACATAGGAATGAAAAAGAAGTCTCAGGTGCCAGCACTAGGAGGCTCTAAAGACAAGAGTTAATAGTCATATCTTCTGACGCTGGGGCTTCCCAGGTGGTGCTGGTGGTAAAGAATCCACCTGCCAATGCAGAAGATGCAAGAGATGTGGGTTCTGATCCCCAGGTAGAGAAGATCCCCTGGAGGAGGAAATGGCAGGCCCCAGCCATGGAGCCACAAAGAGACACAACTGAGCATAGCCTTCTATTTTTTCCCTGACACTGCAGCTAATGGGGAAGAGCAGTGCATTTAATGGGAAAATGTAGCAGCTAGAGTTGGTGGTGTTTACTTAGGAACAGATCAGTCCTTAGACTGATGTGAGGCTGGGAGATGGAACTAAAAACCTTATCCAAAACTGAGACCCACTAAGAAGTGTACATCAGGGTGCAAGAGTAGATTTTTTATTATACTCAGCTCTTGCTATCTCTGTTTAGGTTCTGAGTGAGGAGGAATAAAACCTCTCCTTGACAATGTGAAATCTTGGACCTGTGCTATACATGACTCCAAATTACCTCAGTTCACTGCTGAGACCCTACAAATTGGGAAATCACCTAAAAGTTAGTCCCTGTTTAGTGATAACCCAAGGCATTTGAGAAACATGCATATATTTAATGAATGTCCAAATAGGAGAAAATAGAATAAGAGAAATAGTTGAAAGATGCATAGCTATAAATTTTCCAAAATTCATTAAAGTTATGAATCCTTAATTCAATAATGACAACACACTACTCAGCATAGTAAAACTGCAGAACTCTAAAGATGTTGTTGTTGATATTTAGTCTCTTAGTCTAGTCTAGTGACTGAGTTTAGTATCTGACTGTTTTGAGACCCCATGGACTGTAGCCTGCCAGGCTTCTCTCCATGGGATTTCCTAGGCAAGAATATTTGAGTGGGTTGCCATTTCCTTTTCCAGAGGATCTTCCCGACCCAGGGATTGAACCCAAGTTTCCTGCATTGGCAGGCAGATTCTTCACTGCTGAGCCACCAGGGAAACCCCTAAAGACAATTGTTGTTCAGTCACTCAGTCGTTTCCAACTCTTTGCAACCTGATGGACTGCAGCACACAAAGAAGGACAGTATCTCCTTCAGTTCAGTATCTCCCAAACTTGATAAGACTCATGTCCATTAAGTCAGTGATGCCATCCAATCATCTCATCCTCTGTCTTCCCATTCTCCTCCTGCCTTCAGTCTTTCCCATCATCAGGGTCTTTCCCAAAGAGTCGGCTCTTTGCATCAGGTGGCCAAATTATTGGAGCTTCCATCAGTCCTTCCAGTGAATATTCAAGGTTGATTTCCTTTAGGATTGACTGGTTTGATCTCCTTGCAGTCCAAGGGAGTTTCAAGAGTCTTCTCCAACACCACAGTCCAAAAGCATCAATTCTTCAGCGCTCAGCCTTCTTTATGGTCCAACTCTCACATCCATACATGACTACTGGAAAAAATCATAGTTTTGACCATGCAGACCTTTGTCACAGCATAATGTCTCTGCTTTTTAATATGCTGTCTAGGTTGGTCATAGGTTTTCTTCCAAGGAGCAAGTGTCTTTTATTTATTTTTTAAATTTTATTTATTTTAATTGGAGGCTAATTTCTTTACAGTATTGTAGTAGTTTTGCCATACAATGACATGAATCAGCCATGAGTGTACATGTGTTCCCCATCCTGACCCCCCCCCACCTCCCCTCCCATCCCATCCCTCTTGATCATCCCAGTGCAGCAGCCCTGAGCACCCTGTCTCATGCATCAAACCTGGACTTGTTTCACATATGATAATATACATGTTTCAGTGCTATTCTCTCAAATCATCCCACTCTTGTTGTCTCACATATAGGTTCATCATTATCATCTTTCTAAATTCCATATATATGCATTAGAATACTGTGTTGGTGTTTTTCTTTCTGGCTTACTTCACTCTGTATAATAGGCTCATTAGAACTGATNATCTTTCTAAATTCCATATATATGCATTAGAATACTGTATTGGTGTTTTTCTTTCTGGCTTACTTCACTCTGTATAATAGGCTCATTAGAACTGATTCAAATGTATTCTTTCTAATGGCTGAGTAATATTCCATTGTGTATATGTACCACAGCTTTCTTATCCATTCATCTGCTGATGGCCATCTAGGTTGTTTCCATGTCCTGGCTATTATAAACAGTGCTGCAATGAACATTGGGGTACACTTGTCTCTTTCAATTCTGCTTTCCTCAGTGTGTATGCCCAGCAGTGGGATTGCTGGGTCATATGGCAGTTTTATTTCCAGTTTTTTAAGGAATCTCCACACTGTTCTCCATAGTGGCTGTACTAGTTTGCATTCCCAACAACAGTGTAAGGGAGTTCCCTTTTCTCCACACCCTCTCCAACATTTATTGTTTGTAGACTTTTGGATAGCAGCTATTCTGACTGAGGTGAGATGGTACCTCATTGTGGTCTTGATTTGCATTTCTCTGATAATGAGCGATGTTGAGCATCTTTTCATGTGTTTGTTAGTCATCTGTATATCTTCTTTGAAGAAATCTGTTTAGTTCTTTGTCCCATTTTATGATTGGGTCATTTATTTTTCTGGAATTGAGCTGCAAGAGTTGCTTGTATATTTTTGAGATTAGTTCTTTGTCAGTTACTTCATTTCCTGTTATTTTCTCCCATTCTGAAGGCTGTCTTTTCACCTTGCTTATCGTTTCCTTTGTTGTGCAGAAGCTCTTAATTTTAATTAGGTCCCATTTGTTTATTTTTGCTTTTATTTCCATTACTTTGGGAGGTGGGTCATAAAGGATCCTGCTGTGATTTATGTTGGAGAGTGTTTTGCCTATGTTTTCTTCTAGGAGTTTTATAGTTTCTGGTCTTACGTTTAGATGTTCAATCCATTTTGAGTTTATTTTTGTATATGGAGTTAGAAAGTGTTCTAGTTTAATTCTTTTACACGTGGTTGACCACTTTCCCAAGCACCACTTGTTTAAGAGATTGTCTTTTCTCCATTGTATATTCTTGTCTCCTTTGTCAAAGATAAGGTGTCCATAGGTGGGTTGATTTATCTCTGGCATTCTATTTTGTTCCATTGATCTATATGTCTGTCTTTGTGCCAGTACCATACTGTCTTGATGACTGTGGCTTTGTAGTAGAGCCTGAAGTCAGGCAGGTTGATTCCTCCAATTCCATTCTTTATTCTCAAGATTGTTTTGGCTATTCAAGGTTTTTGGTATTTCCATACAAATTGTGAAGTTATTTGTTCTAGTTCTCTGAAAAATACAGTTGATAGCTTGATAGGGATTGCATTGAATCTCAGTATACTCGTTTTCACTATATTGATTCTTCTAATCTATGAACATGGTATATTTCTCCATCTATTTGTGTCCTCTTTGATTTTTTTCATCAGTGTTTTATAGTTTTCTATATATAGGTCTTTAGTTTCTTTAGGTAGATATATTCCTAAGTATTCTATTCTTTTCGTTGCAGTGGTGAATGGAATTGTTTCCTTAATTTCTCTTTCTGTTTTCTCATTGTTAGTGTATAGGAATGCAAGGGATTTCTGTGTGTTGATTTTATATTCTGCAACTTTACTATATTCACTGATTCAGTTCAGTTCAGTTGCTAGTCATGTCTGACTCTTTGTGACCCCATAAACTGCAGCACCCCAAGCCTCCCTGTCCATCGCCAACTCCGAGAGTTCACCCAAACTCATGTCCATCGAGTTGATGATGCCATCCAGCCATCTCATCCTCTATTGTCCCCTTCTCCTGCTGTCCTCAATCCCTCCCAGCATCAGGGTCTTTTCCAATGAGTCAACTCTTTGCATGAGGTGGCCAAAGTACTGGAGTTCCGGCTTTAGCATCAGTCCTTCCAAAGAACACCCAGGACTGGTCTCCTTTAGAATGGACTGGTTGGATCTCCTTGCAGTCCAAGGGACTCTCCAGAGTCTTCTCCAGCACCATAGTTCGAAAGCATCAATCCTTTGGCACTCAGTTTTCTTCACAGTCTAACTCTCACATCCATTCATGACCACTGGAAAAGCCATATCCTTGACTAGACGGACCTTTGTTGGCAAAGTAATGTCTCTGCTTTTGAATATGCTATCTAGGTTGGTCATAACTTTCCTTCCAAGGAGTAAGCGTCTTTTAATTTCATGGCTGCATCACTATCTGCAGTGATTTTGGAGTCCCCAAAAATAAAGTCTGACACTGTTTCCACTGTTTCTCCATCTATTTCCCATGAAGTGATGGGACCAGATGCCATGATTTTATCTGAATGTTGAGCTTTAAGCCAAATTTTTCACTCTCCTCTTTCACTTTTATCAAGAGGCTTTTTAGTTCTTCACTTTCTGCCATAAGGTGGTATCATCTGCATATCTGAGGTTATTGATGTTTCTCCTGGCAGTCTTTAGGGTTTTCCATGTCACCTGCAAACAGTGAGAGTTTTACTTCTTCTTTTCCAGTCTGGATTCCTTTTATTTCTTTTTCTGCTCTGATTGCTGTGGCCAAAACTTCCGAAACTATGTTGAACAGTGGTGGTGAGAGTGGGAACCCTTGTCTTGTTTCTGACTTTAGGGGAAAGGCTTTCAATTTTTCACCATTGAGGATAATGTTTGCTGTGGGTTTATCATATATAGCTTTCATTATGTTGAGGTATGTTCCTTCTATTTCTGCTTTCTGGAGGGTTTTTATCATAAATGGGTGTTGAATTTTGTCAAAGGCTTTCTCTGCATCTATTGAGATAATCATATGGTTTTTATCTTTCAATTTGTTAATATAGAGTATTAGATTGATTGATTTATGAATATTGAAGAATCCTTGCATCCCTGGGATAAAGCCCATTTAGTCATGGTGTATGATCTTTTTAATATGTTGTTGGATTCTGTTTGCTAGAATTTTGTTAAGCATCTTTGGATCTATGTTCATCAGTGATACTGGCCTGTAGTTTTCTTTTTTTGTGGCATCTTTGTCTCGTTTTGGTATTAGGGTGACAGTGGCCTTATAGAGTGAGTTTGGAAGTTGACCTTCCTCTGCAATTTTCTGCAAGAGTTTGAGTAGGATAGGTGTTAGCTCTTCTCTAAACTTTTGGTAGAATTCAGCTGTGAAACTATCTGGTCCTGGGCTTTTGTTTGCTGGAAGATTTCTGATTACAGTTTTGATTTCCATGCTTGTGATGCGTCTGTTAAGATTTTCTATTTCTTCCTGATTCAGTTTTGGAAAGTTACACTTTTCTAAGAATTTGTCCATTTCTTCCAAATTGTCCATTTTATTGGCATATAGTTGCTGACAGTAGTCTCTCGTGATCATTTGTATTTCTGTGTTGTCTGTTGTGATTTCTCAGTTTTCATTTCTAATTTTGTTGATTTGATTCTTCTCCCTTTGTTTCTTGATGAGTCTGGCTAATGGTTTGTAAATTTTATTTATCTTCTCAAAGAACCAGCTTTTGGCTTTGTTGATTTTTGCTATGGTCTCTTTTGTTTCTTTTGCATTTATTTCTGCCCTAATTTTTAAGATTTCTTTCCTTCTGCTAACCCTGGGGTTCTTCATTTCTTCCTTTTCTAGTTGCTTTAGGTGTAGAGTTGGGTTATTTATTTGACTTTTTTCTTGTTTCTTGAGGTAAGCCTGTATTACTATGAACCTTCCCCTTAGCACTGCTTTTATGCTGTCCCATAGGTTTTGGGTTGTTGTGTTTTCATTTGCATTCATTTCTATGCATATTTTGATTTCTTCTGTGATTTGTTGGTTATTCAGAAGCATGTTGTTCAGCCTCCATATGTTGGAATTTTTAATAGTTTTTCTCCTGTAATTGACATATACTCTTAGTGCATTGTGGTCAGAAAAGATGCTTGGAATGATTTCCATTTTTTTGAATTTACCAAGGCTAGATTTGTGGCCCAGGATGTGATCTATCCTGGAGAAGGTTCCATGTGCACTTGAGAAAAAGGTGAAATTCATTGTTTTGGGGTGAAATGTCCTATAGATATCAATTAGGTCTAACTGGTCTATTGTATCATTTAAAGTTTGCGTTTCCTTGTTAATTTTCTACTTAGTTGATCTATCCATAGGTGTGAGTGGGATATTAAAGTCTCCCACTCACATTATTGTGTTATTGTTAGTTTCTGCTTTCATACTTGTTATCATTTGCCTTACCTATTGTGGTGCTCCTATGTTGGGTGCATATATATTTATAATTGTTATATCTTCTTGGATTGATCCTTTGATCATTATGCAGTGTCCTTCTTTGTCTCTTTTCACAGCCTTTATTTTAAAGTCTATTTTATCTGATATGAGTATTGCTACTCCTGCTTTCTTTTGGTCTCTATTTGCATGGAATATCTTTTTCCAGCCCTTCACTTTCAGTCTGTATGGCTGCCATCACCATCTGCAGTGATTTTGGAGCCCAATAAAATAAGGTCTTTCACTGTTTCCATTGTTTCCCCATCTATATGCTATGAAGTGATGGGACTAGAGGCCATGATTTTAGTTTTTGAATGTTGAGTTTTTAGCCAGCTTTTTCACTCAACTCTAAAGACAGTAGGAGATACTAAAAACAACCAGAAAGAGAGAGAGAGAAGCCAGATTATCCACCAAGGAACCATTTTAGATTGAAAGCCTAGTTAGTAATGGCTTTCCTGATAGTTCAGTTGGTAAAGAATCTGCCTGCAATGCAGGAGACCCCCCAGTTGATTCCTGGGTTGGGAAGATCCGCTAGAGAAGGGATAGGCTACCCACACCAGTAATCCACCTGCACTGTGGGATACCTGGGTTCGATCCCTGGGTTGGGAAGATCTCCTGGAGAAGGGAAAGGCTACGTACTCCAGTATTCTGGCCTGGAGAACTCCATGAATTCCATGAGGTCACAGAGAGTTGAACACACCTGAGTGACCTTCACTTTCACTTAGTAACAGTGGAAGCCAGGAAAATAATAAATTTAATAATAACTTCAGAGCACTTCAAAGTGCCAAAAATTCTCACCTCAATGAAGCATCATTTAAGAGTGAGATTAAAATAAAGACTTTAAGGCTCATCCTCTTTTCTAATACAAGATTAAGGCAGTATACTTTCCTCTAAGCAGATTAAGTTGCATTCTAGAGATTTTCATATTTTAATTTTCAGTTCAAAGTATATTCTAATTTCTGTTGAAATTTCTTCATTGGCCTGTGTGTTATTGAGAAGTATATTATTAATTTCCAAGTATATATATATATGGATTTTCTAATTAGGTTTTTATTCTTCTGACTTGCATTGGCAGAGAAAAGATCTGCATAATTTCAACCATTTGAAATTTACTGAAATTTTGTTGATTTTCACAGCATTTTCAGTGTTTCATATGTACTTGAAAAGAATGTATATTCTGTCTTTATTGGATTCAAGATGTGTCNGGATTTGGATCTTCCATCTTAATAAGCATGCTTCATTTATTCTATTTTGGTTTGCTTTTCATTTCTTTTTTGGATTAACTATTTTTTATTTTTCCCTTTTTAAATCTTCAAGCTTTTTTAGCTTGACAGCTATAAATGTTATTATTTTTTAGTGGTTACCCTAGAGATTATAATTACTACTCTCATATAAAAGTCTAATAAGTAAAATTAATACTCTTAACATGTTCATAGACAATGCAAGGACACTAGAATAATCCTCTCCTGACTTATAGGCCATCATTGTCACATATTTTAATTTTACTTTAATTGTATATTTTTAATCTATGTATTTTTAACTCAAAAAAAATCACTGTTTTGTAGAGCTAGTGTTTGTTTTTATTTTCCCATATATTTTGATTTTTCGTTGCTCTTCATTTCTTCCTGAACCTCCAGTTTCCTACTTAGGATTCTTTTCCTTCTTCCAGAATAAACATGCCAAGTATTCTCTTTAAAGTATACCTGCTTGAGACTCTTTCAGTTTTTCTTTGTTGGAAAATGCCTTCCTTTTACTTTAATTCCTTTTTTTCTGTGTATAGAAATTGATACTTCAAAGATATCATTACATTGTGTTCTAGTTCTCATTGGTTTTGTTGAACATCAACTGTTGTTCTAATTTCTGCACATTTACAGTTTTGTTTTATTCTGCTTCTTAATTTTTTGCTGCACCATGAGGCTTGTGGGATTTTAGTTCCCCAACCAGGTATCAAACCTGGGCCCAGAGCAGCAGTACCAAGTCCTAACCACTGAACTGCTAGGGAATTCCCTAATTTCTAAACATTTAAAAGTCAATCTATCTCCACCCTTGCTCCTTATAAGATTTTCTCTTTGCCTTTGGTTTTCAACAATGTTACTGATATGCCTAGATATAGTTTGTTGTTGTTTTATTTTATTTTTTTCATTTATTCAGCTTAGAGTTCATAGGGCATCTTGAACCTGTGATTTGTTGTTTGTCAGCTATTTTGGAACATTCTCAGCCATTCTTTTCAAACATTGACTGCTTCTAGCATGTTCTCTCTCTCATATTCTGGAACTTCAATTACATGTGGACATTAGTGAGAAGTGAATTTACTGTGTCTGTTTCTCTCTGCTTTCCATCATTTTATCCCTATTTTATTTGCAATATTTTTGTCTGACCTAGTTTCACTATTCAGTTGTATCTAACTTTCTGTTAAACCCATTTATTGAGCCCTTGATTTCAGTTATTGAATTAAAGGTACCATTTGTTCCTTTTTTTAAAATGATCTTTACTCCCTGCTGANCTAATTCTTTGCCCAGATTCTCAATCTTGCCTTTTATCTCCTTGAACCTATATATTAATTTTGAGATCTGTGTTTTATAACCAGTTTCTGCTTATAACCAGAAAATAACCAGTTTCTGGAATGCCTGTGGATTTGTTTCTATTGAAGTTCTTCTTTTGTTTATATTGTCTTTCCTTTACATGTGCCTGGTTATATTTATGATGAACAAACTATTTACAGAATTGTTTATAGAAATAATTTTGGGCTCAGGATGATGTATCTTACCCCAAAGGGGATTCATATTTTCTTCTGCCAAGTAACTCTGGGCAGTATTACTTTGCCTTACCTTAGTCCGGTTTCAAATTATTCAAAACTGAGCCAAGTCCTACAAGAGCCTGCCTATCTAATTTATCCCCACTCCAAGCATGTAGTCTTTTGAAGTCCTAGCAGAGAAAGTCCCCACCCTCACCCTCTTTGGAGAGCTATTGCATCCATTTTCTCTCCCTCTAACCTCCTGGGGTCATCAAAAGTATTGTCCCATCCTCTAGCTATTCCTCTGCTTTGTCGTGTGTGATTCAGTACCCCTTTTCCAAGGGAAAGTGAAGTGAAGTTGCTCAATCGTGTCCGACTCTTTGCAACTCCGTGGACTATAGCCCACCAGGCTCCTCTGTCCATGGGATTCTCCAGGCAAGAATACCGGAGTGGGTTGCTATTTCCACCCATAAATACTTGGTTTATTTGCTTGAGCCTATTCTCTGGATCCTGACCTCACTGGATAGCTCTCAGGTATCTTAAAGCCTGTATTTTACATTTTGTCTAATTTTTCTAACTGTTCTCCATAAGTGGCTTGTGTGAATTACAGTCCCCACCTCCAGAGCAGAAACACTGTATCATTATGTTTCTGAGGTCTACCTGTGCTGCTGTTCTGTTCTCACCATTGTCTATGATTTTGTCTATGATTTTTTGTCACATTTTACCAAGTATTCCATTGATGAATACCCAGATTGCCTTCAACTGGCTACTGCCACAACTGGTTGGACAAAAAATATAACATTGAAATGTTTCTTTATAAACTGTGGCATTTGGGAGAACATATATCCAGGAAGAAATTGTTGGACCATGGAGTATCTGTATTTATCTTAATCTGTATTAAGTTCTGCCAGGATTATTGCATCCCTCCACCAGGAGTATGAGAGTACCATCTCCCCACACCATCACCCAAACCTGGAAAATACCAGCTTTCTAATTCACCTCAAGTCTAATGGAAATAAAGTGATCTTATGCTTTTAATTTGCATTTATCTGATTCTAATTTTTCAATTTGACTTTCTACATTTTTCTTATTGATTGCAAGAGTTATTTTTGTATTTAAATACCACCCTTTGTTGGATACAAATATTGCAAATATAGTCTCAATCTGTCATCTTACTGCAATCTTATTCATAATGTTTTAATTGATCAATATTGTTGGCTCACCAAAGAATTGATGCTTTTGAACTGTAGTGTTGCAGAAGACTCTTGAGAGTCCCTTGGAATGCAAAGAGATCCAACCAGTCCATTCTGAAGGAGATCAGCCCTGGGATTTCTTTGGAAGAAATGATGTTAAAGCTGAAACTCCAGTACTTTGGCCACCTCATGCGAAGAGTTGACTCATTGGAAAAGACTCTGATGCTGGCGGGAATTGGAGGCAGGAGGAGAAGGGGACGACTGAGTATGAGATGGTTGGATGGCATCACCAACTCAATGGACATGAGTTTGGGTAAACTCCAGGAGTTGGTGATGGACAGACAGGGAGGCCTGGCATGCTGCGGTTCATGGGGTTGCAAAGAGTCAGACACGACTGAGCGACTGAACTGAACTGTGGCTTGTGCTTTGTCCTATTGAGAAGTTACTGCCTTATTTCTCTTATATTATAAGCATTAGATTTCATACTTTTACCATTCATTGTCTTTAAATCACTTGGAGTCCACTTTTGTATAATGTGCTGCTAGGAATCCAGTTTGATTTTTCTCCATCTAGTAATCCAGTTTTCCCAATGCTAGCTATTGACATTTTGCTGTTTCCTTCTTTTTTCATTTATTTTCATTTTAATGGACTTCTGTCTTTTATTAGTGTGTTACCAGCCAGTCATTTGAGTATTATTCCCCTAGCCTCACTTTTCCCCAAATCCTGTAGCTTTTATTGCATGATGTTTACATAGCATGGTGATTTTACATGTGTTGTATTATAGTAGAACTACCTGTATTTGGACATTTTCATAATAAAATGGGTTCTTTTTAACTTTTTAAATTAATATGTAAAAAGAAAGAAATTCTCTATTATTTCAGTTTTGCAAAAAGATTTTTTAATAAGTAGACATTAAACTTAATGCCTCTAATGTACTTTTTAAGAATTGATTGAAATATCTTTGGGTTTGTTCCTCTTTTTGTCTACTATTGTGCTGAACTTCACTGATCAGTTATCTAATGTGGAACGATCCTTACCCTTCTGGATAAACCCTTATGTAAGCATTATGCATTATTTTTAATGTAGGGTTATATTGGTGAGTTAATGTTTTATTTAGGATTTTTACATCTACTTTTATAAAGGAGATCTGAACCTGATTTTTTATTATCATGTATTCTTTTATTTGGTTTTGAATCATAGTATACTAGCCTCAGTTGAGCAGTTTTTGTTCTTCTGCTTCCTAGGACAACTTATATAAGATATGAATTAACTTATTTTGGGCTGTGCCTTGTGGTTTGTGGGATCTTAGTTCCCCCAATAGGGCTCAAACCTGGACCCTGGGCAGCTGAAGCACAGCGTCTTAACCTCTGGACCACCAAGGAATTCCCTGAATTAACTGTTCTTTAAAAGATTGATAGCCTCCTGTATAAAACCATCCATGCCAAGAGATTTGGGACAGAAAGGTTGTGGGTTTTTTTTTTTTTTTAACCATTTTAATTTGTTAAATCTTGTTTCTCAAACAGCTTGTTCACATTTTCCCATGCCGTTTTATGTACATTTTACCATTTAATTTACATTTTTAGGATTTTATTCATTTTACTTAGGTGTTCAGATTTAGAATTGAACGAGAAACCAAAATTAAATACAACGATAACTAGAGGGAAAAGATATATGCCTTTAAATGGTCAGGAAAGTCAAAGCCAAAAAAGAAACCCTAGTATATAGCAAAAGACAGATAACTTTGATAACATTAAAATNACTACTACTTCAAAAGACTTTCTAGACAGTGTGACTTTTCACAGACTAGGAAGTAGAGCAAGTTACAGACTAGTAAAGCTACTTGTGGTATCTTATAAATGGCAAAACATTGGTGTAAAGAATGTATGAAGAACTTCTGAGAGTGGTTAAGAGGAAGCCGGGAGTCACCATGACAGTGGGCATATGCTATGAATACACAGTGCTTAACAGAGCACCTAAGTAGTCAGTACACATGCCCAGCCTCCCTGATGATAAGAGAGTCAACAGGAGGACCCCCTCTCACCCTTCAACTTGGCAGACACCTTAGCACAGATACTGACACATCAAACACATGGACGTGTCAGGTCATGGTGCTAATGGTTCCATGGGATTTGACCCAGGCCAGGTTCCATCCTGGCCTGTTCCATCCAGACGTCCTCACCACACCCTTCCCCAGGCTCTCAGGTATTGTCATCCTTGATCGCATTCTGCATCCTGGACCTTCCTTGGGTGGAAGGCTTATTCCTGAGGACCTGGTTAGTCTGTCTTCTACTCTTGTACATGGTGTCTGAGGATGGCCGAGAGCAAACAGAGAGACCACTGATGGCAACTGTGTGTGACAAGAAGAAAGGGCTGGAGATGGGCCCTAATTCATGGGAAGCCACAGGCCTGAAGGGCTCCTGCCCAAGGGGGCCAGGATCCACAGCTGAGAGCTGGAATCTAGTGTCAGACACTTGCCAAATGCACATGCATGCCCAGCATGTGTCAGGCTTTGTGTGAGCTGTTGGAATACAGTTAGAAACAAGAAGTTGTTCCTTCACAGTAAATTTGCCCTAGTTGGGGAAAGACCAGCAAGAGGGAGTGTAAAAACACATTACCAAGAGTAATTGCAGAGGGTGATATTAGTAGTATTTCTGTAGAGAGAAGTATGGGATGCTGTGTACATCAAGGAAGGAGAAATCCAACCAGTCTGGGTGTCCCAGAAAGTGTCCCAGAGAACATATGAAAAGCCACAGCTAACATAATACTTAATGGTGAGAGCCTGAAACTTTCCCCTTAAAATGGGGAACAAGGCAAGGATGATTACACTCACCACTTCTGTTCAACACTCCTGGAGGTTTTAGCCAGAGCAATTAGGTAAGAAAAAGAAATAAAAGGCATGTAGATTGGAAAGGAAGAAGTAAAACTATATTCACAGATGACATCTGTGAAACTTTAAAAAATATACATAAAATACACCCACACTTAAAGCTAATAAATGAATTCCAGAATATAAGATCAACACACAGAAATGAGTATTTCTGCACACTAGCACTGTATAGTCTGAAAATGAAGTTAAGACAATTCTATTTATAATAGCATGAAAAATTAAAATTTTAGAAATTAATTTAACAAAAATAGTGCAAGACTTGTACACTGAAAGCTACATCAAAAAATTTAAAATTTTAGGAATAAATTTAGCAAAAATCATGCAATACTTGTACACTGAAAACTATAAAACATAACTGAAATAATAAATGGAAAGACACCCCATAATCAACAGATTTAATATCACCCCTGTCAAAAATCTCAGCTGCAGAAATTGACAAGCTGATCCTGAAATTAATTCATATAGAATTTCAAGGGAACCAGATTAGGCAAATAACCTCAAAAAAGAACCAAGCTGGAGGACTCATACTTCCCAATTTCAAAACATACTACAAAGCTACAAGAATGAAGACAATATAGCACTGGCATAGATAGACATACAGGTTAAAGGAATCAAATAGAAAGTCTGGATATAGCTCCATATATCTATTCTCAATTAATTTTCAGCAAGGGTGTTGAGGTCATTTGCTGGATGAAGAAATAGTCTTTCCACAAATGGGATTGAGACAATTGGATATAGACATGCAAAAGAATGTAATTAGGCCCTACCTCACACCATATTCAAAAATTAGCTCAAAATGAATCATAGACCTAATATAAGAACTAAAACTTCAAAGCCCTCACTGCACAGGATGAGATATAGGCGAAATGGCTCATAACAGTAGCACAGGAGAAAAGCTGCTAAAAGACTTTAGTTCACATCTGAAGGAGTCAGCAATAGGATGGAGGGACTGAGCAAATGAGGACTCTCTTCCCCATGTTGGACTGAGCTATTTGAAGTCTGATAATAGAGCACTTGGTCAGGCCATAGCTAGGACATTGGTGATGTGTATACTATTAATACAGTGTCTGAAAGGCAGAACAGCCTGGATGAAGTGTGTTCAGAAGAGTGGCCATGTTCACTCAGCCAGATCCATGCCACCTCTGAAATCTGTTCCCTGTGCATATACAATAGTGCTGTCTCTTTCCCTAGGAAGCACACAGATGCAGACATTACCAGTTCTCTGTATACCATGAGGTGAGCAAGATTAAGAGGCACTTTGCCTACCATCTGTGGCAAAGGGCCTACCATCTGTTCCTGAGGGAAGTCTATATTGACCTTTCCACATCAGATCAATTTCTCTAATCCCTGACATACAGCTATTGCTCTGTCCAAAACATACGCTAAAGAATCAGCATGCTTGTCCCTACTTGTGTGTCTCCACTTGTGTACTTGGTAACCTCATTTTGAGTTCCTTCCCCATTCTTTTCTGTGTCTCCAAATTGTACCTACACTTCACTGCTCAGTGAGGCCCTCCCCTTCCTCTAAGAACTGTCCCCTGGCAGTACCAGCCCTCGTCTCTCTCTCTGGGTTTCTCACAGATCAATCATAACACTCCCACGAGGCCTAGACAGCTTCTGGGACAGAGGTGAGTCAGTGACATGGGTCTTGGGTAGTGATGAAGGGCCAGGACCTGTTGTTCCTCATTTCCAGCTTGGTTAGTGTTGTTTGAGTTGTCGCCTCTCTGTTTCTCATGCATTGGTTGTTTCACTAGGCAGAATACTCCACCTCCATAGATCATAATAGGAATATGAACGCAGTTAGTTCAAGAATGCCTCGTTCCACTGACTCTTTTATCTGGAAATGAGGCTGTGTGAATCCAAAACCCATGTTGAAATCAGGAGCCAAAAATATTTCTCATAAAACAGGTTAATTCCACAAGGCTTTGGAGTCTTTTGTATTTGTAGCCACCTTCTCTGTCTTTGTCTTTCCAAAATTCTCCAAATAAATCTTTCTCCTCCAGTGGGGCAGGGCCCTCTGGATCTTACTGAGAGTTCAGAGCTCCTCCCACTCCTGATCCTGTCCAAAAGCCTTTCTTCTCCCTTTGTGTATCCAAAATCCCAGCTGAATTTAAGGTACAGCTCCAGTATCTCTCATTCTTGGAAACACCCTCCCACTCACTACATCTCTCCCTTGGTTTCTAGTACAAGGGCATGTCTGTAATCCCTTGTCACTTGGTTTTACTGTCTTATATATTCATCTTGGTTTCTCAGTGGAAATAGCTTGCTCTGGTTGTGGCTAGACTTCACACCCTCCTCCCACTTATTCTAAGACACAACCTCTCCAACCCTCATTCAGTTCTTTATTTATAAAACAATGGTGATTCCTGTCTTATACTGTGTGTAAGGTAAAATAATATATGTTAAAATTCCTGAAGCTTTCTCAGTGAATGTTAGTTTAGTGTCTTCCTTCTTGAGCATGAGAACCATCTCTTGAAATTTCTCTAGTATGCTCTGCAACTGCTCTAAGCAGAGTTCTGGTCATTGGTGAGACACTCATAAACACTGATTGATGGGATTGCATGGTTCATTGAGTCCCCAGAAGCACTAGGATGAGTTGCCTGTGGGCAGGTGGGTGAAGAAAATGTCTAAAAAGCACTCTGTCCTGATTGCTGCGTCAGTGAAAGAGACAGCAGCCTGCCAGGGTCTGCCATGTCCCAGAAACTCTGATGTTAAAATTGGAATAATCGCTTCTGAACTCTGATTTAGCCGGCATTGCCTTGCTTTGGA
This sequence comes from Redunca redunca, assembly GCA_006410935.1. NCBI lineage: Eukaryota > Metazoa > Chordata > Mammalia > Artiodactyla > Bovidae > Redunca > Redunca redunca. Next base: position 194,659 of record SJYQ01003394.1, on the reverse strand, counting down.
TGGTATGTGACAGCAGTTGCTAGAATGCTACTGAAATGCAGAAACATTGAAGAGAAAATAATATCTGACAACCTAGCCTGAAATTCAAACCTAAGCACAGTTACATAGGCATTAGCTGAGAGTTTTCAGATCCATCTTCTGGGAAATTGACTGCTATGAAATCGATGGGCTTCATTAGAAAGAACTAAAGTAACCGGACAATAATGATTTAGAAATGTTCATGTAGGGATCCATTATAAGGAGTTTTTTGTCAAAATAGGACTTTTTACGTCTGAAAGCTTTCAACAAAGGAACGCTTTTGGCAGGGGTCGTGAAAGTTGCCTGCCGTATCAGTGAAGAGAGGATGTTGCAGCCTTGAAGCCAGCAGCCCCCACAGGCACCCCAGCTGTGCACCTTGAGGGGGTTCAGGCTGGAGGGAAGCAGGGTGCTGGCCTCTGATAGCTGAGGTGCATATCAAAGGAGTGCATCTCCATAATCCCAGACTCTTGCATATTCCCATACATAGAAAAGTGCTAAATTACTTAACTTGAGATATCTAGTTTTCTTTCACTAACAGTAATCTTTTGATGTTCCTACTGTCTGCTTTTTTATTGCCATAATTCCTATGTATCCTGGCTTTTCCCATACTTCTTAGGAGCAGTCCCTCAGAGTGATCAGAAAGGCTGTCTTCCAGGCTTAAGTTCTCAGTATATCCAACGAATAAAATATAATTCTCAACTTTTAGGTTGTGATTTTTTGTCCAGTGGACAAACGGCCATCAATGGAAGGGAGCTTCACATAGGGGCTCCCAAATCCCTCAGGGGGGCCAGACCTGCCTGGGGTGGACAAGGAGCAGAGAATAAGAAATCGAGGAGGCTGGGCATGTGTGGGGCCAGCTCCTGGTACATCTTTGGAATTATTGTATATCTGTTCATTTTAAAACCACATTCTAAACTGTTTCCATTTTATCACTGTCTTCCCCTCGGAGTAAAAATGAAGGCGCAGGAAGGGAAGGGGGTGAGGAAGCTCACCCAGTGGCAAAGTTGATCCCTCCTCATCACACCCTGAGAGCTGGTATCCATAGTCCTTCCAGGGCCACATCCCAGGTCCTGCTCCCTGCTGTGGGTTTGGGGCTGTATGCGCTTGCCAGCCCTCCCTCCCACCCCAGTGCACACGGTGGTCTCTGTCTCACCCATGTCCTTTCAGAGCCCAGGTCCAGATCTCTGTGCTAACTCGAGAATGAAGAATGGTCTGTATCCAAGGGACATTTCAGTTAAGACCTTCTAGAGAGGGCAAGATCAACCCCCTCACAACCTGCCCCCAACCTGGTGTAGATGTTGTCAATTGAACAAAAAATGCACAAGCTTAAAGTTAAGAGTTATGTTGTATTTGGTGGACAAAACTGAGGACTTAAGCCCAGAACACAGCATTTCAGATGACTCTGAAAGACTGTTCCTAAGAGGCAAGGGGTCAGGGGTAGGATATATAGGAGTTTTTGCAACAAACCAGTTATAAACACTTCTTTGAGAAATAACTGGGAACTTTAATGTGAGCTCTAATCTAGGTATTATTGAACTAATGTTCATTTTCTTACATTGGATCATGGTACTGTGCTCATCTAGCAGAATGTCTTACTTGTAGATGCATGCTAAGTACTGGGGTGACTGTTATCATGGCCACATCTTACCTTTAAATGGTTCAGCCGAAAACAAAGTGTGTGACAAATGTGATATATGTGTGGGGAGAGAATGTGTTGGAGAGAGAACTAGAAGCGTATTATTTAAGGTACAGACTTGCCACTAGGAGATAAATAAATCCTGGAGATCTAATGCACAGAATTAGTAATTATGATAATACTGTTATAAACTTAACAGTTGCTTTATTGCCAAGAGAATGGATCTTAATTATTCTTAACACAAAAAATTATGTAATTTCATGTAGTTGTTAGGTAACTCTACAGTGTGATCACCATATTGCAATATATAAATGTATTAATATCAAATCAACATGTTATAACCTTAAATTTTCACAATATTATGTGTCAATTATATCTCAGTTTAAAAGAAAAAACAGCTAGAGAGACAAAGCAAATGTGGCAAGATCTCTTTTTATACAGCAATAACCTAAGATGCCAGGTCCCCTTTTAGAGCTGCCTTATTAGCAGTCAGGAAGATTTGTGTCCCAGAGGCTGTGGGCTGAGCTGGGCTGGGGAGCTTGTGATACTGAGGAGGAAGGAAAACTACATATCCATAGGTTAGCAGTTTAGCATTTGAAGGATTGAAAAGTTGAATTTCATGAGTCATGGTCACATGCATTAGGAAGGAGTTCTAGGATCTGTCTAATAAAACATCAAGCAAATATTGGACTTCCATGGTGGTGCAGTGGGTAAGAATCTGCCTGCCAGTGGTCTGGGTCTGATCCCTGGTCTGGGAAGATTCCACATGCCACAGAGTAACTAAGCTGAGTCCACGCTCTAGAGCCCAAGAACCCCAACTGCTGAACCTGAGGGCTGCAGCTGCTGAAGCCCACACACTGAGAGCCCATGCTCCATAACAAAACAGCTGCCACAGTGAGAACCCCCGGCACCACCACAGAGAGTAGCCCCCACTCACCACAACCAGAGAAAGCCCAAGTACAGCAATGAAGATTAGCACAGCCAAAAATAAATAAATACGTTTCTTTAAAAAAACGTTAAGCAAATATCATTTAGTTTAGACTGTTTTGTCTCGTTTATACAACTGCAACCTCTTTTTATTATGGGGGTCAAATTTCTTCATCAGCAGATTGACTGTGAAGGCACAATGATGGAGCATTGCCACCTGCAAGCCTCAAGAGAGAGAGTCAGAACAGAAGAGAGTGCAAGAGAATTTAATCCAGACAGTCCTGTGTTCAAAATCTGACCTCAAGCACTTACTAGGAAAAGCACTTTTCATTGCGTCCACTTCTCAACTTTCAAATGAGATTGAATGACACTTGTTTACTGAGTTGTTAGGAGAATTAAGCAAGACAAATGAAGTAAAATACATAGCTTAATGCCTGCCATTTAATAAACAATACTCAGTGGTTTCATTTCTTCTTAGATTAATTTCATGAATCATATACATACAGATATGTATATGTTAAATTTTGAAAAGTTGAATCATGACATGTATGTCTATGTATATGTTCAGAATATGGATTAGAAAGATACATGCCAAGTTATTGATAGTGTTTTATACAAGGACTGTGGTGGGCAGTCTTTCACTATTCATTTTATGTACTCACTGTTTAAAATTTTTCACAATGAAAAACTGATTTGTTTAGTATAAGAGCAAAGCTGAACTGTCTTTTAAATGTACTAGACGTGGGAAGGGGTTGCCTGCTATCGAAAGAAATCTTGCAGTGAATCCTTTTCTAAATCCTTTCCTTCTTCTAATCATCCATAATCAAGACTTTATATGTAGAATTTTTTAAATAAAGTGCCCTAGATTCTGATTGGTAATGGGACTAGGCAGGATGGGAGAACAGAAACTGATTTTAAAAATCTGTCCTCAGGGCTCCCCTTGGCTGACCCCACCTTGACCTCCCCGCTTTCTTCTAAGAGCATAGCATGTATTGGGCTCTGCTAGGAAGGCCCTGGCTATGTGATCCAGTCCCGGGGTCCCTCCTCCATGACACTGTTTATGTTTATACTCCTGAGATAAGTAGGCTATGGTAGTTCTGTTCATAAAACTAAGACTGGTCTCTGACTTAGGAGAAGAGTATCACCAAGAAAGCTAAAAGCCATTCTCATTTAACATTAATGGCAGTCAAGAACCCCTTCATTATTACTCCTGTCAGATGTCACTCCCCTCATCCCTAATTGAACACTTACATTTTTCTTTTAAGATATTTTTATGTGGACCATTTTTAAAGTCTTTATTTGTTACAAATATTGCTTCTGTTTTATGTTTTGGTATTTTGGCCACAAGGCATGTAGAATCTTAGCTCCCTGATCCGGGATCAAACCTGCACCACCTGCATTGGAAGGTGAAGTCCTAACCACTGGACCACCAGGGAAGTCCTCTTAGTTTAAATTTTGGAAAACTTTACAGCTTTGAGAAAGGCTTTTTCCTGATGCAAAATCAACCGTCCTACAGCTTTTTTCTGTTATTCATTCTTTGAAGTAATTCAAATAAAATTTTATTCTTCTTAAATTTGCCAGTCTTGCAAATGTCTGAAAATCATTCTCATCTCCAATGCTTGCAACTCTTCCCTTTGCCAGGGTAACCATCAGTATTTCCTGATATTCAGAGATGTGTCATTATCCTAGCTTCCTTCAACTAGGCGTGGTCATATTTGTCAGGGTTCCTCTTGGAAGTTTGTAGCCAATAGTATTCCAAATGTGTCCTGTCGAGCACAGTGGAACCAGCACCTCAATGGATCATCAAGTATTATATCGAAGATCTGAGTATCCATCTAAAGAAGTTAGGGAAAGGGCAGCAAGTTAAATTCAAAATTAGGTAGAAAGGAGGGAATATTAAATGTGAGAGAAGAAATTAATTAAATGAAAAGCAAATATATGATAGGATAAAAAAATAAAAATTGTTCCTGTGCAAAGTCTAGTTACTTTTTAAGTCTGTAATTGATAAACCTCCAGCAAGAGTAATGGGAGATGCTGTTTTAGGTCATTCCCCAGTGTCATCTGATAGCAGTGTTTATATATTTTTAGTGGCTACAGTTATCTATGGAAGACTTTGTCTGGTACCAGTTGTTCACTATTACATAGTTCTTGACATAAAATAAGTATTTAATTTATGGAGTGGTTGAAGGAGATGTTTTGACAGTCCCTGTCATGGGAAATTAAGTTTTAATTAAGCAAACACCTCTATCTAAGAATAATCGAGGATGGTTAAGTCAGAGTGAGTGTTACTGTTGTAAAAGATTAATTCATTTGCATGTTTAGAATATAGTGAAAGGAATTTATCATCTTTACAGAGCCCTACATCTGTTCACCTTAAAAATCAAATTCATGTTTGTGTTTTAAAAGCAGATCCAAAATGAACATTTCTTTTTTAAAAAGTTAATTTAAGACAGATCTTCCAGAAAGAAAAGAAAAGGGACATGGACAAATCAGTAGATCAGAAGTGTGCATGTATGTGTGTGTGTGTTAGCAACTTGAAGCCATAGGACTCAGCCTTGTGTCTCAATTCTGTTGCCATTTTCTCTGTAACCTGCTGCAGCTCTCCAGGACACAGCATTTCTCTCATGTAAAATGAAGACAAATAACATAGTTCACATGACAGAGGAGTAAATAAAAATATTTTTTGAAGGTGAACCTGAAGGTTTTAGATTATATTCCCTTGACAGTAAAAACAAAATAGGCCAGGCATTTTAGCCCACCTGGTCTTTTCAGCTCTCTTTATCCCAACTTGAACTCCACTTCCCCTCTCCCAATTTATTCTACGTTTCAGCAGTGTGAAAACCCATACAGACAGGGCTTGTATGGGAAATATTTTGACAAGGGTAGGAAAGAAGCCTTTGGCAAATTTATTTCATCTCTCTGAAAGGATATGTTCATTTGAATAGACAGTGTCAGTGTTGATAGGAGGGATGATAGCAGACAAGAAACAAAATGCAATTTCTGGAAAGTCTAGACGTTTTCAGCAATATTTCAAAACGTGAGCCCTGAAGGTCAAGACTTTAGATATGTGCCTCTGTATTAACAACTCTGACTAGCATTGCATGATGTTAATGTCCACACAGTTCTTAGTGACTTCAGTGCCCAAACTGATGTCTCAGATGGGTCAGGAGCCCAAGGAAGCTGCAGTGAGTGGGAATGGAGAGAAAAAGTGATACCAGATAAGCCATACGCCTTGGGTGCCATGGTGGGGATTCTGACTCTTCCTCTGAATTGAATGGCAGCCTTTGAAGGTTTTAGGCAGAGGAGTGATGTGATCTGATTGTATTTTACCAAGGGTCATTTTGGTTATTGTGTAGAGAATGATGGAGTCAAGCAGTGAGGCCGCCCGGGAGGCTGTTGGGTCATCCATGGAGGAGGGGGCAGTTGATGTGTCCTGCACCAGGGACAGAAGTAAGAAAAATGGTTGAGTTCTGAATAACAACATGAATGCAGAGCTGATAGATCAGGATATGAGTGTGAGAGAAAGAGAAGAGTCCAGGAGAACTCCAAGATTTTTTTATTAAAGTATAGTTGATTTACAATATTGTGTTAATTTCAGGAGTACAGCAAAATTATTCAATTGTGTGTATGTATACATATATATTTCAAGTAGAAAAGGAGTACATCAAGGCTGTATATTTTCACCCTGCTTATTTAACTTATATGCAGAATACATCATGAGAAACGCTGGGCTGGAAGAAGCACAAGTTGCAATGAAGATTGCCGGGAGAAATATCAATAACCTCAGATATGCAGATGACNCTACACATAGCATAGATATTTAGTGTTTGAGGTCAATAAGTTTTCCTAATACATGCAGTTGATCAAAGAAGTTTAGAGAAGGAAGCTCTATACAACATTAAGTGTCAGTCTTGGAATTTTTTTCCTCAACATGATAGACAACAATTGTATCTTATTATTCTTCTAATTTGCATTTATTTAATTATCAGAGAAGCTTAGCAACTTTAAAAAATTTCTTAATTTTTAATATATATAATTTTTACCAATTGTTTGTAAATCATTGAACCTTAAGTATATATTATGAGATAAGTAAAGTTTCTAGGATCACAACCACTAGAAGAAAAAAGACTATTAACAGCTTGGTGTATGTTTTAGTCAATTTTAATAAACAAAGCACACACACACACATATATTTCACACACCAATAGTAAAACAAAAGTGAAATCATACTAACATACTGCCTTGACAGTTGTTTTTAAACATAATGATATATCTTGCTTATCCTTCCATATTGATTCGTTGTGATCAGTAGTACTGGGGTATGACTCCTTATGGCAGGCCAATCATTAACTGAAGGATATTTGGATGGTTTCAAAGTTTCCACAGTCATAAACAGTGTTGAGATTAGCATCTTCGCGCATATCTTTGTATACTTCTCTGATGTCTCACTCTGGTACATTCCTAGAAATGGAGTTCTTGGATCAAAAGTTTTTCATTTGTTTAATGATTTTGATAAATATTGTCAAACTGTCTTCCACACAGCTCTAAGGTATCCATGAACATCCTCTACTTTCTTAATAATGGCATTGATGTTCTTTTAAGTCCTGGGCGTTCTAGGTGAAAATGACATCTCGTTTTAATTTGCATATTTTGTTTACTGGCAAGGTTAGACATCGTTTATATGTACAGATATTGTTTCACATTTGCATGAAAGGAAGTACTCTGTTAAAAGATTTGTAGTCTTATAGAAAACAAATTTATGGTACTGGAGGGAGAGGGATAAATTAGGAGTTTGGGATTAACACATTGCTATATATAAAAGACAGTGAAGAATCTAATCTGCCTGCTATGTGGGAGACCCAGGTTTGATCCCTGGGTCGGGAAGATCCCTTGGAGAAGGGAATGTCTATGACTAACACTTTCACTTTTTCATATATAAAAGAGATAAACAACAAAGACCTGTATAGCATAGGGAACTATATTCAATATCTTGTAATAACCTACAGTGGAAAAGAATCTGAAAAAGTATATATAGATGTAGATATATAGGCTTCCCTGGTAGCTCAGACAGTAAAGCCCTCCATAAAACTGAAGGCTTCCTAAGTGGTACAATGGTAAACCAGGGCAGGAAACACGAGTTTGATCCCTGGGTCAGAAGGATCCCCTGGAGTAGGAAATGAAAACCCACTCCAGTATTCTTGCCTGGAAAATTCCATGGCCAGAAGAGCCTGGCGGGCTGCAGTCACGGGATCACAAAGAATTGAACACGACTGAGTGCACACACACATATATAACTGAATCACTTTCTTGTACACCTGAAACTAACACAATATTGTAAATCAATTATACCTCAATTAAATATATATTAAATAAATATGTATATATATATAAACATTTGGATAAACTAAAAAAAGATTTACAGTCCTCATTTTAATCAGTATATTCAATTTCCATGTAAGAAAGGTTGTACCCATTTCCACTCCCTCAAGTAATGTATGAGGCTGTCCATTTCTCCACATCCTCACTCATATTATTATTATGTATTATTTTATTATTGTTAATCTAAAAACAAAGCATTATTCTAATTAATTTGCTTATATTTGATTACAGTTGAAGATGAATATTATGTTTATTGGTCATTCATAGTGGCCTCAAAAGGAAGGAGGCCCCCATGGACTAGATGACTGGAAGGCAGACTAAAAGGGTCCTGGAAACCCCAGGGGCAGTGGCAACAGTAGGGGAGAGGAGAGTTAAGCTTTAAGTTAACTGTCCCTTCTCCTCACCCCTGTCTTTCTGCTCCTCAAGTTGCCCAAGCTCTTGTTCCTTTGCTCATTTTTATATTAAAATTTTTGTCTAGGGCAAGCAGAACAGCGCAAGCAATCTATAAATGATAAAATCTCAACCCCAGCTTTAGAAGAAACAGAGTAGACAAGACAGCCTCAGGCAATGCATTGTCTTTGGGAAACTGTATAATCTTGTGAAAGTTGCTTAGTCTTTTCCTCTTTAAGACCCCATGGACTATACAGTCCATGGAATTCTCTAGGCCAGAATACTGGAGTGGGTAGCCTTTCCCTTCTCCAGGGGATCTTCCCAACCCAGGGATTGAACCCAGGTCTCCTGCATTGCAATTGGATTCTTTACCAACTGAGCTATCAGGGAAGCCCCTAGTGGCCTAAAATGTTTGATAAATTCCTGGAATGAATACAGATTGGCTCAAACTGAAATCATACAGGAGGGCACCACAGCCCAACGAATCTCAGGCAGGCAAAGGAAGCTGCAGAAGCAGAGCCACTTTGAGGGAAGAAGGACCAGTATGGAAAGTGGACATGGGAGGATGAGGGGAAAGGAATGATTACTTTAAAAATTATTTGAAAAATGGTTGAATAATTTGGATTTTGCTTCCACCATCTTCCTTTCCCTCATCACCAGTGAAGGAGTTTATCTCCTGGATGAAAATGAACAGTGTTTCTTCTAAAGAAATTGAAGGATATGCCTGCAAAAGGCTAGGGCTCCAGAATAGGAGGTGGGGGGAGGATTGGTGCCTGGGGCAAAGTAAAAATCACCACAAATGCTTCCTCTCCCTGAATCCATAACTTTACACTGATACTGCAGATCTGTCAAGAGGTGACCTGCTTTGTTTTTTTCTTGAAGATATCTTTTAACTTGCTTTGGTCAATGGGACATTGGCAAAAACAGTGCAGACGAAAGCTAGAAAAGTGCCTATGCATTGGGGTCCGCACTATTGCTAGTCTTGTAAACCTGCTGCCACCAGACTGGATGATCAAACTCATGCCCCAATTATGCCTGTATCCCCAAATAATAGCCAACCAATTCCCAGACGTAGTGTCACCAAGACTGCTAGCAGCAGCTGACTACAGATACATGAGAGCAAACACAAGCAAAAGAATAGTCCAGTTGAGCCCAGCCCAAATTGCCAACTCCCAACAACTGTACATTAAATAAATGGCAGTTGTTTTAAGGCTCTAGGTTTTGAGTGGTTTGATCTTTGGTGGAAATTACGTGAATCATGGGGCCCTAGGACTGAAATAGAAGTATGACTCATTTAACCAAAAGAAGTCTGGAAAAAAGAGAGTTGGGTCACCATGAGAGAGGGTCATAGCTCCTCAGGTTGTATATCCAGGGTCCCTAGAATGCAGGGGAGACTGAGAGCCTTGAAGAAGGATGTTATGGTAACATTGTAATTATGTACAGTAAATCTTCCTAGTTACCCCTGAAAGGACCCACAGCAATTTCCCAAAGTAATTGTGTAGCGGAGAGATAAAAATCCACATACTCTCCAAGGCTTATTAGACAATGGCTTTGAGCTAACAGTCATCCTGGTGAATGAGAGCATCACTGTTACCCACAGTCAGAGTGAGGGCTAATGAATGTCAAATGATAAATGGATAAATCCAACTCATAGTGGGGCCAGGAGTGTACAAATTTCTGGTAATTTCTCCAGTTCTTAGGTTTATAGTTGTAATAGGCAAAACCAGCAACTGGCAAAATACCCCAACTGGCTCCCTGTGGAAAAATAATTTTTCTGTTAAGGAAGGGACAGGTGGAAACCTGGAACTTATTCTCCTTTCCAATTGTAGCAGGAATAGCAAACACAAATATAGCTCTTGTTACATGCCAGACACTCTTCCAAGCACTTTACCTACATTAAAAAATTATTCCTCAAAACAGCACTACAAAGTAGGTACTATTTTTGTTTGCTTTTAGGTATTTTAAAATGATTTTTTAATTTAAGTATAGTTGACTTACAATATTGTATTAGTTTCAAAGTAGGTACTGTTATTGTACACCTTTTACAGAAAAGTTAAGCTTAAGTAACTTGCCCAAGGTCACAAGTTAATAATTGGTAAGGTGGAACTTAAACCAGAAGCTGGCTCCAGAGTCCACGCTATTAACCATTATATTGTACTGTCTAAATAGTAAACTGTAACTAATACTGCAGACATGGGAGACTCTCAGAAATTAGGGTCGCCATCAAGACTTTAAAATTCCAGTGTAGTGATCCCTATTACATAGCATTCTTATGTGATACACCTGTTTGGCTAGTGAAGAGTACAGAGGGCTCTTGAAATAGAAATGATATATATGGATTGACTTTGAGTAGGTTCTGAAGGCACAAGTAACATTTGTGAGCAGTGACTCACACTGCCAGTGTGCCTCCACCTGCCACATTGCTTTCCTTTTGTCAACCCACACTTAGAGTTTCATGGGAACTGTTATGGGCTAAACTGAATATTTTTATTTGTCCATGCTGGGCCTTTGTTGCTGTGTGCAGGCTTTCTCTAGTTGTGGCGAGTAGGGGCTACTCCTAGTTGCAGTGCTCAGGCTTCTTATTGCAATGGCTTCTCTTGTTGTGGAGCACAGGATTTTGTAGTTGCAGCTCGTGGACTCTAGAGTGCAGGCTCAGTAGTTGTAGCACTCAGGCTCAGTAGCTGTGATACACAGAATTAATTGCTTGGAGGCATGTGGGATCTTCCCAGACTAGAGACTGAACCCATGTCCCCTGTCCTGGAAGTCGGACTCTCAACCACTGGACCACCAGGGAAGTCCAAAGACAAGGTCGTTAAACATATAACTGAGGTTATATAAGGTCCTTGAGGTGAGCCCTAATCCAGCATGACTGCTGTTCTTTTAAGAAGAGTGAGTGAGTGCCTGAGTAAAAGTCCCTCAGTCATGTCTGACTCTTTGTGACCCCATGGACTGTAGCCCATCAGGCTCCTCTATCCATGGGATTCTCCAGAAGAATACTGGACTGGGTTGCCATTTCCTTCTTCCCGTCCCAGAGACCGAACCTGGGTCTCCCTCATTGCAGGCAGTGCCTTGACCAACTGAGCCACCAGGGAGATTATAAGAAGAGATCAGGACTCAAATAGGCCCAGAGACAGGACCATGTGAAGACACATGGAGAATATGGCAGAGGTGAGGGCTCCAAAAGAAACGAACTCTGCTGATACCTTAATTTCTGGCTTCTAGCCTTCAGAGCTCTAAGGAAGTAAATTTCTGTTGTTAGGGCCACCCATTCTGTGGTTCTTTGTCATGGCAACCCTGGAAAACTAATATAGGGACTTCTTTATAGACCAGTTGTATTAGTCAGGGTTCTCCAGAGAAACAATAGGAAAGAGATGGGAATAAAAGACCACCTGACCTGCCTCTTGAGAAACCTATATGCAGGTCAAGGAAGCAACAGTTAGAACTGGACATGGAACAACAGACCGGTTCCAAATAGGAAAAGGAGTAGGTCAAGGCTGTATATTGTCACCCTGCTTATTTAACTTATATGCAGAGTGCATCATGAGAAACACTGGGCTGGAGTAAGCACAAGCTAGAATCAAGATTGCCAGGAGAAAGATCAATAAACTCAGATATGCAGATGACACCACCCTTATGGCAGAAAGTGAAGAGGAATTAAAAGGCCTCTTGATGAAAGTGAAAGAGGAGAGTGAAAAAGTTGGCTTAAAGCTCAACATTCAGAAAACTGAGATCATGTCATCTGGTCCCATCACTTCATGGGAAATAGATGGGGAAACAGTGAAACAGTGTCAGAGTTTATTTTTGG
>SJYQ01003394.1:169458-182319 GCA_006410935.1 Redunca redunca | reverse complement strand
ATATTCAAAAGCAGAGACATTACTTTGCCAACAAAGGTCCATCTAGTCAAGGCTATACTTTTTCCATTGGTCATGTATGGATGTGAGAGTTGGACTGTGAAGAAAGCTGAGCGCCAAAGAATTGATGCTTTTGAACTGTGGTGTTGGAGAAGACTCTTGAGAGTCCCTTGGACTGCAAGGAGATCCAACCAGTCCATTCTGAAGGAGGTCAGCCCTGGGATTTCTTTGGAGGGAATGATGCTGAAGCTAAAACTCCAATACTTTGGCCACCTCATGCGAAGAGTTGACTCATTGGAAAAGACTCTGATGCTGGGAGGGATTGGAGGCAGGAAGAGAAGGGGACGACAGAGGATGAGATGGCTGGATGGCATCACTGACTCAATGGACGTGGGTCTGAGTGAACTCCGGGAGTTGGTGATGGACAGGGAGGCTTGGTGTGCTGCAATTCATGGGGTCACAAAGAGTCGGACACGAGTGGGCGACTGAACTGAACTGAACTGATACGTATATATTGGGCTTCCCAAGTGGCACTATTGGTAAAGAATCCACCTGCCAGTGCAGGAGACGGAAGAGGCATGGGTTGAATCCCTGGGTCAAGATCCCCTGGAATATGGCATGGCAACCCATCCCAGTATTCTTGTCTGGAGAATCCCATGGACAGAGGAGCCTAGCGGACAAAGGTCCAAGCAGTTACAAACAGTTGGACATGACTGAGTGACTGAGTACACACAGTAATTAGAGATGTTGAGCATCTTTTCATGTGCCTGGCCACCTAGATGTCTTCTTTAGAGAAATGTCCATTTAGGTCTTCTACCCATTTTTTGATTGGGTTGTTTGGGTTTTTTGTTATTGGGTTGTATGAGCTATTTGTATACTTTGGAAATTAAACACTTGTCAGTCACATCATTTGCAAATGTTTTCCCATTCCGTGAGTTGTCTTTTTGTTTTGCTTATGGTTTCCCTTATGTGCATAAGCATATAAATTTTATTAGGTCATATTTGTTTATTTTTGCTTTTATTTCTTTTGCCTTGGGAGACTGACCTAAAAAAAACATCGCTATGATTTATTTCAGAGAATATTTTGCCTATGTTCTCTTTTAGGAAGTTTATGGTGTCATGTCTTTAATTTAAGTCTTCAAGACATTCTAAGTTTATTTTTGCATATGGTATAAGGCAGTGTCCTGACTTCATTGATTTATATATGGCTGTTTAGCTTTTCCAACACCATTTGCCAAAGAGAATTCTCTCCATTGTATATTCCTTCCTCCTTTGTCAAAGATTAATTGATTGTAGGCGTGTAGGTTTATTTCTGGGTTTTCTATTCTGTTCCATTGATCCATGTCTCTGTTTTTCTGTTAATACCATGCTGTTTTGATTACTATAACTTTGTAATATTGTCTGAAGTCTGAGAGGGTTACGCCTGTAGCTTGTTCTTTTTCCTTAGGATTGCTTTGACAATTCTAGGTCTTTTGTAAATTTCACGTAAATTTTAGGATTATTTGTTCTAGTTCTTTTAAAAATGTCCTGGGTAATCTGATAGGGATCACATTAAATATGTAGATTGCTTTGGGTAGTATGCACATTTTAACAGTATTAATTCTTTTAATCCAGGAGCATGGGATATCTTTCCATTTCTTTGAATCATCTTCAGTTTTCTCTGTCAGTGTTTTATAATTCTCAGCATGTTTTATACTTTTCACCTCCTTAGTCAGATGTATCCTTAAGTATTTTTTATACAGTTACAAAAGGAATTTTATACAATTTAAAAATTTTCCCTTTCTTGTATTTCAATGTTAGTGTCAAGAAATTACAACAGATTTCCATATGTTAATCTTATATCCTGCTACTTTTCTGAATTAATTTATCAGTTCTAGTAGTTTCTGTGTGGTCTTTAGGTGGCTTAGTCAGTAAAGAGTCTGCCTGAACTGTGGGAGATCTGGGCTCAATCCCTGGGTCAGGAAGATCCCATGGAAAAGGAAATGGCAACTCATTCCAGGATTCTTGCCTGGAGAATTCCATGGACAGAGGAGCCTGGTGGGCTACAGTCCATGGGGTCACAAAGAGTCAGACATGACTGACTGATTAACACACACATATATAGTATCAACTGTGGAAAATTCTGAAAGAGATGGGAATACCAGACCACCTAACCTGCCTCTTGAGAAACCTATATGCAGGTCAAGGAAGCAACAGTTAGAACTGAACATGGAACAACAGACTGGTTCCAAATAGGAAAAGGAGTACATCAAGGCTGTATATTGTCACCCTTCTTATTTAACTTATATGCAGAGTACATCACAAGAAACGCTGGGCTGCTAGAAGCCCAAGCTGGAATCAAGATTGCTGGGAGAAATATCAATAACCTCAGATATGTAGATGACACCACCTTTATGGCAGAAAGTGAAGAGTAACTAAAAAGCCTCTTGATGAAAGTGAAAGAGGAGAGTGAAAAAGTTGGCCTAAAGCTCAACATTCAGAAAACGAAGATTATGGCATCTGGTCCCATCACTTCCTGGGAAATAGAGTGGGAAACAGTGTCAGAGTTTACTTTTTGGGGGCTCCAAAATCACTGCAGATGGTGATTGCAGCAATGAAATTAAAAGACGCTTACTCCTTGGAAGGAAAGTTATGACCAACCTAGACAGCATATTCAAAAGCAGAGACATTACTTTGCCAACAAAGGTCCGTCTAGTCAAGGCTATGGTTTTTCCTGTGGTCATGTATGGATGTGAGAGTTGGACTGTGAAGAAAGCTGAGCGCCAAAGAATTGATGCTTTTGAACTGTGGTGTTGGAAAAGACTCTGGAGAGTCCCTTGGACTGCAAGGAGATGCAACCAGTCCATCCTAAAGGAGACCAATCCTGGGTGTTCATTGGAAGGACTGATGTTGAAGCTGAAACTCCAATACTTTGGCCACTTCATGGCCTGGAGTGCACTGGAGTGACCAGTAATGGGTTATGAGACGTCAATGGTTTTGGAGTAATTTTGACCTGCCTGTATATTGAAGCTCAGGGGTGTGTTCCTGTGTTGCTGGAGAATTTGCGTGGTATGTCTTATTCTGGAACTTGTTGGCCCTTGGGTGGAGCTTGGTTTCAGTGTAGGTATGCAGGCATTTGATGAGCTCCTATTGGTTAATGATCCCTGGATTCAGGAGTTCTCTGATGTTCTCAGGCTTTGGACTTAAGCCACTTCATGTGAAGAGTTGACTCATTGGGAAAGACCCTGATGCTGGGAGGGATTGGGGGCAGGAGGAGAAAGGGATGGCAGAGGATGAAATGGCTGGATGGCATCACCGACTCGATGGATGTGGGTCTGAGTGAACTCCGGGAGTTGGTGATGGATAGGGAGGCCTGGCATGCTGCAATTCATGGGGTTGCAAAGAGTCAGACACAACTGAGCGACTGAACTGAACTGACTGATATTTCTAGAAACTTGTCTCTTTCATCTAGATTGTCCAGTCTGTTGGCTTATGATTATTTAGAGTATTCTCTTATGCTTTTTTGTATCTTTGCAGTCTCAGTTGTTATTTCTCCTCTTTTATCTATTATTTTATTTGGGTCCCCTCTCTTTTCCTCTTGGTGAGCCTAGCCAGAAGTTTGTTGATTTTGTTTATACTTTCAAAAGCACAGTCTTGATTTTATTGATTTTCTTCTATTATCTTTAAATATCTATTTTGTTTATTTTCTCTCCGATCTTTATTAGTCCTTCCTTCTGCTGACTTTGAGTTTTGTTTGTTCTTCTTTTTCTGACTCTTTTATGTGGTACCTTAGTTGTTTACTTGATGTTTTTCTTGTTTTTTAAGAAGGGCCTGTATCACTAAGAACTTCCCTCCTAGAACTGCTTTTGTTGCATCCCATAGACTTTATATGGTTGTGTTTTCATTGTCATTTGTCTCAAGTTATTTTTAATTTCCTCTTTGATTTCATCATCGATCTATTGGTTTTTAATAGCATGTTGTTTAGTCTCCCTGTAATCATCTTTTTCTCATTTTTCTTTCTGAGGTTAATTACTAGTTTCATGCCATTGTATATGTTTAGCCTTGTTTATGTTCTTGCATGTCATCTGTTCTAGAGAATGTTCCATGTGTGCTAGAAAAGTGTGTATTCCATTTTTTTTTGGGAGGCAGGAGGGATGTGATTCCTGAACGTATTAATCAAATCGAATTGTTCTATCGTGTTGCTCAGTGTCTCTGTTTCCTTATTGATTTTCTATCTGGAAGAACTGTCCATTGATGTCAGTTGGGTGTTACAGTCTTCTATTATTATTGTATTTTCATCAAGTTCTCCTTTTATGTTTGTTAGTATTTGTCTTATGTATTTAAGTCCTCCTATATTGGGTGCATATATTTATTTTTATTGAAGTGTAGTTTATTTACAGTATTGTATTAATTTCTAGCATACAGCAAAGTGTTATATATATATATATGATATATATTTCATTTTCTTTTCCATTGTAGTTCATTACAAGACAGTGAATATAATTCCCTGTGCTATTCAATAGGACCTTTTTAAAAAATCTGTTTTATGTAGAGTAGTTTGTATCTGCTAATCTCAGACTCCTAATTTGTCCCTCCCTCATTTCCCCTTTGGTAACTATAAGTTTGTTTTCTGTGTCTGTGAGTCTGTTTCTGTTTTGTAAATAAGTTCATTTGTATCATTTATATTGGGTATATATTTGTTAATGAATATAATATTCTCTTCATATGTTGATCTTTTTGTCACTATAGAGTGTCCTTTTTTTATCTTTCTTTATGGCATTTGTTTTAAAAGTCTATCTTGTCTGATGTGAGTTTTGCTTCCCCTCCTTTTTTATCATTTCCATTTGCATAACATATCTTTTTCCATTCCCTCACCTTCAATCTATGTGTGTCCTTTACTGTAAAGTGGGTTACCTGTAGGCAGCATATTGATGGTTCTTATTTTACTATACTGTTTGCCACTCTATGTATTTTGGTCAGACAGAGCAATTGGGGCATTGATATTTAAGATAGTTATTGATAGGTATGTCTTTATTGCCATTTTAAACCTTGTTTTCCAGTTGATTTTGTGTTTCTTCTTTTTTCCTTATTTTTTCCTTTTGTGGTTTGGTGGTTTCCTTTTGTATTGTTTGAGTTCTCTCCCAAGATATTTTTTTCTGAGCAACTGAAAGAATGCGGTTGTGGGCTGCTGAGACATAGATGCCTGTGAGCCGAGCAAGTGTTGGTAGAAGGGCAGCTCTGGGCATATTAACTTTGAGATACCTTTCAGGTCTTCAGGCAGAAGAGCAAGCAGGTGATTGGAACTGTGAGGCAGGAGTTGCAGAAAAAGCTTCAGACTGGAGAACTCGAGTGAGTCTTCAGCAACAGGACTAAAGACTGGGGCAGGGCAGGCGCTGCTTCATGTCACCTGGCACTGCCTGACAGAGTGTGTCACTGGCTCCAGAGCACATCTTCAACCACCTAAGGGAAGCTGTTACAATGACGGCAGCACCGGAATGTCCAAATACGCAAATATGCAAGTGTGAACCCAGAGTGACTGTGGCCAACAGCAGCTGGCTCACACTGACACTTACACACTCATAGGCTTTGGAGCACAGAGGTGGAAACACCTTACACTGTGAAGTCACATATTCATACAGCATAAATCAAGACTTATTGCAAGAACACATTTTAATCAACTCTATGGAGAGAACAGTGGAAATGAAATCTACCAATGAGAGGCTTATTTATAAACCTACGACATTCTCAAGATCCAGGAAAAACTATTCTGATTCAAGAAACTGTAATCACTGTGAAAAGAATTACCTCAGCAATTACCTGGGACTTATGACTAAATATAATGTTTCAAATATTAAATGCCAAACTGACTTTATTTGGGGGGGTTGGGCTGCAAAATCACTGTACAGGTGATTGCAGCTATGAAATTAAAAGATGCTTACTCCTTGGAAGAAAAGTTATGACCAACCTAGACAGCATATTCAAAAGCAGAGACATTACTTTGCCAACAAAGGTCCGTCTAGTCAAGGCTATGGTTTTTCCAGTAATCGTATATGGATGTGAGAATTGGACTGTGAAGAAAGCTGAGCACCGAAGAATTGATGCTTTTGAAGTGGTGTTGGAGAAGACTCTTGAGAGTCCCTTGGACTACAAGGAGATCCAACCAGTCCATCCCAAAGGAGATCAGTCCTGGGTGTTCACTGGAAGGACTGATGTTGAAGCTGAAGCTTCAACACTTTGGCCACCTGATGCAAAGAGCTGACTCATTTGAAAAGACCCTGATGCTGGGAAAGATTGAGGGCAGGAGGAGAAGGGGACGACAGAGGATGAGATGGTTGGATGGCATCACTGACTCAATGGACATGAGTTTGGGTAAACTCTGGGAGTTGGTGATGGACAGGGAGGTCTGGCATGCTATGGTTCACGAGGTCACAAAGAGACATGACTGAGCAACTGAACTGAACTGAAGCTGAAGAATTAACCCCTGAAGGAAGGAACCTAAAGACACCCACAACAGCAATTATAGAGAAATTATAGAGAATCATCCAGTTAGTGTAAACCACAAATTTCCTCAGGTCTCTCCACTCTAGCAATATATATATTTATATTTGCTATTTAAAAGGTGTGAATATACATTAGGCAGGATTTTTTAATAACAGGCCAAAGAAAAGCCAGATGAATGTTTAGTCTAAGCTAAAGAGAAGTTCAGATCTTCCAAACTAAAAGGTCCAATAGAATGAAGTTAGATGTGAAGACCAGCAAACATTTAGGGGTCCACTGTGCATAGGGAGATGTAGCAACTTTTGAAAAGTTACTTCTACTTGAAATTGGTGCTGGCAAGCTCAACCTCCATGAGTTAAGCATTAAAGCTTCACATGCTTACATTGTTTAAGGATGACTCATAATGAAACAAAGCCAATTTTATTTTTAATTTTATTTTATCATGGTTAAGAACATTTAACATGAAATCAGATCATGAGCTCCTTAATGCAAAATTCAGGCTTAAATTGAAGAAAGTAGGGAAAACCAATAAGCCATTCAGGTTTGACCTAAATCAAATCCCTTATGATTATATGGTGGAGGTGATGAATCAAAGGATTAGGTCTGGTAAACAGAGTGCCTAAGAACTATGGATGGAGGTTCACAACATTTTACAGAAGGCAGTGACCAAAACCATCCCTAAGAAAAAGAAATGGAAGAAGGCAAATTGTTGGCTGAGCAGGCATTACAAATAGCTGAGTAAAGAAGAGAAGCAAAAGGCAAGGAAGAAAGGGAAGAATACACCCAACTGAATGCAGAATTCCAGAGAATAGCAAGGAGAGATAAAAAGGCCTTCTTAAATGAACAATGCAAAGAAATAGAGGAAAAGAATAGAATGAGAAAGACTAGAAATCTCCAAGAAAATTGGAAATATCAAGGGAACTTTTCATACATGGATGGGCACAATAAAGAATAGAAATGGTAAGGACCTAACAGAAGCAGAAGAGATGAAGACATGGCAAGAATACACAGATGAACTATACAAAAAAAGGTCTTAATGGCCTGGATAAAAATGATAGTGTGGTCACTCACCTAGAGCCAGACGTCCTGGAGTGTGAAGTCAAATGGGCCTTAGAAAGTATTGCTATGACAAAGCTAATGTAAGTGATGGAATTCCAGATGAGCTTATTTTAAATCATAAAATACAGTGTGGTTAAAGAGCTGCACTCAATATGCCAGCATAGTTGGAAAACTCAGCAGTGGCCACAGGACTGGAAAAGGTCAGCTTTCATTCCAATCCTGAAGAAGGGCAATGCCAAAGAATGTTCAAACTACCATACAGTTGCACTCATTTCACGTGCTAGCAAGGTTATGCTCAAAATCCTTCAAGCTAGACTTCAGCAGTACATGAACTAAGAATTTCTAGATATACAAGATGGGTTTAGAAAAGGCAGTGGAACCAGAGATAAAATTGCCAACATTCATTGGATCATAGAGAAAGCAAGGGAGTTCCAGAAAAACATCAACTTCTGCTTCATTGACTACGCTAAAGCCTTTGACTATGTGGATCACAATAAACTATGGAAAATTTTTAAAGAGATGGGAATACCAGACTACCTTACCTGCTTCCTGAGAAACCTTTGTGCAGGTCAAGAAGCAATAGTTAGAGGGTGGGGAGGGAGGTGCAAGGGGGGTTCACAATGGCTGGGACACGTGTACACCTGTGGCCGATTCATGTTAATGGATGGTTAAAACCATCAATATTGTAAAGCAATTATTCTCCAATTAAAATGAATTAATTAATTTTTTGAAAAAGAAGCAGCAATTAGAACTGTACATGGAATAACTGACTGGCTCAAAATTGGGAAAAGAGTATGACAAAGCTGTATGTCATCCTGCTTATTTAACTTATATGCAGAGTATATCATGTGAAATGCCAGCACCCCAGCTTGTAATTCATCCAGCAATGAATCACAAGCTGGAATCAAGATTGCCAGGAGAAATATCAGCAACCTCAGATGTCCAGAAGATACCGCTCTAATGGCAGGAAGTGAAGAGGAAATAAAGAGCTGCTTGATGAAGGTCAAATAGGAGAGTGCAAAAGCTGGCTTAAAACTCAACATTAAAAAAGCTAAAATCATGGCATCCTGTCTCATCACTTCATGGCAAATAGAAGAGGAAAAAGTGAAAGCAGTAGCAGATTTTATTTTCTTGGGCTCCAAAATCACTGTGGATAGTGACTGCAGCCAAGAATTTAAAAGACGCTTGCTCCTTAGAAGGAAACTAGGACAAACCTAGACAGAGTATTAAAAAGCAGAGGTATCACTTTGCAGACAGAGGTCCATCTAGGCAAAGCTATGGTTTTTCCAGTAGTCATGTATAGATGTGAGAGTTGGATCATAAAGAAGGCTGAGCACTGAAAACTTGATGCTTTCAAATTGTGATGCTGGATAAGACTCTTTAGAGTCCCTTGGACAGCAAAGAGATCAAACCAGTCAATCCTAAAGGAAATCAACCCTAAATATTTATTAGAAGGACTGATGCTGAAGCTGAAGCATCAAAACATTGGCCACTTTATGTGAAGAAGTAACTTGCTGGAAAAGATCCTGATGCTTGAAAAGATTGAAGGCAAAAGTAGAAGGGGGTAGCAGAGGATAAAGTCTTTAGGTGAAAGTGAAGTCACTCAATCGTGTCCAACTCTTTGTGATCCCATGGACTGTAGCTTACCAGGCTCCTCTGTCCATGGGATTTTCCAGGCAATAGTACTGGAGTGGATTGCCGTTTCCTTCTCCAGGGGATCTTCCCAACCCACGGATTGAACCGGGGTCTCCCGCATTGTAGACAGACGCTTTACTGTCTGAGCCACAGTGTCACCAATCCAATGGACATGAATTAAGTAAACTCTGGGAGATAGTGGAGGACAGAGGAGCCTGGCTTACTATAGTCCATGGGGTCACAAAGAATTGGACACCACTTAGTGTCTGAACAATAACAGCAATGCCCTCCTAACAGAATTGTAAGTGTATCGTTGTTGACTTTGGGTCCAATGCTATTCACAGACCTCAAGAGCTTGTTCATCTTGCTTAACTGGCACTTTATGCCCATTTAGTAACTCTTGTTTGCCCCTCCTCCTGGTCACTGGCAACTACATTCCATTCTTTGATTGATTTTAGATAATCAGTTATAAGAATCTAATTCTTATAAGTAGAATTGCGCAGTTTTTGTCTTTCTGTGACTGGCCTAGTTCACTTAGCATAGTTTCCTCAAGTTTCATTTGTATTGTTACATATTGCAAAATTTCATTCATTTTTTAAGACTGAATCGATCTTTCATTGTATATATATATATATCACATTTTCTTTATTCATTCATCTGCTGCTGGACATTTAAGTTGTTTCCACATCTTTGTTATTGTTGCAATGAACATGGGAATCTAATACTCATGTTGCAATGAACATGGGAATCTAATACCTTCTTGAGCTCCTGAATTCAACTCTTTTGGATAAATATTCAGAAGTGGAGTTGCTAGATGATATGGCAGTTCTATTTTTAATGTTTTAAGGCCCCTCCATCCTGCTTTCCATAGCAGCGACAGCATTTTGCATTCCTACCAAGAGCGTGCTGGAGTTCCAGTATCTCCACATCCTCTCCTCTCATCATCTTTTGGTTTGTATACTTGTTTCATAATAACCATGGTGACAGATGTGAGGTGATATATTGTTGTGATTTTGATTTGCATTTCTCTGATGATTAGAGACTTTGAGCATTTTTTTTCATACTCATTGACCATTTGTATGATTTTTTTTGAAAAATACCTATTTAAGTCCTTAGCCCATTTTTTTTGAGTTATTAGGCTTTTTGACATTGAGTTGTAGGAATTCCTTATATATTTTGGAGATTAACCCCTTATCAGATATGTAGCTTGCAAATATTTTCTCCCATTTCATAGCTTACCTTTTCACCCTGTTGATTGTTTCTTGTCTGTGCAGAAGGTTTTTAGTTTGATATAATTCCACTTGTTTATTTTTGGTCTTGTTGCCTATTCTTTTGGTGTCACATCTATGAAATCATTGCCAAGACAAATATCATGAAGCTTTTCCCCTGTGTTTTCTTCTAGTAGTTTTACTGTTTCAGGTATTATGTATAAGATATTTTGAGTTCATTTTTGTTGTAAGGTATAAGATAAATGTTCAGTTTCATTCTTTTTTATGTGGATATCCAGTTTTCCTAACATCATTTGTTGAGGAATGCATATTGTATATTCTTAGCACTCTTGTCAAAGGTCAGTTAACCACACATGCATAGGTTTATTTCTGGGTTCACTATTCTGTTCCATTGGTCTGTATGTCTGTCTTTATTCCAGTACTGTATTGTTTGAAGAACTTTATAATATATTTAAATCAGGATGTCTGTTCTTCTTTCTTAGGACTAATTTGACTATTTGCAATCTTTTGTGTTTCCATGTGAGTTGCAGGGTTGGTTTTTCTTTTTTATTTCTGTAAAATAAAATGCCTAATAAATTTTCATAGAGATTCCATTGAATCTGTATATCGCTTTGGGTTCAGTTCAGTTCAGTCACTCAGTCATGTCCGACTCTTTGCGACCACATGAATCGCAGCATGCCAGGCCTCCCTGTCCATCACCCTTTTCCAATGAGTCAACTCTTCGCATGAGGTGGCCAAAGTACTAGAGTTTCAGCTTTAGCATCATTCCTTCCAAAGAAATCCCAGGGTTGATCTCCTTCAGAATGGACTGGTTGGATCTCCTTGTAGTCCAAGGGACTCTCAAGAGTCTTCTCTAACACCACAGTTCAAAAGCATCAATTCTTTGGCACTCAGCTTTCTTCACAGTCCAACTCTCACATCCATACATGACTACTGGAAAAACCATAGCCTTGACTAGTAGGATAGTGCAATAATATTACATATTCTAATCCCTAAACACAGGAAGTCTTTCTGTCTGTGTCTTCTTTTATTTCTCTCTTCAATGTTTTTTTATTTATATTTATTTATTTGGCTGCATCGGGTCTTAGTTGTGGCATCTTTCCTTGCATCATTCAGGATCTTTGGTTGCGGCATCCAGACTCTAGTTGTGACACATAGGCTCTGGAGTGTTTGAGCTAAGTAATTGCCCAACTCAGTCTTATTTGCCACTCAACATATGGGATCTTAGTTCCCTGACCAGAGATCGAACCAACACGCCCTGCACTGCAAGATGGATTCTTAACCACTAAACCACCAGGGAAATCCCTATTTCTTTCTTCAGTGTTTTATAGTTTTCAGTAGACAAGTCTTTCACCTCCTTAGTTAACTTTATTCCTGAACAAATATTTTATTCTTTTTTGGTGCTACCATAAATGGCATTGTTTTGCTAATTTCCTTCTCAGGAAGTGTTTGTAAATATATACAAACACAGCTGATTTTTGTACATTGACATCATATCCTGCAGTTTTATCAAATTTGTTTATTACTTTTAATGTATTTTTATGGAATATTAAGAGTTTTCTGTATATAAGATCATGTTCAGTTGCAAACAGGGACAGTTTTACTTCTTTCCCAGTTTAAATGTCTTTTTTCTCCCCTAATTGCTTTGGTTGAGATTTGCATTACTGTATTGAATAGAAGTAGTGAGAATGGGTGGAGAAGGCAATGGCACCTCACTCCAGTACTCTTGCCTGGAAAATCCCATGGATGGAGGAGGCTGGTGGGCTGCAATCCATGGGGTCGCTGAGGGTCGGACACAACTGAGTGACTTCACTTTCACTTTTCACTTTCATGCACTGGACAAGGAAATGGCAACCCACTCCAATGTTCTTGCCTGGAGAATCCCAGGGACGGGGGAGCCTGGTGGGCTGCCAACTATGGGGTTGCATAGAGTCGGACACGACTGAAGCGACTTAGGAGCAGCAGCAGCAGCAGCAGCAGTGAGAATGGGCATTCTTGTCTTGTTCCTGATCTTAGAGAAAAGGAATCTAGAGATTCAATGCAATCCCTATCAAGCTACCAGCGGTATTTTTCACAGAACTAGAACAAATAATTTCAAGATTTGTATGGAAATACAAAAAACCTCGAATAGCCAAAGCAATCTTGAGAAAGAAGAATGGAGCTGGAGGAATCAACTTGCCTGACTTCAGGCTCTACTACAAAGCCACAGTCATCAAGACAGTATGGTACTGGCACAAAGACAGACATATAGATCAATGGAACAAAATAAAAAGCCAGAGGTAAATCAACCCACCTATGGACACCTTATCTTTGACAAAGGAGGCAAGAATATACAATGGATTAAAGACAATCTCTTTAACAAGTGGTGCTGGGAAAACTGGTCAACCACTTGTAAAAGAATGAAACTAGATCACTTTCTAACACCACACACAAAAATAAACTCAAAATGGATTAAAGATCTAAA
>SJYQ01003394.1:142014-162757 GCA_006410935.1 Redunca redunca | reverse complement strand
TTGCCTCTCCTCTTTTCACAGCTATTTGTAATGCCTCCCCAGACAGCCATTTTGCTTTTTTGCATTTCTTTTCCATGGGGATGGTCTTGATCCCTGTCTCTTGTACAATGTCACGAACCTCATTCCATAGTTCATCTGGCACTCTTATCTATCAGATCTAGGCCCTTAAATCTATTTCTCACTTCCACTGTATAATCATAAGGGATTTGATTGAGGTCATACCTGAATGGTCTAGAGGTTTTCCCTACTTTCTTCAATTTAAGTCTGAATTTGGCAATAAGGAGTTCATGATCTGAGCCACAGTCAGCTCCTGGTCTTGTTTTTGTTGACTGTATAGAGCTTCTCCATCTTTGGCTGCAAAGAATATAATCAATCTGATTTCAGTGTTGACCATCTGGTGATGTCCATGTGTAGAGTCTTCTCTTGTGTTGTTGGAAGAGGGTGTTTGCTATGACCAGTACATTTTCTTGGCAAAACTCTATTAGTCTTTGCCCTGCTTCATTCCTCATTCCAAGGCCAAATTTGCTTGTTACTCCAGGTGTTTCTTGACTTGGGTCTTGTCGGGTGCATAGACATTTACAATTGTTATGTCTTCTTCTTGGGTTGATTGCTTGTTCATTATGTAGCGCCCTTCTTTGTCTTTTATGATATTTTTATTTTAAAGTCTATTTTGTCTGAAATAAGGATTGCCACTCCAGCTTTCTTTTGGTTTCCATTCTCATAGAATATCTTTTTCCATCTTTTTGCTTTTAGTCTTTATGTGTCTCTAGGTCTGAAGTGGGTCGCCCATAAGCAGGAGATGTATGGGTCTTGTTTTTGTATCCATTCAGTCAGTCTGTATCTTTTGGTCAGTGCATTTAATCCATTTACATTTAAGGTAATTATTGATACATGTGTTCCTACTGGCATTTTCTTGATTGTTTTGGATTTGTTTTTGTAGGTCTTTCCTTTCTCTTGTGTTTCCCTTTAGTATTTTTTGCAAGGTTGGTTTGGTGGTACTGAATTCTCTTAGCTTCTGCTTGTCCATAAAGCTTTTGATTTCTCCATCTCACTTCTGAATGAGATCTTTGCCATTAATCATGGTTGTAGGTTTTTCTCTTTCAGTACTTTAAATATATCCTGCCATTCCCTTCTGGCCTGCAGAGTTTCTGCTGAAAGATCCGCTGTTAATCGTATGGATTTTCCCTTGTATGTTACTTATTGCATTTCCCTTGCTGCTTTTAATATTCTTTCTTTTTGCTTAATCTCTGTTAGCTTGATTAATATGTGTCTCAATGTGTTTCTCCTTGTGTTTAACTGTAGGGGACTCTCTGTGCTTCTTGGACTTAATTGACTATTTCCTTTCCCATGTTGGGGAAGTTCTCAACTATAATTTCTTCAAAAATTTTCTCAATGCTTTTTTAAAAATTCTTCTTCCTCTGGGATCCCTATAACTCGAATGTTAGTGCATTTAATATTGTCCCAAAGGTCTCTGAGGCTTTCCTCAATTCTTTTCATTCCTTTCCCTTTATTCTGCTCTTCAGCAGTTATTTCCACCATTCTATCCTCCAGCTTACTTATCCATTCCTCTGCCTCAGTTATTCTGCTTTTGGTTCCTTCTAGAGTATTTTTAATTTCAGTAATTGTGTCATTCATCTCTGTGTGCTTATTCTTTATTTCTTCTATGTCCTTGGTGATTGTGTTAACTATGCTAAGTGCCTCTTGCATTTTCTCCATTCTATTTTTAAGTCTTCAGAGCATCTTTACTATCATTATTCTGAATTCTCTTTCAGGGAGATTACTTATTTCCTCTTTGTTTATTTGATCTTGTGAGTTTCTACCTTGCTGTTTCATTTGTGCTGTATTTCTCTGTCTTTTCATCTTTGTTTTTTCCTAGCTTGCTCCACTTGAGGTCTCCTTTTCCCAAGCTTTAGGGTTATATTACTTCTTTTTG
Source organism: Redunca redunca (assembly GCA_006410935.1). NCBI lineage: Eukaryota > Metazoa > Chordata > Mammalia > Artiodactyla > Bovidae > Redunca > Redunca redunca. Next base: position 160,824 of record SJYQ01003394.1, on the reverse strand, counting down.
ATTTTTGCCCTTGGAGGGAAATTTTGGTTGGTGGTTTGTGTTGATTTCTTATTGGGGGTGACTTGTGCCTGTGTTCTAGTGGGAGAAGATTAAGTAGGTAATACAGAAATACTGGGACATACACACACACACACACACACACACACACACACACACACACTTCCACACATATAGTTATAACCAAAGTGTTCTAAAGAAAAGAGTACAAGAGATTGACTTGGTGAGCAAGAGAAACCAGAGGTCATATCAACCAGTTGAAAGCAGAGTTAGCTAATGCTCAATCTGGAAATCTGAGCATGAGCAGAGGGCCAGCTGGGGAATATAACATGTGAAATGAAGTAAAAGTTGCTCAGTCATGTCAGACTCTTTGCAACCCCATGGGCTACACAGTCTATGGAATTCTCCAGGCCAGAATACTAGAGTGGGTAGCCTTTCCTTTCTTCAGGGGATCTTCTCAACCCAGGGATTTCCCAGGTCTCCTGCATTGCAGGCAGCTTCTTTACCAGCTAGCATACAGAGCTCAGCAATTTAACTTATTTGTTGAAAGAAGAAAGTAAAGGAAAAAGGGAGAATAAAAAAAGAGAGAGAAAAAATAAAGAGGAGAAGGGAGGGAAGAGAGAAAAGGAAGTGATGGAGAAGAGATTTTTAAAAATTTTAAAAAGAGAGAGAAAAGTAGAAATAGAAAACCAAAGATGAATAGACATGTGTGGAAAAGATTTGTATATATTCAGGAATAGCTACAGCCAATAAAAAACAGTAGGAAAAGCAGTTGAATATATCAAAAACAAAATCCAAAAAACTCATCAAGCAAAAAGAAAATAATAAGAAGAAAGAGAAAAAAAGATAAAAACTTAAAATGAATTTTTTTCTGTCTTTTTTTGTTTTGACAAGAAACACAAAGAGGAAAACTCCACATCACCACAAAAAGGCTAACATGGAGGTGGAAATATGTAAGGGGGGAATAAACCATGTGATTTATAAGAAAAAAAAGAAAAAGAAATCTTAAAATGAATTTTTTTTTAACAAGGAAAACTCCATAGCACCGCTAAAGGCTGGTGTGAAGGTGGAGATACGTCGGGGGAATAAACTGTGATTTATAAGAGAAAGAAAAAAGAAAAAAAATTTTTTTTAAGTTTCTCAAGGTAGTAGTTCTTGGTTGTGGAGTTTGCCCCTCTAGATGGGGTTGGGTTAGTGTCCTGGTTGGCAGAGCTTGTGCCTGTGTTCTGGTTGATGGAGCTGGATTTCCTCTCACTGAAGAGCACTGCAGTGTCCAGTAGTAGGCTTTGGAGTATCTACGGGTTCAGCATGCCCTTGGGCAGTCATTCTAGCTTTTGCGATGTTAGGCGCATCTATTTCAGCAGCTGCTTCAAAGTGGCCCTTTCAGCATAAATGCAGTGTCGCCAGCTCCCTACTTGTCCATGGGATCATTGCCGGTGCTTCTGTTCCCCTGGCCCGCCCTGCGCTGCTGGCCGAAGCTTGCTAGGTAGGTGCTTGTGTGGATCCTTTCGCATTGCAGCGACTTGTGTGGGCTTCCCTCAGCCCCCTAAGCTCACCCTGTGTGTTGCGGGGCTTGTGTGCACTTGACTCAGTTCCCGAGGTCCACCCTCTGCGTCGCAGCCTTAGGTGCACTTGTCTTGGCTTCCAGGGCACACATTCTGCATCGCCGGGCTTGTGTGCACTTGTTTCAGCTCTCCGAGCTGGCCCCAGTGCCACGGGGCTAGTGTGGAATTGTTTCAGCTCCGCGTGCCTACCCTCTGCGTCATGGGGTTCATGTGCCCTTGTTTCGTTTCACTGCCTGCACTCTTTGTTGCGCGGGTTATTTGTTCTTTCAGCTGTCCCAGGAGGGTTGTGTGTACTGCCCAAGTTTGTATGCCTCCCCTCAATCGGCACCCCAGTCCCTCCCTTTGTGCCAGCTGTTTGTCTGGCCTGTCACGCTCGGCTACCTGGGCTTGCCCTCTGTGCTGCAAGGGTTGTGTGCACTGGTTGGGCTTGTCTGCAGTGGTTGGGTTTGTCTGCTGTGTCAAACTCAGCTGGGTTTATATGCTGCGCCACCTGGAGGCCTGGGGTCTTCTGCTGTCGCCTAGAGGTTGCTTTGTAGGAGTTGTTCCATATCTTAATGAGTTTTTGATGTATTTTGAGGGAGGTTAGCAATCTCCCCATCGTAACTCCTCTGCCATCTTCTTCTATCTCCCTCAATCATGTGATTTTTATCCTTTATTATGTTTATGTGTTTTCACATTAATTGATTATCATATGTTGGATCATCTTTGCATCCCAGGGATAAATCCTACTTGGTCCTGGTATTATTGTTAAGTTGCCAAGTCGTGTCCAGCTCTTTGCAACCCCACAGACTGCAGCATGCCAGGCTTCCCTAACCCTCACCATCTGCTAGAGTTTGCCCAAGTTCATGTCCATTGAATCGGTGATGTCATGCAACCATCTCATCCTCTATGCATCCATCTATACCCTCTTTTCCTTCTGCCCTCAGCCTTTTCCATCACCGGGGTCATTTCCAAAGAGTCGGCAGTTCGCATGAGGTGGCCAAAGTATTAGAGCTTCAGCTTCAGCATCAGTCCTTCCAGTGAATACTCAGGGTTGGGTTCCTTTAGAATTGACTGGTTTGATCTCCTTGCTGGCCAAGGGACTCTGAAGAGTCTTTTGCAGCATTACAGTTCAAAAGCATTAATTCTTCAGTGCCCTGCCTTCCTTATGGTCCAGCACTCACATCCATACATGACTACTGGAAAGACCATAACCTTGACTATATGGACCTTTGTCGACAAAGTGATGTCTCTGCCTTTTAATACACTGTCTAGGTTTGTCATAGCTTTCCTGCCAAGAAGCAATTATCTTCTAATTTCATGGCTGCAATCACCATCTACAGTGATTTTAGAGCCCAAGAGGAGGAAATCTGTCACTGCTTCCACCTTTTCCCCTTCTATTTGCTATGACGTGATGGGACCACGTTTTTTTAATATTGAGTTTTAAGCTGGTGTTTTTACTCTCTTCTTTCACACTTATCAAGAGGCTCTTCAGTCCCTCTTCTCTTTCTGCCATTAAAGTGGTATCATCTGAATATCTGAGGTTGTTGATATTTCTCCTGACAGTCTTGACTCCAGCTTGTAACCCATCCACCCTGGAATTTCATTTGATGTCCAAGTTAAATAAACGGGGTGACAATAAACAGCCTTATCATACTCCTTTCTCAAATTTGAACCAGTCAGTTGTTCTATATATGGTTCTAACTGTTGTTTTTGACCTGCATACAGGTTTCTCAGGAGACAGGTAAGATGGCCTGATATTCCCATCTCTGTAACAGTCTTCCTCAGTTTATTATGATCCATGATTCTTTTAATGTGTTGTATTTTGTTGAGGATTTTTGCATCGATATTCATCAGGAATATTAGTCTGTAGTTTTCTTGTCAGAAAAATATGTCCTTGCCTGGTTTTGGAATCAGGGTAGTTATAGCCTCATAAAGTGAGTTTAGAAGTGTTCTTTCTTCCATTTTGGGGGATATTTTGGGAAGGACTGGCATCAGTTCTTTTGGGAGCAAAGGCACCTTTTAGATACATAAGATTGTCCTATTGCGTTTAACTTTAGCAGTTTACATGCTAAAAGGAAATTGTATCATTTTTAGAAAGCTTTTAAAAGTTTAATTTGTTTAAAATAACTTCTCAGAAGGACCCCACAGGAGTCTGAACTAGACTTACCTGCTAGTGTTGGAGGGTCTCTTGTGGAGGTGTGGGTTGGCTGTGGCTTTGCAGCAGGGACAGGGACAAAGGCAGCAGAAACCCTGGAAGGTGCCCCTTGGAGGTCACCGTTAACCCTACCATAGAGCCCAGGGCTAGGTACCTCAGACCAAACAACAGGGGAGGGAGTGCAACCCCACCTATCAGAGGATAATTGAATTAAAATTTTACTGAGCACAGCCCTGCCCACAGAAAAACAGAGCAAGACCCAGTTTTCCTATTGCCAGTCCCTCCCATCAGGAAGCTTACACAAGCCTCTTAGCCTCATCCATCAGAGAGCAGACAGAAGAAGCAAGAAAAACCATAGTCCCACAGCAGCTAAAATGAAAACTGCATCACAGAAAGTTAATCAGAATGAAAAAACATTCTGGGTTATGGCCCAGATGAAGGGATAGGATAAAATCCCAGAGAAACAACTAAATGAAGTGGAGATAGGGAAATTTCCAGAAAAAGAATTTGAAATAATGATAGTAAAGATGATCCAGGATCTCAAAAAAACAATGGAGAAGATGCAAAAATGTTTACCAAAGACCTAGAAAAACTAAAGAACAAATAGAGATGAATGACATATCAGGAATCAGTAGCAGAATGGATAAGTGACTTGGAAGACAGAATGGTGACAATCACTGCCATAAAACAGAATATAGAAAAAAGGATGAAGCAAAAATGAAGACAGCCTAAGAGGCCTCTGGGACAACTTTATATGCACTTATATTTGCATTACCAGGGCCCTAGAAGGGGGAGAGAGAGAGATAGGACCCAGAAAAAGATTTGACAGGATGATAGCTGAAAACTTCCCTAACATGGAAAAGAAATAGTCAACTAAGTCAACCAAGAAGCACAGAGTGTCCCAGGCAAGATAAACCCAAGGAGGAATACAACCGAGACACATAGTAATCAAACTGACAAAAATTAAAGAGAAAGATAAAATACTAAAAGCAACAGGGGAAAATGACAACATACAAGGGAACTCCCATAAGGTTATCAGCTGATTGAAGGAATGGCATGATATATTTAAAGTGATGAAAGGGAAGAACCTACAACCAAGAATACTCTTCCCAACAAGACTCTCTTTAAGATTTGATGGAGAAATCAAAAGCTTTCCCAGACAAGCAAAAGTTAAGAGAATTCAGCACCACCAAACCAGCTTTACAACAAATGCTAAAGGAACTCCTCTAGGCAGGAAAACATAAGAGAAGGAAAAGACCTACACAAAATAAACCCCAAACAATCAAGAAAATGGTAATAGGATCATACATATGGATAATTACCTTAAATGTAAATAGATTAAATGCCAACCAAAAGATATATATTGGCTGGTGGATGAAAACATATGCATGTATGCACTTCGACTTACCACATCACTCTGCTTAACCCCCAAAATTGTATGTAATTATTTTATATTGCTAAGTTAATCATGTTTCCATTATGACTTGCAGTTGTAATTATCTTTTATTTTTTGTCTGGCTGTTGATTGTGAAAACTGATAAACATCTCTTACTATTGTGATTATGTAACTATTATTCTCTTAATACCATTGTATCATGATTGGTGAATTGAAAAATAATAGAATTCTATATCACTGAAACTACCATTAATAGAAAAAACTGTAATCATTTTCCAAAATCCAGATACATACCAGAATTGTCTTGGAATTTTCTGAAAAATCAAATGCCCAGATATTGCTTTTTCAGTCTCTGAATCTCCAGATGTGTTTCTAGTGAGCAGCCATTTTTAAACACAACTGGACTATATGATGATCTTTTATTTTTGTCCAGTTTATTCCATGTTTTCTATTTTATATTCTCCCATTTCATTTAGTCTATGTTTTCCAGTACCTCCATCTCTTCTTTTTGTTGTTGTTCTTTCTCAAGCCTTTATNCTGCATGCAACAAATTCTGGTAAACTCTTTTCATTTTTATTCTGTTTCATGTATTTTCTAATTTTCCTTGTCATTCGTTCTTAGATACACTCATCATTTAAAAGTCAACATTTAATTTCCAAATACCTGGGTTATTTTAAGTATCTTTGATATTAATTTCTTATTTTGATATCAATTTCTCACTTAAATGCTTTCTTCCCTGAAAGCACCCTTTGTGTTTTTTCATTTTTCTAACTTAGCCAAAGATCTCTCTTGGTAAATGTCACATTGCACTTAAAATATGTGGGTTATTTTCAAATATCTTTTGATATTGATGTCTAACATAATTCCACAGCGATCAGAGAACAGACTCTGTATGACTGCTGTACCTTTAGACCGTGAAATTTTTGCACCTTGTTTTATGTTCCTGTCCGGTGTCTCCTAGTTTATAGTCTATGGAACTTGAATAGAATTTGTATCCTACTGTTGTGTGAAACTTGTAGTTATGTTGAATTGGTTCATAGTGCTTTTCAGGTCTACTATATCCTACTTTCCTGTATATCCATTTTCTTATATTTTGAGAACTTGACACTGAAACTCCAACTAAAAATCTTAATTTATCTGCTTAAAAAATAATTGTAAGATATTGTGGAACTACATGTACCTCTGTTCTGTATTTTCCAAGTCTCCTGTAAATGTATTATCATACTTTAATCATTTAAAAATTAAAAAAGAAAGAGGAAAAAAATTAAAAAAACAATCCACCTGCTAATGCAGGGGACATGGATTTGATCCCTGGTCTGGGAAGATTGTGCATGCTGCGGGGCAGCTAAGCCCATGCACCACAACTGAGGCCACATGCCCTGGAGCCTGTGCTCTGCAACAAGAAAAGCCACCACGACCAGAAGCCTGAGTACTGCGCCTAGAGAGAAGCCCCACTTGCTGCAACTAGAGAAAGCCTACGCACAGCAGCAAAGACCCAGTGCAGCCAAAAGTACAGAAAGACAGGAAGGAAGGAAGAGATAAAAGAAACTGGAGAGCCTGAAAGGAAACATTTTTAAACATGGGCAGAAGACCTGAATAGACATTTTTTCCTAAAGAAAACATACAGATGGCCAACAGGCACATGGAAGAATGCTCAGCATCGTTAACCATCAGAGAAATGCAAATCAAAACCACAATGAGATATCACCTCCTACCTGTCAGCACGGCTATCATGAAAAGGACCACAGATGACAAATGTTGGTGAGAATGTGGAAAAAGAGACGTCTTATACAGTGTACTAACGCATATGTATGGAATTTAGAAAGACGGTAACGATAACCCTGTATGCGAGAGAGCAAAAGAGACACAGATGTATAGAACAGGCTTCTGGACTCTGTGGGAGAGGAAGAGGGTGGGATGATTTGGGAGAATGGCATTGAAACATGTATAAGATCATATAAGAAACGAATCGCCAGGCCAGGTTCGATGGATACAGGATGCTTGGGGCTGGTGCACTGGGGTGACCCAGAGGGATGGTATGGGGAGGGAGGTGGAAGGGGGGTTCAGGATGGGGAACACGTGTACACCCGTGGTGGATTCATGTTGATGTATGACAAAACCAATACAATATTGTAAAGTAATTAGCCTCCAATTAAAATAAATAAATTTAAATTAAAAAAAAATTTTTTTAAAGAAACCTCTTATACTATTGGTGGAATGCAAATTGGTGTAGCCACTGTGGAAAGCATTATGGAGGTTCCTCAAAAAAATAAAATTAGACTTACCATATGATCAATTCCACTGCTAGGTATATATCTGAAGAAAATGAAAACACTAATTCAAAAAGATACATGCACTTCAATGTTCATAGCAGCATTATTTGTAATAGGCAAGAAGTAGAACCAACCTAAGTGTCCATGAATAGATAAAGAAGATGTGGGGATGTGGTGTATATGTGTGTGTGTGTTTGTGCGTGTGTATAGTGTATATATATATGTGTGTGTGTGTGTGTGTGTGTGTGTGTGTATGGAGTATTACTCATAAAAAAGAATGTTAGAATGCCATTTGCAGTAAGATAGATAGACCTGGTAGGTATTATGCTTAATGAAATAAAGTCAAAGACAAAATTATATGTTACCACTTATATGTGGAGTCTAAAAAATAAAACAAACAAATGAATATAATAAAATAGAAGCAGACACACAGATATAGAGAACAAACTAGTGGTTACCAGGGTGAGAGAGGAAGGGGAAGCAAGATAGGGGCAGAGACTTACGAGGTACAAACTATAATGTATAAAATAAATAAGCTGCAGGGATATATTGTACAGCACAGGGAATGTAGCCAATATTTTATAATAACTTAAAATGAAGTATAATCTGTAAAATTTTGAATCTGCATGTGATATCCCTGAAACTAAATTAATATTAAAAATCAACAATATCCCACTTATAAAATATACTGGCACACTTGAAAAAAAATAAAATAACTGCTCAGCTAAGTCTACCATGAACAATCATGATGTTTAATTTTTTGCACTGAAAATTTTATTAAAGTAATGCATAATATCTTATTGCATTGCAGAATATTAAATTAAAAATGAAATTTTTCATTAAAGTGTTATGTGACATAATTTCATTATATTATAGAGTATTATATTAATTTACCAAAATTTGTAATTTGCCTTCTTTGGATTTATATTCCAAAAGTCTGTGATCTATATTGTGGGCTCATTATGTTAAATTAAAAAATCAAAGTCATTACCTAAATTTTCCACTTCACGTTTGTTGAACATAAAATAGCCAGGTATCAAAAATCATGTTTCACTTACAGCTAAATGACAGCTAAATTACAGCTAAATGACAACACATTTTAAATGTAATTGCTTTTTGGAGTAATTGTAACCAAACAGCATCTTTTATACATGAAGACCTGTAGTTGACTGATTTCCCTGGAACTTAATTCTTTGAATAATAGGGAATTGGGGTAGCAAACAGCCACATGTAGCAGGATGGTTCATGGGAGAAAAGGCCACAGGGAAGCAAGAGGCTGTGTGCTCATGGAAGCCAGAAGCTCAGAGGCCCTGGAGAGGTGCAGGCAAGAGTGTGGGCATTTGGCCAGATTTTAATCCTGCTTCTGCTGCTGACTGCCTGTGAGACTTTAGCAAGTGTCTTAACCTCTGTGAGCCTCAAGAATGATCTGTGTAACGTGTCTAATAATACCTGTTTCACAGATAGACTTGAATCTGATAGGTTAGTAGGCAATATATTATAAATTCTCAGTAAAAGTTATTTTACTCTCACCTGTAGAGAACAGGGAGGCTGTGGAGGACAAAAGAAGGTCACAGTCTTTCCTGTGAGAAAACCCTGAGAAATAAGCCTTGAAGTGCAGAGAGGGTTCAGATTTGATGCCATAGATGTTGGTAAGTTTTCTTTGCTGAATGAAGAAGTACTCAGGAGCTTAAAAAAGCAGACTTTGTGCAACCTAAATCCAAAGTCTTGAGTTAAGGGGATCTCTAAATATGATATGGGATCCTGGAACAGAAAGTGTATTAAGGGAAAAACTGAGGAAAGTATGAAGTGAAGTGAAAGTCGCTCGGTCCTGTCCGACTCTGCAGCCCTATGGACTACACAGTCTGTGGAATTCTCCAGGCCAGAGTACTGGAGTGGGTAGCTATTCCCTTCTCCAGGGGATCTTCCCAACCCAACCCAGGGATCGAACCCAGGTCTCCCACATTGCAGATGGATTCTTTACCATCTGAGCCACAAGGGAAGTCCAGGAATGCTGGAGTGGGTAGCCTATCCCTTCTCCAGCAGATCTTCCCATCCCAGGAGTTGAACCAGGGTCTCATGCATTGCAGGCAGATTCTTTACCAACTGAGCTATCAGGGAAGCCCTGAAGAAATTATAGCCTTTAGTTAATAATGTATCAATGTTGGTCCATTAATTATTAGTAATGTACCCTATCAATTAAGATATTAATGAGAGAAACTGGGTGTGAGTTATATGGGAACTCTTTGTACTGTCTGCCCAACTGTTCTATAAATCTCAAACTGTTCTAAAAAGTAAAGCCTATGGACTTCCTTGGCAATACAGTCCAGTAGTTAGGACTCCATGCTTCCAGTGCAGGCAAAACAGGTTGGATCTCTAGCTGGAGAACTAAGATCCTGTGTGCAAATGGCCAAAAAATTTGTAAGTATATTAAAAATAAAAAGTAATGCCTATCAAAAAAATAATTTTTGTTTGTTTGTTTAACGTGAAAGCTGGACCAGATTTAGATAGAGTGGAAGGCAGATGACAGCACTGAGTGGAGGCAGCAGTGCAGTCAAGGGCACGTGGGGAGAGGCCAGTCTCATGCAGAGGACAGACTGGCAAGGGGGCTGCAGGACCCACTCCTTCTCTCTTCTGGGTCAGGCTGGGCTGTCAGTGCTTATGGAAAGTGGCTCAGCATCTGGTCCCAGCTAAGAGGCAGTGCTAAGCAGCAGGGAGGTTCAGTTTAGTTCAGTCGCTCAGTCATGTCCGACTCTTTGTGACCCCATGAATCGCAGCACACCAGGCCTCCCTGTCCATCACCAACTCCCGGAGTTCACTCAAACTCATGTGCATCGAGTCAGTGATGCCATCCAGCCATCTCATCCTCTGTCATCCCCTTCACCTCCTGCCGCTAATCCCTCCCAGCATCAGAGTCTTTTCCAATCTTTGCATGAGGTGGCCAAAGTACTGGAGTTTTAGCTTTAGCATCAGTCCTTCCAAAGAACACCCAGGGCTGATCTCCTTCAGAATGGACTGGTTGGATCTCCTTGCAGTCCAAGAGACTCTCAAGAGTCTTCTCCAACACCGCAGTTCAAAAGCATCAATTCTTCAGCGCTCAGCTTTCTTCACAGTCCAACTCTCACATCCATACATGACCACTGGAAAAAGCATAGCCTTGACTAGACGGACCTTAGTCGGCAAAGTAATGTCTGTGCTTTTGAATATGCTAGCTAGGCTGGTCATAACTTTTCTTCAGTCACCATCTGCCGTGATTTTGGAGCCCCCCAAAATAAAGTCTGACACTGTTTCCACTGTTTCCCCATCTATTGCCCATGAAGTGATGGGACCGGATGCCATGATCTTCGTTTTCTGAATGTTGAGCTTTAAGCCAACTTTTTCTCTCTCCTCTTTCACTTTCATCATGAGGCTTTTTAGTTCCTTTTCACTTTCTGCCCTAAGGGTAGTGTCATCTGCATATCTGAGCTTATTGATATTTCTCCGGGCAATCTTGATTCTAGCTTGTGTTTCTTCCAGTCCAGCGTTTCTCATGATGTACTCTGCATAGAAGTTAAATAAGCAGGGTGACAATATACAGCCTTGACGTACTCCTTTTCCTATTTGGAACCAGTCTGGTGTTCCATGTCCAGTTCCAACTGTTGTTTCCTGACCTGCATACAGATTTTTCAAGAGGCAGGCCAGGTGGTCTGGTATTCCCATCTCTTTCAGAATTTTCCACAGTTTATTGTGATCCACACAGTCAAAGGCTTTGGCATAGTCAATAAAGCAGAAATAGACTATCTATATTGTGGCTATTGATAAATTTTCATCTTGTGTAATAGTTGAGTAATCATCTTACTAAAGATATATAAGCCTGCATTTCTGCTCATAAAACACCTTTGCTCCATCAGAGCTTGGGTCCCCATGTCTGTCTGTCTTTCTTTCTTTCTTTCTTTCTCTCTCTCTCTCTCACTCCCTCCGGCTCTCTCTTTCACTTTCGACTCTGGACCACCAGGTTCTGGTCCATTAAAGGACCCCAACACCAAGGAGTAAGCGTCTTTTAATTTCATGGCTGCAGTCACCATCTGCAGTGATTTTGGAGCCCCAAAAAATAAAGTCTGACACTGTTTCCACTGTTTCCCCATCTATTTCCCATGAAGTGATGGGACCGGATGCCATGATCTTCGTTTTCTGAATGTTGAGCTTTAAGCCAACTTTTTCTCTCTCCTCTTTCACTTTCATCAAGAGGCTTTTTAGTTCCTCTTCACTTCCTGCCATAAGGGTGCTGTCATCTGCATATCTGAGCTTATTGATATTTCTCCCGGCAATCTTCATTGCAGCTTGTGCTTCTTCTAGCCCAGCATTTCTCCTGATGTGCTCTGCATATAAGTTAAATAAGCAGGGTGACAATATACAGCCTTGATGTACTCCTTTTCCTATTTGGAACCAGTCTGTTGTTCCATGTTCAGTTCTAACTATTGCTTTCTGAATGTTGGCAATTTGCTCTCTGGTTCCTCTGCCTTTTCTAAAACCAGCTTGAGCATCTGGAAGTTCACCGTTCACTTATTGCTGAAGCCTGGCTTGGAAAATCTTGAGCATTACTTTACTAGTGTGTGAGATGAGTGCAGTTGTGCAGTAGTTTCAGCATTCTTTGGCATAGCCTTTCTTTGGGTACCTTATATAAACAGAATATATGTGTGACCTTTTGTGTCTGGCTGATTTCACTTAACAGAGTATTTTCCAGGTTCGTCCATGTTGCAATATTATCAGAACATCATTCCTTTTTATGGCCGAATAATATTTCATTATATGTAAATATCACATTTTGTTTATCCATTTATTTGTTGATGGACATTTGGGTTGTTTCTACCTTTTGACTATTATGAATAATGCTGCCATGAACATTGGTATACTAGAATCTGAGTCCTTGATTTTCATTCTTTTGGTTACATACCTAGAGGTGGGATTGCTAGATCATATGGTAATTCTATGTTTTGTTTTTTGAGGACCTGCTGAACTCATTTCTGCAGTAACTGCCCTGTATCTTTTTTGAAGAAATGTCTACCCAAGATATTTGCCCATTTTTCCAAGATCAGACAAGATCAGGCACATTCAGAGTGGTATGGCTGTTTTAATGCCCATTTTAAAAGCAGTTTGTTGTTTCTGTTGTGGTTCTTGAATTGTAGGATTCTTTCTATGTATTTATGGATATTATTCCCTTATCAGATGGATGATTTGCAAATATTTTCCCCTATTCAATAGGCCGCCTTTTCACTTTCTTAAAAGTATCCTATATTGTACAGAACTTCAAATCTTTGACATTGTCCAGTTTATCTATTTTTTGTTGTTGTTTTCTGTGCTTTTGGTGTCATATATAAGAAATAATTTCCACATCCAATGTCATAAAGCCTTTCCTCTGTTTTCTTCAGAGTCTTACAGTTTTAGCTCTTATGTTTAGGTCTTTGATTCATTTTGAGTTAATTTTTGTATATAGTATTAGATAAAGATCTAACTTCATTAGTTTGCATGTGTGTATCCAGTTTCCCAAAACAATTTATTGAAAAGACTGTCTTTTTCCTCACTGACTTATCTTGGCACCTTTGTCAAAAATCAGTTTACCATTTAAGTGATGGTTTATTTCTGAGATCTCTGTTTTGTTCTGTTAGACCAATAGAATATATGTCTGTCCTTCTGCGAGTACCACACTGTTTGATCACTGTGTCTTTGTAGTAAGTTTTGAAATCAAGTATTGTGAGCCCTCCAGCTTAATGTTTTCAAGATATTTTTGGTTATTCAGGGTCCCTTGAGATTCCATATGAATTTTTGAATGAGTTTTTCTACTTCTATAAAAATCCCATTAGGATTTTATGGAAATTGCATTGAATCTGTAGATTGCTTTGAGTAGTACTGTCATCTTAACAGTATTAAATCTCTTAATCTATAAATATGGAATGTCTTTCCATTTATTTAGGTTTTCTTTTCATGGTTTTCAGCAATGTTACAGTTTTCATTGTACAAATCTTTTACCTTCTTGGTAAAATTATTCCTAAGTNTAGTGGAATTTGAAATTTTTTTTTCTTTTCAAATTGTTCACTGCAAATATATAAAAATAAAACTCAATTTTGTGTGTTGATTTATATCCTGCAACTTTGTTGAATTTATGTATTAGGTCTAAAATCTGATGTGGATCTTTAGAGTTTTCTATATTTAAGATTGTATCATCTATGAACATAAATAATTTTACTTTGTCATTTCCAGTTTGGATGATTTTTATTTCTTTTTCTTGCCTAGTTGGGCACGACTTCCAACACTGTGTTGAATATAACCAGTGAAAGCAGGCAGCCTTGTCTTGCTCCTGATCTTAAGGAAAAGCCTTCAGTTTCTCACTGTTAAGCATGATGTTAGCTATGGATTTTTCACATATGGTCTTTATCATGTTGGGGAACTTCTCTTTCCATCCTGCTTTGACTAGGATCATGAAATAGTGTTGAACTTAGTCAGTGCTCTCTCATCAATTGAGATAACCATGTGGGGGGTTTTTTCCCCCTTCATTCTATTACTGTCTTATATTATATTGAATTATTTTAATATGTTAAAACATTCTTGAATTTCCAGAAATAAGTCCCAATTGGTCAAGATATGTAATTCTTTTAATATATAATCCTTTTTCAGAAGAGTTTGAGAAAGATTAATACTTATTGTTGTTTAAATGTTTGGTAGAGTTCACGAGTGTAACTGTCAAATCTTGAGCTTTTCTTTGTTGGGAAGTTTGGGATTCAATTTCCCTGCTAACTATAGATCTATTCAGATTTTCTATTTCTTCTTGAGTCAATTTTAGTAATGTGTTTTTCTAAGAATTTACTCATATAACCTAGTTTATCTAATTTGTCAGTTGATAGTATTGTCTTATAATTCTTTTTATGTTTTAAAATTGATAGTAATATCCCCACTTGGCTAACAGAATTTTGACAAAAGTGCAGAAGCAATTCAGTAGAGGAAAGTTTTTTGTTTTTTTTTTTTTTCCAGAAATAGTGCTGGAACAGTTGGACATCCATAGTCAATAAAAATGAAATTTCACCTAAATCTCACATTTTATACACACAAAAAAAGTAAAATGAATCATAGGTTCAAGTGTAAAAGGTAAAATTATAAAGGTTTTAGAAGAAAACATAAGTGAAAATCTTTTGGAACTAAGATTTGGTGAAGTTCTTAGATGTGATTCCAAGAGCATCACCCATAAAAGGAAAAACTGATAATTGAACTTCTTCAAAATTTAAAACTTTTGCTCTGTAAAAATCCTTCTTAAGAGGGTGAAAATATAAGCAACAGACTGAGTGAGAGAAAATACTTGCAAACCATATGTCTGAAAAGGACTCATACCTAGAATATATACAGAACTTTCAAATCTCAACATAAAATAATAAACAATACAAATAGAAAATGTGCAGAAACATGAAGAAATACTTCATTGGAAAAGATATGTGAATGGCAAATAGGCACATGAAAAGATGTTCAGCACCACCTGACTTTTGGGAAATGCAAATAAAGACCAAGATGCAATATTCTTAGATGGATAGATAGCACCAGCAATTCAATGGATATGAATGTGAGCAAACTCCAGGAGACAGTGGAGGACAGAGGAGCCTGGATTGCTACAGTCCACGTGGTCACAGAGTATGACACAACTTAGCGAGGAACACCAACAAGCAATATTATTATACACCTATCTAAATGTCTACAGTATAAAATACAGACAATACCAAATGCTGGTAAGGATGCTGAGAAACTGGATCTTTCATCCATTGTAGTGGGAATGTAAAATGGTACAATCACTCTGGAAAATAGTTCAACAGTTTCTTTAAAAAAAAAAAAAAAATCAACTGTTCTATTGATCTCAGCAATGCAGCAGCAAGTGGTGGTGTGCAACAAGATCTTAATTCCCTGCCCAGGAGTTGAACCTGGGTAGCCTGGATGAGAACCAGGAATCCTAGCCATCAGACCAACAAGGTTAGAAGGTAGAAGCTATTTTCCCCTGGATCTTTGCCCCCAGAAAAATGCGTTTATCACGGAGGCAGAAGCTGTAAATGCAGGCACAAAGTTTATTATTAGAGACATAGCACAAGTGGGAGAGCACAGAAGCTTCTGTCTTTTTAGTTAAGACAGAAGCAATGTAGAGATGCACACCCAGAGAGCAAGGGTGTGGACATCTCCACTTATGAGGAGAGCAGTAAAGAGGTGGTTAAGTTATTTATATAGGGCAGTTCTTCCGAGTTGTTGTCTTCCTTCAGGCCAATTATCTGGATTCTTTTTCCACACCTGACCTACCCTAGGACCCTCCCCTGGGGTATACACACACCCCTCAGACAAGATAGGTCTTGAAATGAAGGCTTCTGGGAGGAACACGATTCATTATGGCCTGGCATTATCTCTTAAATTTTGACCCACATAATCTGATAGCTCAGTTGGTAAAGAATCCACCTGCAATGTGGGAGACCTGGGTTCAATCCCTGGGTTGGGAAGATCCCCTGGAGAATAGAAAGGCTACCCACTCCAGTATTCTGGCCTGGAGAATTCCATGGACTGTATAGTCCATGGAGTCACAAAGAGTCGGACACAACCGAGCGACTTTCACTTTTGACCTATAGGAGCCTTTCTGTGCACATGTAGTCTCTCCCTTGTCCCAAGAGAAGGGGTTGTGGAGATCCCTTAATCCCTTACTCAAATAGGGGTTTTCCGTTCTTTGTCCTTGCCATGACTATTACACTGAAGTGTTTACAAGAGACCAACACTGGCTATTTACCCTGTTTCTGTTGTTACTTCCATTTTGGAGGGCAAATAGGAAGCTGATTGTAAATGCCTTAATTGGAGCTCACCTATCTCTTATCTCAAGAAATGCTAACAGTTAGTTAGTATCCAGCTTGAAGCCCACTTTTATCCCTCATGAAATGTGAACAGGAGACCAGTTGTAACATCTAACCTGGAGCTCATCTATTTCCTACATTAGTATGACTCAGCAGTTGTACTCCTGGGCAGTCACATTTATCTCAGAAAAAGGAAAACTTATGTCCACCCCAAAACCTGTACATGAGAGTTCCCAGTAGCTTTATTTGTAAGAGCCTAAAATTGAAATGTATAGATGTGAAAGTTGGACTATACAGAAAGCTAAGTGCCGAAGAATTGATGCTTTTGAACTGTGGTGTTGGAGAAGACTCTTAAGAGTCCTTTGGACTGCAAGGAGATCCAACCAGTCCATCCTAAAAGAGATCAGTCCTGGGTGTTCATTGGAGGGAATGATGCTGAAGATGAAGCTCTAATACTTTGGCCACCTGATGCAAAGAACTGACTCATTTGAAAAGACTCTGATGCTGGGAAAGATTGAAGGCAGGAGGAGAAGGGGACGACAGAGGATGAGATGGTTGGATGGCATCATCGACTCAATGGACATGAGTTTGAGTAAACCTCAGGAATTGGTGATGGACAGGGAGGCCTGGAGTGCTGCAGTCCATGGGGTCACAAAGAGTCCTGAGCAATTGAACTGAACTGAACCTGAAAATTGAAAACTACCTGGATGTCTTTCAATGGGTGAATGTTTAAACAAATTTTACATCTATTGCATGGAGTACTAGTAAGCAATAAAAAGGAATGAAGTAAAAATAGAAGCAACCTCCCAAGCTTGTATAATGGTTGCTGTGGTTGTTACACAAATCTACTCAGCTATTAAATGACATAGAACAATTTACAGGCCATATACCAAGGGCAGTTTCCTGAAGTCATGTGAAATATAATCATTGGGGGAAACTGGGTGAAGAGGAGACAGGATCACTCTGCACTAGAGTCTCAACACCCTATACTTTACATTTATTTCAAAATAAAAAGATTTTTTCATGTTGTAGAGAAGGTATGACAGACAACCTTGGATGGACTGTAGTCTGTTTTAGATATATATTGTAGTTAAAAAAAAATAGTCCTCATCTTATTTAGAAATATATATTATAGTGTTTACAGATGAAACTATGTCTTGTCTTAGATCTAGTGAGGAAGCTATGCAGATGATGGAACAAAACTGCCCACATGTTGAGAATTATCAAAGCTGGGTGATGGGTGTACGAGGTTCCTTATACTATCATGTCTCCTTTTGTACACATTTGAAAGTTTCCATAATAAAACAGTTTTCAAATGTAAATGAAATACAAGTTATGAGAGTTCCTTGGGATTCCTGACTGTGTATGTCAGTAAAAGGCTCCTGCTCCCAAAATGGGCTCAGACCATTTGGTCTTCAGGCACAGATGCGGGTTTGCTCAGGTCAGTTCAGGACCCCATCATTAACATAACGTAAGACACCTTTGTTACATATAGGACATTCCCAGGGTTGTAGGAGCTCTGTGCCAGGAACAGGCTGAACATCAAGCATCTATTTCTTATTATAAATCACACATGAAAACACAAAAATCATTTCCAAGTATGTTAAAAACTTAAATGTCTAAGTGAAAGTGAAGTCACTTAGTCGTGTCTGGCTCTTTGCGACCCCGTGGACTGGAGCCTACTAGGCTCCTCTGTCCATGGAATTTTCCAGGCAAGAGTCCTGGAGTAGGTTGCCATTTCCTTCTCCAGGGGATCTTCCCGACCCAGGGATCTAACCCAGGTCTCCTGCATTGCAGGCAGACACTTTACCATCTGAGCCACCTGGGAAGCCTAAATGTCTAAAGAAAAATATAAAACATGAAAGAAGAATATCTTTATAACCTTGAGGTAGAAAAGAATTTCCTAAACACACAAAAAATAAACCAGGATTTCCCTGATGGTCCAGTAGATAAGAACCCGCCTACCAATGCAGGTGACACAAGTTCGATCCCTGGTCCAGGAAGATTCCACATGCCGTGGAGCAACTAAGCCCACGGGCCCTGTTCTCTGGAGCCTGAGTGCCATAACTGCTGAGCCCATGTCATGTGGCTACTGAAGCTTGTGTGCCCTGGAGCCTGTGCTCTGCAACAAGAGAAGCCACTGCAGTGAGGAGCATGCGCACCCCAGCTGCAGAGAAGCCCTCACACAGCAACAAAGACCCAGAGCCGCCGGAGACAGATAGGCAATTGTGTTTCCATATACTAGGGATAAAAAAATTCTGAAAAAATATAAACTATACATGATAATGTTGGTAAATTTGTCTATATTAAAATTGAAAACTCCTTGGAAACTCCCTGGAAGTCCCGTGGTGAGGACTCTGAAATTTCACTGCAGAGGGCCTAGGCTGGATCCCTGAATGGGGAACTAAGATCCCACAAGCCATACGGCATGGCTAAAAAATAAGTAAATAAATAAATTGAGAACTCCTGTTCATCAAAAATACCTTAAAGAGACAAGACATTACAAACAGGGAAATGATACTTGTAGCACAGATGGGTGACAAAGATTTAGAATCCAGAGTAGAGGGAGGAAAACTAGACTCAGATAGAAATATATTTTTTACAT
>SJYQ01003394.1:123621-141869 GCA_006410935.1 Redunca redunca | reverse complement strand
TACCCATCAGCCTGTCAAAAATGAAAATGTCTGACAATGCCCATCCCAAGAGTTGGGAGGATGTAGAGTGGTGAGAACATTCATATATCAGATATATATTCATATATCAGATATACACACTGTCTGAAGTCTAAATTGGTAGGATAGTTTAGGAAAGAGTGTGGTATGCTCAGGACCTAGGGATGTCACCCCTAGCTGTCTATACCCAGGAGCATGAATTCACACCACAAGTGATGATTTCATCCAAGGGGGGTGAAAATCTTAGCTATTACAATAGTTTGTGATCCTCCAAAGAGCCATAGAACTTTAAAATATACAGTATATTTGTGGTATTAAGTTTTGATTGGGGTGAATAGGGAAACAGTGTGGAAGAGGCTTTTGGGATGGAGACAGTCTCTTGAAAAAGAGTTGGGAAACACTGGGAGAAAGTCTGGGATGTGTGCCCTGGAGGCATGTGGTTCTGCATCACCATCCTTTGTACCAGCGACAGACTGGGAAACACTGGCTGTTCTGCAGCAGTGCAGCCTGCCTGCAAAACTGAAGATACTCACAAAATGCAAGACTGTGCATCAGAGAGACTGAATCAATCACAGCTACATGAGCTGTTGGGTAAAAAAGCCAATCAGAGAAGAAAAGCTCCTGGATGGTCCCTTTTATATGAGGTCAAACCATGCAAAACTCAACAGAAATACATGCTAAAACAAAGACAGCCTGGGTATGTTATAAAAAGCTTGAAATACTGGATCACTCTAAAGGAGAGAGTGGGGAGTGGGATTGAAGTGGGATACGCAGGATTTTGAATTCTAAGAGTGTATTTTCTTAAACAGGATGATAAAAATGTATTTTATTAATTTTCAAACAATACTTGCGTCTATATACTGTGTATTTCTTTGGAGATACATATATTTAATAATCAGTCATTAGCATTTTTAAGGGCTTTATACCATGTATAAAGTATGGTAAGGTATACCATCTATATCTGATACATTGGTAAGTGATTTTGAGTCTAATTCAGCTGGAGGGGTCTTGGGTGTCTTGCCACTGGACATAATTGTGTGTCCTTGTTTATGGAACTGGTGGGGACTGAATGGTAGGTGATGTATAGTGATGGTATGAAGTCAACCAGTGCACTCTTTCAACCAGATTATGTTTTTGCAGCAAGAATGGTTTGAGAATCTGGTTCCCTGAGCCCTTCTCTCCTCTCAAAGAAGGACTGTTTATCCCTGAAAGACTTGTCTCCTTCTGTGTGTCCCCTCCCTCAGTCCTCTTTGGCAGCTTCTCTCTCTCCTTCCAGCCCTCCCTGATGGAGCTCTGGACACGGCCCTCCGTGGAGATGAGGCAGGCAGTGAGGAGGACCTGTATGAGGATGTGCACAGCTCCAGCCACCACTACAGCCACACTGGAGGGGGCGGCGAGCAGTTGGCCATCAACGAGGTACAGTCGGGGCTGCGTGGGTGGACAGCACTGGGACGCATGGCCCGGCCAGGAGAGCAACTTCAGCACATTCATGCAGGCCCGGACAGCCACAGACTGTGTTCCAAGCAGATGACAGTGGCACGGTGTGCACTGGGCACAATTTCAGTCTCGGGCTCTCACTTTGGAATGTGGTGTCCACGAGCAGAGCTTGTCAAATCCGAGGTCCCTCCTCTCTGCCTTCATGGGGCCTTCAGGGAATCCAGAATAGTAGGTGTTGTACCCAGCACCTATGATATAACCCCTGTAATATCATCCTCAATGGAAGATCTGCTTGGGAGGAAGGAGGACAGGGGTTAGCCCCTTAAATGATTTAAAATAGCCATGAAGTAATTATTTCTTCAAAATCCATTATTCATAAGGATTAACCATCCAAATAAGTTGCTTTTCCCAGTATTTGAAGCCTTTCTTTAAGTGCTTCTAATAAGCTGTTTTGAGTAGACGACATCCAAAATGATGTCATCTTAAGCATAATTCACAGAAAATATTTTGCTTTTCCTTGATGACTCAGCTGCCCTTCCCAGTCTTGGGGCCCAACCCTGGTGGGAGGCCATGTATGGCAGGGGAGAGCCTCCCACCCTTGGATCAGAACTCCTCCCTGCAGTGACCAGACACACAGCTCTGAGCAGGTAGCCCTGTGAGCACTGGTTTACTGAACTGTAAAATAGGGTGACCATGTGGTTGCAGGAGGACAGACTGAAATAACAAATGTAAGTAACGTGGCATGCAGTAGGTTCTTGGTCTCCAATGATGAGGATGATAATGAGGAAGGAACAGTACCGTAAAGCTTTCCAGGACTCTGAGAAGGTGTGGGGTTATCTGATTGGCCATCAGTGCAGCCTTGTTACAGCTCTTGTCTGCTTTTTATCGCCATCTCCTACCTGGTGGTGGAATCTGGCCGGTCACATCGTGCTGCTGGTTGGGGACGTGCCTTTTCAACCCTTGACGAATTCCACTCTAGATGCTTTGGATGAGGAAAGCTAAGAGCCAGGAGTGCTCTAGAAGAACAAATAATCTCTGATGTGGGGCAGGAGGGAGCCACATTTTGATAGAAATGAAGGCATTTTGGACTATAATTGTATAGGACCTATTTTGACTGCTTAGAGAATTTATTTCCTGTTTGGTTCAAAGGTCCTGCCTGGTGTTTGAGGTTACTGAGTGGACAGGGTGCTGATGTTGTACTTATGTTTAGAACCCTCAGTGCTTCCAAGGTTCTGGTCTTCCCCAGACCCTGTGAGAGCCCCCGAGATGGAGGGGGAAGACAAAGCACACTGCAGAGGAGGGCCAGGGCTGGCTGCAGAGCCCCTCCAGTGATGCAGTGAGCTGACTCGGGGCAGAGACTGGGCAGCTCTCCCCATGAGACCCACCGGCACTCCCAGACCCCGGTGTACAAAGTCCTGAAGCAGGCAGCCCAGCGCAGAGCGGGGCACGGGTCTGACCCCCTTCCTGACACTGGCTAGTGGAGGAGCTGCTGCAGGCTATTCCGGCTCAGCCTGTTCCCTCGATGCGGGGTAGGTGTTGCACCTCTGCCCACTGGCATGTCAGAGTTACTGTGCCCAGGTGTACTGGATACTCAGGAAAGGCAGTATTTGTTATGATTTGTTGGCAGCATTCACAAGATTCAACTTATTGGGAACTCCAAAGAGACGTGACAGGCTGGTTCACCCAGCCCTGTGAGGGCAGCGCGTCCTCCTCTGCGTCTCCGGCCCCTCTCATGCTCATGGCGCTCACGTGTGTGGCCAGAAGGCTTGCTGGGGCTCAGCGTGGGTTTCAGGCTTGGAAATAAGAGAAGCCACAGGTGTCAGAGAAAAGTCCAAACTAAATAACATCACTTGTATTTTCTAAGAACATGTGAGTGTCATGCTCTAAACTGGGACACTTTCTTATTCCTGGTGACCTAAGAAGGAGTGATCAGTCCTGTTTCCTAAGCAGGAGGAAACGGAAACCACCTGGGCTGAAGAGCAGGCACATCACAGGGGCACAGTGAAGCCCTTTTGTGTTCTGAGTGTGTGAGGAGCGCGTGTCTGTGAGCACATGAGGGTCTGGATGTGGAGTGTACGCCTCATGTTGTATGCATGAGACACACATTTACTGAGTGTGTGTGTCAGGCAGTGTCCCAGCCTTGGGACAGAGCTGTGCACAGGATGCAGTCCTGCTTTCAGGGAGCTGATGGAGGGGGTCGGGGCAGACAGTGCCCATCTGTATAGGTCTCTGGCTTTTACTGCATGTGCCCTAATGGAAGGAGAAGAGGGCACAGCGGTGTCTTTTCCCTGTATTTCCCACACCTAACTTGTGCCTCACAGCTCATGATGATCCAGTTCCTGCAGGATGAGTTAGTGTCAGGGCCCAGAAGTGTCCCCTCTCATCATTGTCCCCTCCAGATGCTTGTGACTGGGCCCAGGCCTGGGCCTGCTTGTCTGCCCAATTTCTACCCTCCTTCCATTCTCTCCCTGTCTCTGTGGCTTCAGCCATGCCCTGCTGAGCCAGCGACATCCCTGAGGTCAGGCTTCAGGACATTCTTACCCCAGGGTTTTTTTTTTTTTTCTGAAGAGTTGAAGGCTGAAAGTAGGCAATGTCTTTGAAAGACATGGTTCCCTTTTCATTTTAACCCCCACACCAAGTTGTGAGATAGAACCAGAGGATGGTAGGCACAGCTCTCAGCCAGAAGGCCTGGGATCTCCTGGTGGCCACTCACTAACCTGCAGACTACAGTGTCCCCCTTCTGGGCCAGGCCAAGCTGCACTGCAGGACGGCACACATGGGGAGTGGGGCTTGCCCCCAGCTCTGCCCACTTCCTGCATGGAACTAAGGGCCTTCATGTGTCTGGCTCCCCTCTAAGCACTTGTGTATCGTGCTGCTCTGATGGCCTTGCTCCAGGAGGGCAAGGTAGCCTAGGGGCAGCTCGTGGATCATCCTGCCAAGAGAAGATGACACCCAGACTAGAGGGCAGACAGACATAAAGCTTGTACTCCAACCTGGGGCTTAAAACGTTTTTAAGGAGTTTTGCCAATAAGTAAGCCAGCACAGCTTCCCTGAGATGACTCAGACAGTAAAGAATCTGCCTGCAATGTGGGAGACCCAGGTTTGATCCCTGGATTGGGAAGATCCCCTGGAGAAGGAACTCGCAACCCACTCCAGTACTCGTGCCTGGAAAATCCCATGGACAAAGGAGCCTCGTGGGCTCTGTCCATGACGTTGAAAAGAGTCAGGCACAACTGAGTGACTGACTCACACACACAAGCAGCACAGCAGGTAAGGAGCAGGACTGGCCTGGCTCACAGAGCCACAGAGTTAGCAAGGGTAGGAGGTAGAGTGGCCTTCCTGTTGCTCCTGGCACTTATTTGTGGAGCATTTAGAGAACACCACAGGACTCAAGGCCGACTTGTGACCACCCCACCATGGAGGGGGTCTGACCCCCTTCTCTCCAGGAGTTTCTGTCTTCCCCAGTGCCTGTGATCCTGGATATCTGTCCCCAGACCTGACATGGTTCTTGCACCCACTCCTCAGCCCCAGGGAGGAGCCCAGTGCTGGTCAGTGCTCCAGGCCTGCAAGTGTCCATGGCCAGCAGCCCAGGGCAGCCTTTTTCTTCCCTCAACTCCCAAAGCCTTGCCCCCATCTCCACAGCAGTCCTGCCCACTCACAGACCTGCACACCAACCCACACCACCAGCCTGGTGGGCCAGGCCCTGCTGCCTCCTCCACGTACCTTCCTCTCCCTGGCTTGGATCCTTCCAGCCTGAACCCCTCGGCGGCCTAGGCCTTTGCTTTCAAGCTTTTTTTGGCTTTGCTTTTGGTCATGAAATACAGAAAGCCTGTTGCTATTGTCTTTCCTGCCATGTACCCAGACACCAGGGTCTGAAGCCTGGGTGCCCAAGGTTGGACAGAGGCCACTGCTCAGTTCTCTGTCCTGGCCCTTGTTCAGAGGTTCTTCTCCCACTGAAACTCTGCTGGCCTGCTCAGCTGTAGAGGGGACAGAAACCTCATCCCAGAACTGGGCCATGACTGAAGTCCTAAAGCACGGCCCCTGAGGCCAGGTAGGTCTTATAGACCCACAGCACTCAGCGCTGCCCTGACCCGTGGCCTGAAGACACACAGCCCTCTGTGCCCTCTTTCCTGGGTGTCTGATGGCTCTAGAACCACAGGGGTAAAAATGACCCAGGTCAGAGGTCTGAGCCATATCCCACCAGAGGTATGGGATTTGGGGCTCAGGGAGCCCCTACAATACTTGTAAGAGGTTGAGAGAGAAAATCTTGAACCAGTGTTTTGAAGAACTGGGCAGGAGCAGAAGACTGTTTTCCCCTACTAGACAGATAGGTAGAGCCAGGCTAAACCGTCAGATCTGCAGGGAGCAGACAGCCCATCTGGACATATCCCGACCCTCCTCTGCCATACCTACAGGTATTTCACCTGCATTATTCAGCAGGATGGTAACGTCTTCAGGTACCCTCATCTCTCACATGCACACAGAGCTGGCACACACACGGAATCTGAACATACTGTCACCCACAAGGGAACACCCCGCCACTGCACATAATCCCTCCATGGGTTCCTCCTACTCTGGAAGCCACAGCGCTGAGCATGGAGCCTGGAAACCTCTGCCCACATCTGAGATGCTCTTCAGTTTCTTTGGCCCCCTCAGCTGCAGCCTTCTGACCCATTGGAAGGGCTCAGTGATCATGACAGAGCTCCTCACGTGGATGGAACAAGAGGCTTGCATGTGAGCTCCGAGCCCTACAAGGTTAAGACTGCAGGCTCTGACTGGGAGGCAATAGAAATCCCTACGTACTGGACACAGGATTTTTTTTTTTAAGCTGCTGAATAAAATTGTTCCCTCAAAAGTCAACTCAAAATGGATTAAAGACTTAAATGTAAGACCTGAGACCATTAACCTCCTAGAAGAAAACAAAGAGAAATCTTGGCATTGGTCTGAGTGATGATTTTTGGATATGACACATTTGAAAAACACAGGCAGCAAAAGCAAAAATAGGTGGGATTGGATTGCATCAAACTAGAAAGCTTTTGCACAGTAAAAGGAAACCCTCAACAGACTGAAAAGGCAGCCTATGGAGTAGAATATATTTGTAAACCATGTATCTGATAAAGGGTTAATAGGTAAAATATCTTAAGGGACTCACAACTTAATAGCAAAACAAACAAAAACAAATAACCCAATTTAAAAATGGGCAAAGGGACCTGAATAGACATTTCTTGAAAGAAAATACTCATTGTCACTCAACTTTGAAAGGCAAATGAAAACCATAATGAGGTATCACCTCACACATTAGAATGGCTGTTATTAAAAAGACAAAAGATAGTGAGGGTGGAGAACAGAAAACCCTTACACACTGATGATGGGAATGTAAATTGGTACAGCTACTTTGGAAAACAGTATGGAGATTCCTCAAAAAATTTAACATAGAACTATTATATGATCCAACAATCCCATTTCTGAATGTATATCCAAAGGAAATGAAATCAGGATCTCTCAAGAGATATTTGCACTCCCGTGTTCATTGCAGCATTATTCACAAGTCAAGACATGGAAGTCTAATACCTAAGTATTAGGTATTATACTTAATATCCAGATGAATGGATGAAGAAAAATGTGGTATATATATTATTCAGCCTTAAAAAAGAAGGAAATCCTGCCCTTTGCAACAATGTGAATGACCCCTATGCTAAGTGACACGGAAAGACAAATACTGCATAATTTCACTTATATGTGTAATCTAAAAGTCAAACTCATACAATCAGAGTAGAATGGTTGCTAAGGGCTGAGGGGCAGGGGAAGAAATGGGAGAACGTTGATCAGAGTACAAGTTTTAATTATACAAGATGAATAAGTTCTGGGGATCTAATGTACAGCATGATGAGTATAATTAACAATATTGTACTTAAAATTTGCTAAGTAATTAGCTCTTAAGTGTTTTTACCACACAGACAAAATGGTACCTCTTTGAAGTGATGGAAATGGTAGTTAATTTGGTTGTGGGGGTAATTTTATAGTGTATGTCTAATATCCAGTCGTTCGCCTTAAATATACACAGTCTTTGTTAGTTACACCTCAATGGAACTGGGGAGGAGGGTTGGCAGCTGAAGAAGCCAGATGCTTTCTCATAGGAACAAAATGCTGCGCTGATAGGCAAGGTCGGTAAGCAGACGTCCTGAGTCAGGGCCTTCCTGGAGCACTTCTGCATGGATCGCGGTCTATCTAGAATTCAAATTCCTGGGCGAGCTTCTGACAGCAAATTGCCTTTTCAGAGCCGCACTCACTAGCCTGTGAAGTCAGGGTCAAGGAGAGTCCTTGGTGTTACGACTCAGAACCCTTGGCCTCCAGCGCCCCGAGCGCCACCCTGGTCTTCAGTGCGCCGGGCCGGTTAGGAACCGGGACCGTTGAGACCACTAGCGAGGAGGCGCTCCGGGCGGCGCTGGGAGCACGCCGGATTGCCCGGCCCCACCCCCTGCCCCGCCCACGCCGGTGGCAGGGTAGCTTGGCTGGGACTGGTGGGGGGGGACTCGGCGCGCGCGGCTAGCGAGAAGCGGGGCCTGGAGAGTGCGGCGGCTCCGCCCCACTCCCGGCGCCCCGGCAGCCCCACAGCCGCCCTATCGCGGCGGGATCTCGGGGCGCGCGGGGGCCGAGAGGCCGGGCGCCATGGCCAGGGCCCCGCAGTCCCGGCGCCGCCCCGCGCCGCCCGGGAGCGTCCTGCGCGCCCTCCTGCGCTGCAACCTGCCCCCAGGCGCCCAGCGCGTGGTGGTCTTCGCCGTGCTGGCACTGCTTGTGCTTATCAACGTCGTGCTGATATTTCTACTGGCCTTCCGCTGACCGCCGGGGTGAGTGGCGCCGGTGCGCATCTTTCCTGCCACCCCCAGCCCGCAGTCGCCAGCAGCCCGAGGTGCGGCCGGGGTAGCCCCGCACTGCCGGCCGCCTAAGAGAGGCCTCCGCTGCAAGTCCCGGGTGCTAGGGCCCGTCTGTGTGTGTATCCCCTGGGGTGCGGCCAGGTGGGTGACTCAGGGACGAGGTAACACATGTGCCACGCCTGTCGCGCATGTGTGTGTGTAAAATGGCGCGCGTGTGTGTGTGTGTGTAACTGAGGATGCGGATGCAGCTGTGGCCGCGGCTATCTGGTTGTCAGGGAACCTTGCACATGTGACCGCTGTGTGAGGAGATCTGGACATGCTTTTCTGTATGGGTTGAGATGTCTGAGGATGAGTGATTTCCTCTGTTCATGTTACCTGCAGTTGCTTTTACCATTTTAGGTCTTAAGTGGTCTCAGTCAGCATGCCCCCCACCAAAGGCATGGCCACCCACCACCCTGCCTCTTGCAAGTGAGCGTTCTGAACATCCCCATGCCCAGGATGCTTGCGCAGGGGTCCGTGGGAGCCAAGCCCTGTTCCCAACCACCCACATGTGTGAGACAGAGAGGAGGTGGGGCAGGGTGGGGAGGGTGATGGGTGATTATCCTGGGGCACTTTGAGGCAGAGCCTGGCTTTCCCAGGCCTGTCAAAATCTCAGAAGCACAAAAAGGTATCCTGCCCCCTGTCCCTGGCTTGTCCTAGTCTTGAAGTTGACTCCCCCTCCACTGGTGCAGTCCCCCACCTGCCCCCACATAAAAACCTCACACCTCAGAGGCAGCTTGTGCTCTTCATTAGCAGGCCAAGGTTGAGCCCAGAACCCTCGCCGCTGGGCCTGCCCAGGTTGAGTTTTGGCTCCCATGCAGCTGCACTTCAGAGTGCCAGGAAGGGCCCCTGTCCAGGAGCACACCATTGTTGGCTCTGGTGGCCGCTGGGCTGTCCTGGAGGTAGACTGCATCTCTGACCGCCTAGAGCTACATTCTGTGTTGGTGACATCATACAAATGGTTAATGTCATAGCTGTAACTCATCTAAGCACCTCCCATTTGTGGATATACAGGGGAGCTTGATCCAGCTCCCTGTAACTCTGAGCTGATGGGGACCAAGGCACAGGTCCCCAGATTGTGGAAGCCGCTCATGGCTCCCCTGTTCCCAGCAAGGTGCTGGGACTCGAAAGTGACCACCATGGATCAGGATGAGTATGGGGTTGTCCATAAAGGTGTCAGGAATCCTGGTCTCTCCGGGAAGCTGTGCCTCTTTGCCCCACAGCTGGAGCCCTCCCAGCTGAGCAGAAAACCACCTGTGGAGGATCCACACCTCTCTGCAAAGACTGGCAAGAGCAGGAAGCACTGGCCATTCAAGAGGGGCTTCTGCTTAGGGCTCATTTGAGGGAATATGGAGACAAGGGGAGACACCTGACCTGGTTCCTCTGGTGGGAATTATCTGGTGTGTCTGCAGTACTCCCTCCCTGTGTGGGGACCAGTGTGTGCAGCTTGTGTGCCCTGAGGATGGACAGCATCTACCTGCCATCTAGCAGATTGTTCTCTGATTAGAGTGTAGCATCCCATTAGCCAGCCTATGAAAGTGCACTGGCAGATTTGCACTAGGGGACTTGCAGGAACAGGGAGTCTCAGAACACTCACTTCTCCAGGATCAAATCTACAAAGCTTAACAAACAAGAAGCTTTGTTCCCTGCCAGAACCTAACTTCAGGTTACCTAATCAGCTCCAGGGGTGAATCCTCCCCAGTCTCTGTAACTCATCACTCAAAACATACAAATCTTCCCAAATAGCCTCCATCCTGAAGGGCACACTCACCTTTGGTCACTGTCCCTGTGCAGGGATGTTCACCTGCAGCTGTGTCCACACTGGCTCACCCATACCACCTTTGAGCCACTCTGCTTCATCCTGGTCTGGGGCCAGACCCACCAAGACCTGGAAGGCAGCCTGCTTGTGCTAACCACCCAGGCTGATGCCTGCTCCCAGGCTGCAGCTGGTCAGTTCCTCTTGTTTGGCCCCGCCAAGTCCACTTGTCTCATCCTGGCCTCACTGCAGCCAGGAGGCTTCTCCCTGCAGGAAAGGACAAACCCATAGTAGGTCTTCTTAGCTGGATGAGTACAGTGGTGTCTTGAGGTCTGCGACTCCCAGGATTCACCCAGTGCTCTGAGCCCAGGGTCCCTGGTGGACCACAGAAATGTGTAGCCCATAAAGAGCTGCTACTATGAGAATGGGTGTACATATAAGCTGTAGATTATTCTGATAAGTGGTTTCACTGGGGTATGGAACAAGCCCCACCCACCAAAACATAAAGCACCTCATGGTAGTCTCTGAACATGCTTTCTCAGGCCCTACGCTGGAGGCAAGGCCCAGGTGGAATGGGTGCCAGTACTTAAACACCCCTCCCACCTCCCACCCTATCCCTTTGGGACACTGTGGAGACAGCAAGTGGAACTGAGTAGAGACCAGCCAGTCTTGCTAGTTCCTGTTTTGGTAGGAGGATTACCATACACACCACCCTTGGAACAAAGAAGGCCCCTCGCTGGGTAGCAGCTCAGAAGAGGAAACAGCACAGAGGGCCTGTCTGGTGATGCCCCAAGGCCTTGACCACTTAAGCCAAGGAGCCAGCCCAGGTCTGTGACAATGAGAGCCAACACTTGGCCCCAGTAGAGGAGCACGGACCTCCCCTCCTGGGCAGCCCCAGTCCGCTCCTCCTCCTGCCCAAAGCCCACGGGGCCGCTTGTCACTCACGGAGCAGATACTGAGCCCACATGACATAAAAGCAGGAGTCAGCCTGACATCAGGTGGCCTCGGCCTGCAGCGGCTTGAAGCAGGGCTTCAGTTCCCTGCCAGAGACTGAGCTGGGTCACAACAGTTAGAGACTCAAATCCTGACCATTAGGTCAGTGGTCAGTGACAAGGCCCTGGCCCTTCAGCTTTGCAGAAAAGATTTCCCACAAAGAGAGTAATGAAATCAGTGAAACGTGTACTAGTAGGAAGAAGAGTACAGTATATGTGGACAGACACATGGGCACACTCAGAGTCACACCCTCATGGTAGTTGGAATCACTTTCAGGGGGCATTTGTTCCAAGTTTCCTTTGGCCAGTCATTTTGATTTGCCTGGTTCTAAGTCTGTATTTGGTATATCTCGGGACCCTCCCATGTGCCTGTACGTCTCAGTCAAGATGGATTCTACTGCAGAGGACTGTGGGTAGACTTAGCATCACTCCCCTTTTGACCTCCAAGGAGCTTTCTAGTCAGGAAGGTCTCCTTAACGTCAAGAATGAGAAATGTGTGGTATCTTATCTTTATATGAGCAGGGCTCAGCCTTCTCTCTTTGTCCTGCTTACTGATATTTTGGAGTTCCTGTCCACAGGGAATAAACTCTTAATTGCTCACCCTGGGTGGGGCCGGGGGGTTCTACCTCCTGCCTCAAGCCCAGTGTGAAACAGAGCTCTGAGCACAAGGACTGCATGGGAGGGGAGCATCCCTCCTGATGTGATTTCTGATCATGTGGGAAAGAGGAACCACACCAGTCGTTTTCACAGAGAGAAATTAATGTGGAGAATTGTTCGGCAGGTATAAAGTAGCTGACTCAGTCACCACGTGCTCAAGGACAGCCCTGAGGTTTCTGTTAGAGAGATGGCAGTTTTAAGATGGACCTTCTTTAGAGCTGGGGAATAAAGGGAAACGGCTGGAATCAGTAAGAGTGAGAATCCTGTGGGCTGGAGATCTAGAACTCTGAGGAAAGGTACTGCTCAGCTGGCGCCAGGGGTGCCACGAGACTGGTTCTGCAAGCGTTCAAGAAACACTGCAGACCAGATTCAGCTACTGCAATGGCTGGGCACTGCCAGACCCGAGGAAAGAGGTGTTGCTGTTTTGTCAGGTGGCTTTACGGGTACTGCGTGTCTACAAGAAGCCACTAGGAAGGAGCGAGGTGCCTCTCTCTCCAGCTCTGAGGTCCCCTTGAAGGCCATAGTAGGAGCCCCTGATGGGGTCCAAGGGGTATAGCAGAGATGCACCTGACAGTGACCTGGCCCAGAATCACAGAGCACAGCAGAGACACAGTGGGAGCTGAGAGCCAGTAGGTGAATCCTGGCCCAGTGGGGACGGGAGGAATGTGTGCCCTGTGCAGCGCGGGGAACAGCATGCTTGCACTCAGATTTGATGGCTCACGAGAATTCCAGTGATAAGTTCAGTGCCAGTCTAGACATAGCGCAGGTCTGGGCATATGCCCTGGGCACAGCTTCGTCCCCCTGAGGAGCTCAGGGGAGCCTCTATCAGTCCACTCCTCTGTGAACAAGCCAGGATTCCCTCTTTCCAGAGCTGGGGGACAGAGGGTAGAGGAGCACCTCTACGCCCTGACATGCCCTCCCTGGCTCTCTCCACAGCTCATCAGCGATGGCAGTGTGGTCTGTGCCGAAGCGCTCTGGGACCATGTCACCATGGATGACCAGGAACTGGGCTTCAAAGCTGGAGATGTCATCGAAGTGATGGATGCCACCAACAGAGAGTGGTGGTGGGGCCGCGTCGCTGATGGCGAGGGCTGGTTTCCAGCGAACTTTGTGCGGGTATGGCACTGGCCCTGGCTTTTCCTGGACCTCAGAGCCAGCAGCGGGCTCTGAAACACAAGCCTGAATCTGCTCTGGGGTCTGAGATGCTGGATGTGGATGTCTCACCCATGGGTGGGACTGCAGGCTCAGGGCTGGGTGAGCTTCCCAGGAAGCCCAGCCTGGAAACAGAGACAGCCTTCCTCCTGCACCACCACCAACTGCACCTTACCCCTGCCCTCTCTCCAGGAGTCCTCAGTGCCCAGAGAAGAATGGGTCAGAAATGATGGGTCCCTCTGGGGGCAGAGGGTCTGCATGTTAGAATACCACTGCCACAGGCAGCTGGGCCTCCCAGGATTTCCAGAAGCTGTGCAGACCATGTGCCCAGATCCTCAGTTCTAACTTTCACAACAGTCCTGAACTCTGGGAACTGTCACTACACCTAGGGAACTGAAACAAGGACAAGCTCAGTCTTTAACCCAGGAGATCACAGGGAGCAAACCCAGACCTAAGGCAGCCTTTGCTCTCCAGGGAAGGAATCCTGGTGCAGCCTCCAAAAGGTCAGGCAGAGGGCAGTGGGGAGGGGAGGCCCCAGGCCCTGAGGTTCTCTTGCCCCAGACCTCCTAGGTTAACAGCCCTCTCTGCCCCCTTAGCCTTTCCTAGTTATAGTCTCAGAGCCAGTAAGGCCACACCACCTGTCCACTTGCTTCGCAGCCCCCAGTAGGCCCAGTGTGAGCAGGTGCTGGCAGAACCCCTGTAGTGAGCACCTGCACCATTCTAGCCTCTGTGCTGGCAGAGCCGAACGTGAGGGAGAAAATGGGGACTGGGTACCCGCCTTCGGACCTGCCCTCCCTGTCCCTCTGGGCACTGCTCAGGTGATGCAGGAGCTTCCTGCCCCTGTGATGCTGCGAGTCCTCCGAGTGTCAGTTCCCTGCCGTCAGCGTGTGGGATGCTGGGCGCTGACCCTGGGGGGACTCTGACTGGCCGTGTTGTCTGCAGCTGCGGGTGAACCAGGACGAGCCTGCAGACGATGAGGCGCTGGGGCCTGGGCACGGAGGGGCTGGGGATGGCGGAGGCACCGAGGCACAGGGCAGCAGGGACCAGATGCGGACCAATGTCATCAACGAGATCCTCAGCACGGAGCGAGACTACATCAAGCACCTGCGAGACATCTGCGAGGTGAGGCTGCTGGCAGGTGGGCGGGCTGGTGGGGAGGGGGCCCAGAGGGGAGCCTGACCACCCGCACCCCCAGGGGTACCTCAGGCAGTGCCGCAAGCGGGCAGACATGTTCAGCGAGGAACAGCTGCGCACCATCTTCGGGAACATCGAGGACATATACAGGTGCCAGAAGGCCTTTGTGAAGGCGCTGGAGCAGAAGTTCAACCGGGAGCGGCCGCACCTGAGCGAGCTGGGTGCCTGCTTCCTGGAGCACGTGAGCACACTGGCCCTGGGCCCCGGGCCCCAGGCCCCCCTCGGGCAGTAGCCCCTGCTCTGCCCATCTCTGCCAGGGGCTCGCCCTACCCCACCAGCCCTGGCCCCAACTGCCCTCTCCCTTCTACTCTGTTTTAGAAGTGTCACCACTTCTGGGGGTCAGCGTGGGGCCCAAGGAACAGAATGTTCCTTGGAGCAGGAGGGCCTAGGCTTCAGCCCTGAAAGGAACCGCCCGGGGCAGAGGCAGGCTGGGCACCCTAAGGACATTCCTAGCAAATTCTGGGGTTCCTCAAAACAGTAAGCACACTGAAATTTGGGTTGAAGTAATTCTTACTTCTACTCTAAATGCCAGTTAACATTTAGCCAAGGTTCACCGCACTGGTCTGGGCTAGATGGACTCATTTTTAACCCTCTCCTGTGGCAGTCACACTAGGTTGAGCAGAAGATACCTTGCCCAGCCCATCAAGGACAACCTGTGTTCCTTTCTGGCTACTAGCAGTTGGGGGTGGGGAGGCCCTGCCACCTCTTGCTAGTGGCAGGTGGAGAGCTGAGGAGGGAGACCTCAGGAGCAGGTGGTGTGTCTGGGCACCTGAGCGACTGTGGATCTGGGTCCATTTATCAACAGGCAGAGTTGTGATGGGGAAGTGGGAACTAGGGCAGGTCTAACAAGGCATGCTATCAGCATTACCCAGTGTGACCGTCACTGCGGCCTGTCAGGCAGCCAGCTGCTGCCACCCTCCTTTCCCACCTAAGTTCACGAAGTCCTAGGCTGCTAAATGCCAGCCCTGGTCTCCTTCTGACTCCAGGTAGATGAAAGATACACACAAAAACAGACACAGTGAGTGTCCCGTAGGACACACATGCAACATGGATGTGTCTGTGTCACGTGGTGTTGAAGAAAGAAGTTGACAGTGGCTGTCTTCAGATGTGAAGCCAGAGCTTTGTAAGGAAGAAACAAAACACTGGGCTGAGAAGAAAGCCTGGGAGGCACAGCCATTGGCCCTGGCCCCCATTTCATCTCAATCTCCCTCTCTCCTATTTGGCCTTTCACATTAGTATCATTGATTTCACCCCAGTACCTGGCATACTGTCAGAATATATGCTGAGAGCTCAGGAGAGAAAGCCAACTGGCAATAGGCACTCTGTACCTGAGTTTTCTGGGGTCTTTCGTGTCCTTGGGCATGATTCTGCATAGCATGTGCCCAAAGAAGCAGGTAGACAGAGCCTGAATCCCCTGCACTCTCTCCCACCCCTTTCCCAACACTGCCCATGGCCTGGGGGAGCAGGAGACTGTCTTCTCACCCTGAGCTGTGCCTGCAGCAAGCAGACTTCCAGATCTACTCAGAGTACTGCAACAACCACCCCAATGCCTGCGTGGAGCTCTCACGCCTCGCCAAGCTCAGCAAGTATGTGTACTTCTTCGAGGCCTGCCGGCTGCTGCAGAAGATGATTGACATCTCCCTGGATGGCTTCCTGCTGACGCCCGTGCAGAAGATCTGCAAGTACCCTCTGCAACTGGCAGAGCTGCTCAAGTACACACACCCCCAGCACAGGTAGGAGGGTGCTGGGGGAGAGGGGTGGCTCTCCAGGCCTTGGGTCAGCCCATTTGTTGAGGCTGGCAGCGTGCTGGGCAATGCTGCAGGCACTGGGGCAACAGCACAGGCTTAAAATATATAACAGTCCCTGCCTTCATAAGCTATTCTTGACATGAAGGAAGAGGGCATGAGTAGGATATAAAGTTCTGCTCTGTGCCTCGTTTATGGAGAAGATGGGAGGGTGCACTTGACAAGTGGAGACATGGCCCAGGGGCAGAGCCCTCGAAGGGAGTGGCTCCACAGGGGGCTCCAGGATGTTCCCAGCCCTCCTCTGCTCTTGATCCAGTAAGCTCTCTGCCGTCTCTGTTTGGCCCCAGGGATTTCAAGGACGTGGAAGCTGCCTTACACGCCATGAAGAATGTGGCCCAGCTCATCAACGAACGGAAACGGAGACTTGAAAACATCGACAAGATTGCTCAGTGGCAAAGCTCCATAGAGGACTGGGAGGTGAGGATCTGATACCTAAGAAAATACCAAAGGGCTTGGCCCTGGCATTAAAACCATGCTTGCCCCTGAGAAGAAATCCTAAGAGGGAACTGAAGCAGGGTGCCATGCTTCTGGGAACCAGCAAACAGGCTAGTGTCAGGAGGGAGAGCTGGGCCTCTGCTGGGCCAGCCCAGCCCTTCTCCAAGCACCAAGCCTCAGGCGCTGCTCCCAAAGGAGGCTTGCTGGCCTGCTTCCTGGTGAAGGGCTCAGGACACGTGTAGTACACCACTTGCTCCTCCCAGGGTGCAACCAACCAGCCTCCAGGGACAGGCTGGGCCCCCAAGTTTGAGTTAACTACTGGGGTTCTCAACAGAAGTGGTCAGGTTTGCCACAGCAGGACCAGAAACAGCTTGCCACTGGTCAGAGCCTCTCGGTTCCGTTTTCTGGGCACACACAATCCCCTCGTGCGGGCCAGTTTCACCTCTTTAGGGCAGCATGGAGGCCTGAACTAATGATGGCACTCCTGGCCTGTTCTCTCCACTCTCACCAACCAAAACATCAACGAAAAAACAGATTCATGGGCCCCACCCTAGAAATATGGAATTAGAATCCCTGGGAGTGGGGCTGAGTGCTATGATTTATGTTTTGTTTTCAGTGTTTGGGTTTTGCTTTCCTGATGATGGGTTCTGAGGCCCAGCCCTGGCTAAGGGTCCCCACAAACTCACTTATCCCAAACAAACACCTGGCTATGATTTGCATTTTCCCGAAGGAACCAGACATGGTACAGCTTCATCTGAAATTGTAATGTCTGATGATGGGACTTCAGGTACACTGAGCTGGAAGACCTCCTTAACCTCTTTTAAAAGACTGGCCTTGGAAGTGACTTTCAGCCAATTTTAATTATTCTCTAAGGGCAGCGCTGTCCAATCAAAGTACCATGTGAATCACAACAGGGAATTTTATATGTGCAAGTGGCATATTTGGTAAAGAATCTGCTTGCCAGTACAGGAGATACAAGAGATGTGGGTTCAATCCCTGGGTTGGGAAGATCCCCTGGAGGAGGAAGTGACAACCCACTCCAGCATTCTTGCCTGGAAAATTCCATGGACAAAGAGGAGCCTGGTGGGCTACAGACTATGGTGTCGCAAAGAGTCAGACATGACTGAGAGCATGCATGCACATACAGCCATCTTAAAAGTGGGGAAAAAAAAAAACAAAACAGATGAAACAAACTTCAACTCAACATATCTAAAATATCAGTTCAACGTGTAATATCAGGCCACATATAAAATGTCATTGGTGAAATAGCCACGGTCTTTATTTCATACTAAGTCTTCAAAATCAGAGTATCTTTTAGTTTGATGACATCTCGATAGGAATCAGCCACAATGCAAATATGCCACTGGCTGCTGTAGGGCCTCACTTAGCAGAGACAACTTATAATCCAAACCACCACTATTTTTTCCCCCCAATTTCTATGGTCTGCTGCAGGCCCTGGCCCAGTGGGGGCCACAGCAGACAAGACTGCCAATGACCACACTAGCTCAGCAGGGGGCAGGACACAAAGCCCAGCAGAGTCTTGCTCTGAGCCCCAGGGTGGGGGCACTTAGCTCACAGCTTCCCTTGGGTTCCACAGGGGGAAGATCTCCTGGTCAGGAGCTCGGAACTCATCCACTCGGGGGAGCTGACCCGTGTCACACAGCCACAAGCCAAGAGCCAGCAGAGAATGTTTTTTCTCTTTGACCACCAGCTCATCTACTGTAAGAAGGTACCAGAGTCACTCTTCCCTGCTCGATGGGCCTGTTAGCAGCTGTGGTGGGAGTGAGGCTGAGGGCTAGAAGCCGCTGCCCTGAGAAAACGAGCTGCACACACGCGATTTCTCTCCCCAGGACCGTGTGTACAGGAGGCCCTTCCCTGGTCAGGCACT
>SJYQ01003394.1:102171-122831 GCA_006410935.1 Redunca redunca | reverse complement strand
GTCATCGGGGAGGGCAACGGAGGCCCCCAGAGAAGCTCCTCAGAGCATCTCCTCTGCCTGGGTGGACACAGCCGGCTGGTGGGGCAGGTGGGTGAGACCCTGTGGCCTCCTGGGCCCTCAGGCACACACAAATTGTGCTGGTGCCAGAATGAGAGGACCGTGGGCAGGGGAGATGGGAAGGCAGTTGCGTTCTCACCAGGAAGCGGGTGTCTCATTTGTGGCCCCTCCCAGGCTTCTCCATTACCCAGCTGCAGAGGAAGCAGGCCATGCTGAACGCCAGCAAGCAGCAGGCCATTGGGAAGCCCAAAGGTAAGCGGGTGAGGGCCTGAAGCAGGGCCAGCATCCGGGTCTTCAGAGGTGCCCACTGCCCTGCAGGCACCTGGTGGATGCTCCTGCTCTCCACCCGCTCAGAGCCCCCGAGCAGCATCATCACTGCCAGTGCTCTTTCCCAGGCTGGACTGCTTCCTGGCAGCCAGCCTAGCCAAGGAGCCAACAGCCCATTCCTACAGACATCACCATGAGAGCAACTCCACGCCCCACACCTTCCAGTCCCCCCCGGCTACACTCCTTGCAGGCCACGGAGGGCAGCCCAGGCCCTTGGATGTGGACAACCCCAGGGGAAGCAAAGGGGGATGTCTGAAGCAGCCTGGGGATGGCCCAGTCCACCCTTATAGGCTCTGCCCCGTACCACCTAACTCCTGAGGCATCTCTGACCCCAACTCTTCCCCTGCCAGCCCTCGGCCGACCCTACTACCTGGCACGCCAAAAGCATCCGACCCTCCCCACCAGCCTGCCTCAGCAACAGGTCCTGGTGCTGGCAGAGCCCAAGCGAAAGCCATCCACCTTCTGGCACAGCATCAGCCGACTGGCACCCTTTCGCAAGTGAGCCCGTGCCCCACCAGTGGCACCATCTGGACCTGCCTTGCTGGTGGGCCTCCAGCTCTTCCTACCTGAGGCTCACTGCATCCGGCCCTCTGTCTGTTCTGCAAACTGCAAGTTAGCAGGGCTGAGTGTGGGATCCACTCAATGCCCGCATTCTCAGTTTCCTCCCCAGTGCTGGGGTACTGAAGAAGTTGGCTGGAGAGGCAGGCCCCTGGCACGTGAACCTCCCACACCCTCCAAGGCCTGTGCCAGGCTCCCTGGGAGCCACAGCTCAAAACCACCCAACAGGCCAGCGTGTGTGAGAATGGCCGCTTTGGACCCTCTTCTTTGCACATCTAATCATCCTTCCTGCTCCTGTTTTCTCTGGGCAGGAGACCGCCTCTGCCTTCAGTCACCTGCAGAGCCAGGCTGTGTACCTCTCTGCCCTCCTGCCCTCTTCACAGGCCCCCAGCTGGTGGGCTAGGCAACCTGCATCCCTGGTGGGCAGGAACCAGGAATTCTGGGCACAAAAACATCTGGCCCAGAGCCCACCTGTTACTTCCTCCCAGTCCCTCTGTAGACACTCCTGGCTGCTGGACACCCTCTCTTCACTTGTGATGTGTTTGTTTATAGTGGAAAGAAAACAGAACCATAGTCAGCTGAAAACTTCTGTCAGGATTTGTAACCAGTTCACCTGCAGCTGTGGGATGATTCTATAACCTGGTTCCAGTTTGGATTTTGTTGTTAAATTCCAACAATAGAGAATTGTTAGTGACACAGAAAGATTGCCTTACCCTAAGTGAGTGTGAGAAGCCATAAGGACTGAATTCTGTGGCCCAGCATCCAGGACTGACCCACCCAGAAGCTGGTGGGCACGTAGGTTGGAAGGAAGCCCACATCCCATGGAGGAGGGGCACCGAAGAGGGTGGCCAGGGCCTGGCATGGGGCAGAGCACAGAGCCGCCCCTGTGGCCCATGGGAATTCAGCAGCATGTACAGTCACTCTTGCACTATACCTTCTCCAAGCAGAAACCACATTTAATTTCATAAAGAAACCTGTGAAAAATAACCTGGCTGCCAGCCCTTGTTTTCTGTTGTTGTCTATCCATTTTCTCCTTCCCTCCTGTTACCTTTCCACCTCAAGCCTTTCTTTAGACTAAAGGAATAAGCCAGGCCGCCAAGGCTTTGGTGGAGAGCAGCTCAGTGTTCAGAGACTCAAGGAAACTAGGAGCTGTCTCAGTACCTCTGTCCCCAGCTGCTTCTAGAGTCTCTGTTGAGCTGAACTTATCAGAAATGTGAGTTTGGGGGACAGGCAGTCCGTAATCTTTTTGGGTCTGAGCTTCCCCTTTGGTGAAATGGGGAAGGAT
The DNA here is from genome assembly GCA_006410935.1 of Redunca redunca. Taxonomy (NCBI): domain Eukaryota; kingdom Metazoa; phylum Chordata; class Mammalia; order Artiodactyla; family Bovidae; genus Redunca; species Redunca redunca. The sequence continues at coordinate 120,604 of SJYQ01003394.1, read as the reverse complement.
GTGTCTTCTTTCCAGGACTGAGCTGACAGGACCAGGAGAGGGTGGCTTCCCTCCCCTTCCCCACAACCCGCCGCCTTCACACTTGTACACACTGCCAAGGTCACAGGGGCTGAGCCGGATCCCCCTGGATTTTCTAAGGTGAGAGATGCTACACCACCTCCCATCCAGGCCAAACCACTTGGAGGCAAAACCTATAGGGAAAAAGCATGAAAATCATAATATGCAACACAAGTCAATCTTTATTGAAAACTGCAGTATTAATACATAACAATTTACAGTAAACGTGCTTTTAAGAATTTTAAATCTGAGTTCATCCACTCATCAGATTGCATAAAAAATTAAAATAGTAAGAATTTACACATAATGGAATTGGCTCAGGATGGATGTTCCATTCCTTTGTATCCATTGACACCTTAGTTCAATGCAAAGGCGGGGGGTGGGGAGGGGTGCCTTTAACACTGGAAGACAATGCTGACTTAAGTTTTTAAAAAGTACTAAGAGAATGGTCTAAAAAACCAGTATTCAAAAATCATTAAAACAAAACAAAACAAAACAAAAAAAACCAACCGTTTCCTAGTCAGTAACAGTGGCTCCCTTAGGTCTCTCTTGGGTGGCCATCACAACAACCCCCCCAGGAACACAGGAGAGCTGGCCTTCTGCTAACCACTGGTCTGCACGAGGACCTACAGGAGACCCCAGGGCTCAGGAGGCCAAGTAAGACACTCATCATCTCTCAACACCCGCATCCTGGAAGCACAGCCTTCCAGTGCTCACTGCAGGTTCCCTGCACAGAGGTGCCAGGCTCTCCTGTCTCTGTCCCAAGTGACTGGAGGTTGGTCCTGGGGATTCAAATAAGATTACACCAGAGGTTTTCTGTTCTTCAAGTCAACAGGGTAGGGAAAGACAAATCCTCTGAAACATCAACTCTGCAACTTTCTACCTGAAAAGATTAGACCCTCCTCTGCAGCATGTCATCTGCAGGCTCCTTTCAGAAGCTTAGGCTGAGTATTAAACAGCTTAGGAGAAAAAATCATGCCAACATTTGAAATGTGGTAGAGGGCGTCACGCAGGCCGGCCCCCCCCGTGCCAACCGCTCGCTCTGAAGACACACCCCTCCTTAGAAAGCACCAAGAGCAGAGCAGAAGCTGTCCCCCACCTCAAGCCCCACATCCTCAAGCCTGCCCTCGCATGGCCAGAGGATGTCAGACAGGTGTCCTATCCTGTCTGGGAGATGCCCAGGCCGGCAAGAACTGGGGCATCCAGCCATCAGCTGCCAGATAGGGAGAAGGCGGCCCAACTGGTCAGAGTAATACTGTTTCCACAAGTCTACCGAGTTCAGGTGAAGAAGTCTGGGTCTCCTTAAACAGCAGGCCCCAACATGGATGCATCCAGTGTCAACTATGCTCTCGCCACCCTCTGGCAGGACAGCACTGCGAGACGGGCACAGCCCGAGCCCCCAGACCCTCTTCCTATGTGTGCAGTGCCCATGCCAGAGGAGGGGGAGGCGCTGCGAGCCCGGCCTGATGGGGGCACACACTGACCAGATCCCCAGCCCGAGGCTCAGGGCCGCCCCTGGCTCCTATAAACACCCCATTGGCATAGCACTCAAGAGACAGGATCACGCAATGTGACTGGGAGGCCTAGGAACCAAATCAACAAAAATTTTCAGAGAAGACTGAACACAAGAGACATAAAAGATCCTGAAGCGCCTCTGTGCTTGTTCCCACGAGTGGCTCTGGCCCTGATGCCGGCTGCACTCCTCACAGACAGCAAGCTGACAGGACCATCACTCATCGGAAAACGTTCAGTCACCTGGCCCAGATCCAAACAAGAGAAACCTATCTCCTAAACCTTAGAGGAGGGCTGTAGAACACAACTTTTTAAAAATACCCATGATGGTATCTGTTTACAGAATTCCTTTACTCTCCTGTCTCAATTTCCAAAATAACTGTAATTTAGCTAAAAGACTCTCAAATTAAGAATCTCACATATGAAAAATGAAAAATTTCTCTGAATATTCTACTATTGTGCTTAAGATATCAAATTATGCATTTTATAACAGAAGCTCTATTCCTTAATTTTACTGGAACTAAATGCTGCTAAAATTACAACATATGATAGTTTTGTTACTATTCATTATGTCCAGATTCTCACCTGCTAGACACACTCTACCTTTCATATTTGATAACTGATGCCCTGATAGTTTCAAAATTGAAAAGATTTCCACACATAGGTATTCCATAATGCAGAAGTATTTAATGAAGTTTTCCAGCTCAACCTCACAAAAGAGAAGTATAAGATTTTTTAGAAATTAAAGGGGGCATAGTATTTATAAGTTGATGTAAATGGGGAGAAAACACAACCCACTCTTTTTTTTCTCTTAAAAACACCATTTAATTCAGTGCTCATGAAAACACTCACCCTCTGTGTGTGTCTCAGACAATAACTGAAGAAAGAGCCTATGTAACTTCCCATAACTTCTTCCTGAATTCAAATGACTCTAACCCTTACAGGCAGTCTCTGTGTGTGTGTGTGTGTATGTGTGTGTGTGTGTGTGAGAGAGAGAGAGAGACTGGGACTTTTAAAGAACTATACAAAACTCACTTACTACCCTAAACTGGGGAAACCTACTTCTCTGCTACTGGATCAGTTCTGCCCCGGAACCATTAGAACATTACCAACCACCCACTAAACAGACAGAATAACCAACAAAGAGTTGAGGTGGACATGGTGTGTCTGGGGTAAATAACTGCTACACACACAGACACATACATACAAAGGTGGGTTAAGTGCTCTCCAATTTAAAGTACTTATCAGTAAACATACTATGTTACAGACAGTAGAAATAAATCTTCTGTGTACAATGATCCATGCAAAAATATCCCTAAACTTTTTATAAAATAAAATGTGAAAAAGAAAACTATGATGAATACTTACTATAGAAAATACAGTTACCAAAGGCTCAGCAGTCAGTTGTCCCACTCACCAACCAGAGCTGAATGCCATCCCAGTGCCAGAGCCCTGACCAGCTGCCAGAGCTGTAAGAAGAGTTAGGGTCCCCTCCCCTCCCCAAGGCCCACAGCACTTGGAACGACAAAGGGGTGGAGCAGGGGCACCCCCACCCCCGACAGGCCGAAGAGCAACAAACCCTCACCACCTCCGACCCCTCTGACTCCATCTGAGGACAGACAGACACACACAACCATCGATACAGGTTGGGGACATTTAAGCAAAACAAAAAAATCCTCTTGGCTTCTTATGTACAATATTCAGATTTTAAACACAAAATCCTTTCTGTAGTAACAGGCAAGCATGTTCTAACTGGCAGACACATTTTGATGCTGCCTGGCCCTCTGCTGCCCCACTGCTGTGCTCCAAGTCTCCTCAGCCACAGAAGAAATGGTCGAAGATGACAGGCCAGTCACTCCCTCACCCCCTCACTCCCATCTCCACAAGCCCCTCCAAGCGGCCTCAGGACAAGTCCCTGTCAAGCTGGGGGCCTAAGGACAGCCGCAGCCCTGCCTCTCTAAAGAAACCATCAGTGTCAAACCTTTGTTCCCGTTTAACAGTTCTTAAATGTACAGCTTTCTTCGTAACACAGCTGGTATCTTTGCCCTTCCTTGTGGGAGGGAGAACAGCAATTCCTACACATGGTTTCAGGAGACTAAAACATTTCTCAGGGGAAAAAAAATAGGGATGACTTTCCCTAACCTAAATAAAGGAGAGGTCAATACCTCCTCCAAGTGTGGCTGTTTCTCTTCCATCCCAGGAAAATAATTTAAGCTCTACATAGGACTTTTCCAATAAAGATATAGAAAACATCGTATCCATCTCTAAGTGATTTGTAACAAAAATTTAGACAGCATTTAGAGAAAACTGTTTCGCTGTTATATCACCTCACTGTACTGGCACCCTACTCTAATCTTTCACGGTAACCCCTAAGAACATCCACATCACGCAGACCCCACAAGCCTAAATGGAAAGAAAGCCGTTCACCTGACTGCACCCTCAGCAGTGCCGGGCCTCCCCACTCTCCCCGCGCCTGCAACTCTCCCTCACTGTGGTCAACGCGAAAGGAACAGATGGCTGGAAAGTCGGAGTCCACGGTATCCAACTGGCAACCCACCTCAACCCCAAAAGGCTGAAGAATCATCGAAGAGATCTCAGATGCTCTATGAAGAAATTCACTTTAACACTTATAACTTTAAGACTTTGCATACATTACAACAGTGCATTAGTGATACAAGTTGTAAAATACTTTTCCATTCCTTTGGATTTTGCATATGATGGTTCTGCATCAGTCACGGCAGGTAGATTGAGCAAGCTTTGTGTGTGTGTGTGTGTGTGTTTTTTAACATGCATTCAACTAGATATGATTCAGAATAGATTAATACTCCCTTTTATCATTACAGTTAGCTAAAAAGTTGCCTGGCAGCCCACCAAACAGGATCTGCTGTAAGACGAACCCAAAGTGTCAGCTGGAGACTGAGGGCGCTGGGACCTGCTAGGCTGGCTGCAGTAGTGTTTAGCTAAGTGTCGAGAGCATTACGAAGAAAGTCCTGGTTGGAGGCAGAAGGCCTGCAGCACCAGCTGTGGAACCTCCATGATGTGACTGCACAGCTCCATCCACAAACCTGAGGGTGGGGAGAAAGACGGGCACACAGTCACACACACAGCTCCTCTGGCACCACTGCTCTGAAAAGGAGCCATTTCAACTGGAGGAGGAGGAAATCCACTAAGACAAGAGAGGACAACAGCCAAAGAGGTGACTGTGCCTGGTTTCTGAGAACTTCCAATTACAACTGGAATCCTACTTCCTACAGGAGGCGGGCAGGAGACCAGAGCACAGCCCAGGTAACACAGTGCAGGGGCGCACACAGCAAGAACTCAAATGGCTTCCTCTTCCTTCTTTTGTAGAGTCCCAGGAAAGACAAAAACTGAAATGTGGCACTGCCTTCGAGTCATCAGGCATCAGTCTCCTTGTCACTGTTTAAACTGTCATAGATCTCCCATTCTCCACTTTAAAAATGCGCTTTAGTCACAAAGCTAGGCCTGGGCTTCATTGGTCACTTACGTTTGCAGGGTGATCACCACTGAGGGGGCACATAGCTGTAGGTGGGCGTTCCTGGGGCCCGATACGTGGGCACAGTGACAGGGTGGGGAGCAACAGGAGTTGGGGAGTGGGCAGTCAGCAGGGTACCTAGAGGGAAGAGCAAGCATCTCAGTGGAGGGCAGCACTCCCCTTGCCCCAGTACCTCCAACAAAGAGAGCTCCTGCCCGACCCTTGTGGCAAGGAGAGAGGCAGAGAGGAAGAGGGGTGGCCGTGACCCACAGTGCTCTCAGAACCCGATTATACGCAAGCCAAGGCTGTATAAATACAGCAGGCTCACAGTGACGGCATGCCTGTAGAAGCCTGTGTGCTTCCCCTTCACACAAATGTACTGAATTACTTCTGCAGGTGAGATGACAAAAACAAAACAAAAATGTTATTTAGTCTTAAAAAGGAAGAAGATTTGTCACATCCTACAATATGGAAGAACCTTGAGGACATTATGCTCAGTGAAATAAACCAGTCACAAAAGACAAACACTGCCTGAGTCCACGTACATAAGGTCCCCAGTGGAGTCAAATGGATGGTATGGAAAGGACAGTGGTGGTTGCCAGGGTCTGGAACAGAGGGAAGGGAGAGGTGTTTGACACACAGAGCTTCAGTTCTGCAAGATGAACACTCCAGATATGTGACACAACAGTGTGGTAACAGCAGCGACGTCCACACTTGGGAATGGCTGAGATGGTGATGACTAACCGGGAAGAGGGAGGGAAGACGTCCACACTTGGGAATGGCTGAGATGGCGATAACTAACCGGGAAGAGGGAGGGAAGACGTCCACACTCGGAAATGGCTGAGATGGTGATAACTAACCAGGATGAAGGGAGGGAAGAAGTCCAAACTTGGGAATGGCTGAGATGGTGATAACTAACTGGGAAGAGGGAGGGAAGCAGGGAGGTTCCCAAATATGCATGCTTCTGAGCACCTTAAGCTAAGCTTGTTTTCCCTAAAAATACAGGAAACTCAGAGCCATCTGTGTCCACATATAGCCAAGAACCACCTCAAACCTCACAGCCTCACCTGGCCCCCTGCGCCCTGCGTGCACCCACACCAGGGCCTGCCAACCCCTCCCTCCGTGTGCCTCAAACACTGCGTTTCTATCTGTGCCAGACTCTCCTTTGCCTCTGGGGTAAGTGTGGGGAAAACCAAATAAAATCAGAGACTCTGAACAGAAACACACATGGTATCCTTCTGTGCCAGACTCTCCTTTGCCTCTGGGGTAAGTGTGGGGAAAACCAAATAAAATCAGAGACTCTGAACAGAAACACACATGGTATCCTGAACCACCTTCCTCTCTGACATTTCCCTTATGCTGAAGCAAAGTCTACAACACAAAGAGGAAACAATGTATTTCTTTAAAAGTCACAGCCATGGGCAATCCAGTCACTGTGTGTACCTGGCACCCCTGCACAGATAACTTACATTCCCGCAGGAGGTGACCTCACTCCTAGACATTTAACCAAGCCCTCAAATGCTCCAAGGTTCCATGGAGACAGGCCGGTCCTGACCTAGAAGCAGCCTTGGGAAATAGTCTACGTGTATGCCAAAGGATTTCTATAAGCAGCTCTTAGCTCTGTGAATACAAGACTGTCTTTCTGCAATTCATGAGAACATTCTCATTAAGACAAGCTGGCCTGTGCTAGCAGCCCACACTAAAGGGAAGAACCAGAGGGTCAGTCCCCCAGATCAGAGAATATCCCCCCTTCTGCTCAAGCTGTAACGTGCTCACCACAGGGATCTGGCTACTCCTTGTCCCTACAGCCAGGTAACTCAGTTCATCAAATTTGGAGAGGGCTAGCCAGTCATGTCTATGGAAAAGGTACTTGGCTCACGGTTTTAAACTGCACACTCAAACTCAATTGAAGGAGAAGGGAAAAGAAAAGGAGAGGAAGTAAAGAAAAACATAACATGGCATTCCTCCCAAAGGATCAGATGTCCTTTCGCACAACTCTAGCAATGAAAAGTCAAAGCCAAGGGTCAGAGTTCTTGTGAACTCTCCCTTCCCCCAGCCCTCAGGCCATCGCAGAGGAGGCATCCCAGGGCCAAGAACTCACCCGCTGACATGGCCATAGTGGTGCCCGCCACCATGCCCATGGTGACCCCGTTGCCTCTCGGCGGAGGGATGGGAGCAGGGTACACCGTCGCTGGCATGCCGTTGGGCTGCACCACTGTGGTGTGGTGGATGACGTGAGGGGGTGCTGCATACAGGGGTTGGGTGTAGTACGTGCCTTGCTGGGGAAAGAAAAGAGACAAATGCCACAGGGGCCCACACGCTGGGTCAGAGCCCCGAGGAGCCAACCCATCCCCACACACACTGCCCAGGAGACTCCTCACGACACCCAGAGCATACCCCAGGCCTACCTGTGCATACGGGCTCTGCTGGGGGTAGGCACTTCGCACGGGGTACACAGCAGTCTGGTAAGGGTTGGGGGAGGAGGAATATGGTGGCACTGCCCCGCTGGTGGGGGAACAGGACACTTTGTAAGGTGTGCCAGGAGTGTAACCTGAAACAAAAACGGCCAAAGCCTTAATTCAAACCCACACATGACCAGACCCAGGGAGGGAGCAAGTGTGCAGCAAGGAACAAGGCAGTGTTCCAGTCCCGGCCACAATCATATTGGACACTGCCACTACAATCTGGCTTCATTTCTTAAACTTGATGTGCAAGTATGTGTGTGGGGGGTGGGGTGGAGGCAAGGGAGAGAACGTTCTACTGAGTACATATTCATACAGAAGAGGAAAGAAACACCCATCTTGTCAGAGTATGTATTAGCATGCCATTCCTGGAGCACAATTTGGCATTAAAAGTATGTATTTCTTTTAGGCCCACCATCTATTTCTAGAAATTTGTTTAAAGAAATAAGCATATGAAAAGATGCTCAACATAGCTAGTCTTTGTTGTTATTATTGATGTTTAGTGGCTAAGTCATGTCCGACTCTTTGTGACCCCATAAACTGTAGCCTGCCAGGCTTCTCTGCCCATGGCATTTCCCAGGCAAGTATACTGGAGTGGGTTGCCATTCCCTTCTCCAGGGGATCTTGCCAACCCACATCCCCTGCTTGGCAGGCAGAATGTTCACCACTGAGGACCTGAGAACCTCTATAACCACAACTGTCATTGTTCAATTGCTAAGTGGTGTCAGAGCGAGACCCCATGGACTGACTGTAGCCCGCGAGGCTCCTCTGTCCAGGGAAATGCAAATCAAAACTGCAATGAGGTATTGTCTCACGTCTGTGAGAATGGCTATTAATAAATTAAGAACATAAATAACAAATGTTGGTGAAGATGTGGAGGAAAGGGAATCCTTGTACACAGTTGGTAAGAATGAAAACTGGTGTAGCCACTAGAAAACAGTATGGAAGTGTCTTAAAAAACTAAAAACAGAACTACCAAATAAACCAACAATTTCACTGCTGGGTATTGTTACAAAGAAAATGAAAACACTAATTTGAAAAGATACATTGATCCCAATTTTCATAGCAGAATTATTTACAACTGTCAAGATATGAAAGCAACCTAAGTGTCCATCAACAGATGAAGATGTATTAAATGCACACACACACACATATGCTGGCACACAAGGAAGTATTACTCAACCATTAAAAAAAGGATAAAACTTTGTTGTTTACAACAGCACGGATGGACTTGGAGGGTATTATGTTTAATGAAATAAGACAGAAAGACAAACTGCATGATATTATTTATATGTGGAATCTTAAAAAATACAAACTAGTAAATATAACTGACAAAACCAGACTCACAGATACAGAACCAGTGGTTCACTGGAGAGGAAAGGGAGAAGGGATAACATAGCAGAAGGAGATTTCAGAGGTAAAAAATATGTATAAAATAATCTATAAAGAAACACACAGGGAATATAGCCAATATTTTAACACAACTAGAAATGGAATATAACCTTTAAAAATGGTGAATTAATTTTCAATTAAATGTGAAGTCAAGCAGGCCTTAGAAAGTATCACTACGAACAAAGCTAGTGGAGGTGATGGAATTCCAGTTGAGCTATTTCAAATCCTGAAAGATGATGCTGTGAAAGTGCTGCACTCAATATGCCCGCAAATTTGGGAAACTCTGCAGTGGCCACAGGACTGGAAAAAGTCAGTTTTCATTCCATTCCCAAAGAAAGGCAATTCCAAAGAGTGTTCAAACTACTGCACAATTGCACTCATGTCACACGCAAGCAAAGTAATGCTCAAAATTCTCCAAGCCAGGCTTCAACAATACGTGAACCATGAACTTCCTGATGTTCAAGCTGGTTTTAGAAAGGGCAGAGGAACCAGAGATCAAATTGCCAACATCCGCTGGATCATGGAAAAAGCAAGAGAGTTCNCCATCACTCCATGGGAAATAGATGGGGAAACCGTGGAAACAGTGTCAGACTTTATTTTTTTGGGCTCCAAAATCACTGCAGATGTTGAGTGCAGCCATGAAATTAAAAGACGCTTACTCCTTGGAAGAAAAGTTATGACCAACCTAGATAGCATGTTCAAAAGCAGAGACATTACTTTGCCGACTAAGGTCCGTCTAGTCAAGGCTATGGTTTTCCAGTGGTCATGTATGGATGTGAGAGTTGGACTGTGAAGGCGGCTGAGTGCCGAAGAATCGATGCTTTTGAACTGTGGTGTTGGAGAAGACTCTTGAGAGTCCCTTGGACTGCAAGGAGATCCAACCAGTCCATTCTGAAGGAGATCTACCCTGGGATTTCTTTGGAAGGAATGATGCTAAAGCTGAAACTCCAGTACTTTGGCCACCTCATGCGAAGAGTTGACTCATTGGAAAAGACTCTGATGCTGGGAGGGATTGGGGGCAGGAGGAGAAGGGGACGACACAGGATAAGATGGCTGGATGGCATCACTGACTCGATGGATGTGAGTGAGTCTGAGTGAACTCCGGGAGTTGGTGATGGACAGAGAGGCCTGGCGTGCTGCAATTCATGGGGTCACAAAGAGTCGGACACGACTGAGCGACTGAACTGAACTGAACTAAAGCACAGATTTAAACAAAATCTCAGTGGTAAGCATGCTCATCCCCAGTGTTGTTAACTGCAGCAAAAATAAAAGGAAAAACTTGTCCAACAGTACGGTTATGGTAAAGACTCCTGGGTCTAAGGTATACACTTGCCTTTTTGTCCCCACCCAAAATTACAATAAACCAGATTAATAAATAAAAAGACATAAAGCCACGAAGAAAAGGGAAGAAAAGACATTTTGGAACCTAAAAATCTTAGAACCTTTAAGAAGCAGAAATAGAAGATGACTTAGCAAACTCAAAAAAGCTACACTTTTAGCCAGCAGTGAAGAGGGTCAAGCAGCAGCCTGACAACAGAAAAGCCCCTTCCCCAAGACCTAGATCTCCTGGAGGAGGGCATGGCAACCCACTCCAGTATGCTTGCCTGGAGAATCCCCATGGATAGAGGAGCCAGGTGGGCTACAGTCCACGGGGTTGCAAAGAATCAGACACAACTGAGCGACTAAGCGCGCACACACACACACACACCCTAAAATCTGTCAGCACCTGTTTCCAGGAAGTGATGAAGGACCACAGTCTGGAAGAGTGGTTGAGAATCTATCTGGTAAGCTGTAAGCCGCCTGGCTCCCCTTCCTAACTCCCCATCCCAAGAGAGAACAGTTTTTATCCAGGAAGGGTCTCTGAGCTTTTACATTCACAGCAAATTTATTCCTACAGACTAAGCCCAAAAAAGCTAGTAGAGGTGATGAAATTCCAGTTAAGCTAATTCCAATCCTAAAAGATGATGCTGTGAAAGTGCTGCACTCAGTATGCCCGCAAATTTGGGAAACTTCGCAGTGGCCACAGGACTGGAAAAAGTCAGTTTTCATTCCAATCCCAGAGAAAGACAATGCCAAAGATTGCCCAAACTACCGCACAACTGCACTCATGTCACACGCTAGCAAAGTAATGCTCAAAATTCTCCAAGCCAGGCTTCAACAGCACGTGAACCATGAATTTCCAAATGTTCAAGCTGGATTTAGAAAAGGCAGAGGAACCAGAGATCAAATTGCCAACATCCGCTGGATCATCAAAAAAGCAAGAGAGTTCCAGGAAAACATCTATTTCTGCTTTATTGACTATGCCAAAGCTTTTTCCTGTGTGGATCACAACAAACTGTGGAAAATTCTTAGAGAAGCGAATACCAGACCACCTAATCTGCCTCCTAAGAAATCTGTATGCAGGTCAAGAAGTAACAGTTATAACTGGACATGGAACAACAGAATGGTTCTAAATCGGGAAAGGAGTACGTCAAGGCTATATATTGTACTCTGCTTATTTAACTTCTATGCAGAGCACATCATGAGAAACGCTGGACTGGATGAAACACAAGCTAGAATCAAGATTACCATGAGAAATACCTCAGACATGCAGATGACATCACCCTTATGGCAGAAAGCGAAGAACTAAAGAGCCTCCTGATGAAAGTGAAAGAGGAGAGTGAAAAAGTTGGCTTAAAACTCAATATTCAGAAAACTAAGATCAAGGCATCTGGTCCCATCACTTCATGGCAAATAGATGCGGAAACAATGGAAACAGAAAAGTGACAGACTTTATTTTTTTGGGCTCCAAAATCACTGCAGATGGTGACTGCAGCCATGAAATTAAAAGGTGTTTGCTCATTGGATGAAAAGTTATGACCAACCTAGACAGCATATTAAAAAGTAGAGACGTTACTTTGCCATCAAAGGTCCGTCTAGGCAAAGCGATGGTTTTTCCAGTAGTCATGTATGGATGTGAGAGTTGGACTATAAAGAAAGCTGAGTGCCGAAGAACTGATGCTTTTGAAGTGTGGTGTTGGAGAAGCCTCTTGAGAGTCCCTTGGACTGCAAGAAAATCCAACCTGTCCATCCTAAAGAAAATCAGCCCTGAATATTCACTGGAAGGACTGACACTGAAGCTGAAGCTCCAGTACTTTGGCCACCTGATGGGAAGAACTGACTCATTGGAAAAGACCCTGATGCTGGGAAAGATTGAAGGCAGGCGGAGAAGGGGATGACAGAGAATGAGATGGTTGGATGGCATCACCAACTCGATGGACATGAATCTGGGCAAGCTCCGGGCACTGGTGAAGCCTGGTGTGCTGCAGTCCATGGGTCACAAAGAGTTGGACACGACTGAGTGACTGAACTGAACTGAAGCCCAACAGCAAACTGTGGTACAACCAAACAACAAAATACTACTCAACAATCAAAAAGGTAGAAGTGCTGGTAACACATATTAATTACATGGGATAGATCTCAAAGATACTCCAAGAAAGACCAACATAATCTACACAGAAAACCAATTAGAGGTACCCAGGGATCAGAGGGCATGAGGGCACCTTTCATGGGAACAAAGTCACTCAACTGTGGTGGTGTTACACATCTGTATACAATCTGTAAACGTGTCTAAACACACCAAACTGTGCACTTTTAAGGATGGCTCAATAAAAGTGCTTTCAAGAAAGTCTGAGAAACCATTTCTCATTCACTAAAATACAGCCACTGGTTTGTTCCACTACCTTCTGCTGTTTTTCAGGCAACTTCATAATTCCATTTTCCCAAAGCCTTTTATCTTTCTCAGCAAAGAACTGTCCCAGGTACCTTTTACATACAGTCTTTCAGGGAACTGAAATTTTTTCAAATAAGAGAATTTTGTAAAGACCAAAATAAATGGAAATCCAAAGGTGTACTGTCTGGTGAATACAGCAGATGAACCAGCACTTCCCAGTCAAGCTGTAACAATCTATGCCTGGTCATCAGAGAAACATGGTCTTGCATTATCCTGATGGAAGATCATGCATTTTCTGTTGCCTAATTCTGGACACTTTTTGTCAAGTGACACTTTCAGTTGGTCTAACTGGGAGCAGTACTTGTTGGAATTATTTGGTTTTCCAAAAGGAGTCCATAACAGAGGACTGACTCCCTTCCAATCCCACCATACAGAGAACATCACCTTCTTTGGATGAAGACTGGCCTTTGGTATAGGGGTGGTGATGGTTCATTTCACTTGCCCCAGTCTCTTCCGTTCCACATTATTGTACAGTATCCACTTTTTATCGCCCATCACAATTGTTTTTAAAACAAACGACAGAATGTTTTCATTATGTTTAAGCAGAGAATCACATGTGGAAATACAGTCAAAAGGTTTTTTATCCTAACTTATGTGGGACCCAAACGTCAAAGAGATGAACATAACCAAGCTGGTGCAAATGATTGTCAACGCTTGCTTCAGACATGTTGGCTGTCTCCTGAGTAGTACAATGTTCATTGTTCTCAATATCTCAATTTGACTGCTATCAACTTCAACTGTTAAACCCAGCCGTGGAGCACTGTCCAGCAAGAAATCACCCTGAAATCTCACAAACCACTTCTGACACATTCGATCAGTCACGGCACTTTTTCCATATACTGCACAAGTCTTTTCTTGCACTTCAGTTGCATTTTACCTTTCTAGAAATAATGAAGCGTGATATGCCAAAAATGTTGCTTTTTTTCTACCATCTTCAATAATAAAATGGCTACAGAAAAATTTACCAATTTTGATAAGATTCTTCAAAAATGTATGCTGATATGATAGCTGTCACAATACAATCTAAGAAAACTGTTTTGAATGAAGTTAAAAATAACCAAGTACTCCTAGAACTTGCCTTATGGGCGGGGGTGGCGGGGGGAGCTTTTTGGCTAACCCAGTATTTTGAAATTCACTAAATATGATGTAAATAAAAACAATGCCAAAATTTGAAGACACCAAAATTTAATACCAATTCTGGGCTAAAAGAGAGTAGAATAAACAGACTTTCAGGATTTGGAAATGCAACTTTAAAGACAAGAGCAGTTAAGTCGCTCTCTCTAGCTGCTCATCTACCAGTAATTAAGAGAGACAGAAAAGGAAAGTGATGGTTTCACAGGTATAGACAAGTAAAAATCCATCACACTGAAGCTTTAAATATGTGTACTTAACTGTACACGAATTACACCACAATAAGGTAGCAAAACATTTTCTTTAATTATAAAGAAAAAGGTAACTACAAAAGCCACCAACTTCTAACCGTGCACTGACACACCCAGAGGATGGCTCAATAACAGCTCCTAATCAGAGACGGAAATGAGACACTGGCATGCTGGGCACACTCATGACCAGTCACGGTGACGGAAGCACTGTATCAGGGCAGAGTGGCTCTTCATCACCAACATTAGCTGCCATGCTCAGGGCCAACAGGGCCCATCAGAGAAGGTCCAGCCCTCTTGACAAGGTGTCGCCTCCAGGGGAAAAGCACAGGGAAAGAGAACACCCCCAGAGCAGCGCTGACACTGTCCTGGCAGACAGAAGCAGGAGCAGGCGGTCTCAAGAACGGAAAGCTGCGAAGGAAGGCAAAGTATGTCTGGACAGCTTCCTCTTCCCAGAACTAACCTCTCCTTCTCATTTCTCAAAACCATGCCGCAGTGGCGGCTTTGCGTTAGTAAGTCACAGAACACTGCTAAACGCGGTCCCAATGGCCTGAATTAAGAGACCCTCACAGGAGTCACCAAACTTAATCTGACCAAAATGATACCAGTTTTTTATAAAAATGTCATAGTCAAAACAGTCACAGAATTGAATATTTTGAGAACAAGTGCTAAGACTTCAAACTTGAAAATCACATCAGAACCTCTGGGGCTAGCCAGTTTTCATAGGTTGAAAAGAACCAGCAAGGCCCCCCTTCTTCACTGTACGATTAAAAAATATCTATGACATAGATGAAACAACTGGAAATATAAATACTGACTATAGTATTTGATACTATTCAAGAATTACTGTTATTTTTTAGGCATGGTGATACATATTTTAAATTCATCATTTAAAGATAATACTGTAAAACTGATGAATATGACATCTTGAGCTTGGCTTCAAATAACATAGGGGAAACAGATGGGAATACAGATGGAAAAAAAAACACCTAGACGCTATTAACTGCTAAGGCCAGGACATGGGCAGGTGGACCCCATACCATTGTGTACTTGGGTATATTGTAACTGCTGAGGCTTAGGGTGTGGGTAAACGGACATCATACTGCTGTGTACTTATGTATTTCTGTATTAGAAAATTTTCACAATAAAAGGTTTTTCAAAGTGTTTTACAAACGTGAAGTAAACTTATGGATTAAAACAGACAAGACATAATGAATTCAACTTTTTAAACAAATTCAACATGTAAATTTTGAATAGATCTTGTTTCCAATTCTTTTTTTTTTTTAATTTTTGGGACAACTGGGCAAATTTAAATATGAGCTATCAAATAACTGAGAGAATTACAGCTTCTAAGTATGATAACTACTGTAGTCATGCAGTGGAATGTCTTCATTATGTTAAGGGCCATACCGAAGGACAAAAGCCTAAAAGACTGTAACTCTGATCTGGTTTGGAACACACACACACTCTCTCTCTCTCATACGGTAGATAAAGCACACGTGGCGAAATGGTGACTGGTGAGTCTCAGTGCTGGATATCACGGATTCACTATATTGTTCACTCCATTATCCTGTATATTTGAAAGTGTTCTGTAGGAAAATAAGGTGATAAAAAGAATGCCTTCAGACTGTGGCACACAGCTGAGAGAGGATCTAGGAAAACGCCCCAGGAAACAACAGTCCTGCAGGAGCTAAAGGGACATGGCAGGGAGCAAGCAGAGGCCCACCACTACTAAGAAACGAACACGAAAGGTTGCTGAGCCTTTAAGAAGGCTACGGTTTAGGACGGCATGGTCTTCAGCAATCTGATCTGAAAAATAACCTGATCTGATTAGCTACAAAAGCAAATAAAGGGAAAATATGCCAATGGTCAATACATACAGCCAACGTTCTAAAGAAAGGCATAGCTCTACAGGACAAACTATTTCATAAACAGAACAGAAAACGGAGAAACTGTCTGAGGAAGTGAAAACACACAAGTAACACGTCCATGACCTGAAAGAAAAATTAGGAGAAAAGAGCCTCTAGAAAAACTATTCAATATTCAATACTGAATATTCAAAGTTCAATATTCCTAATAAGAAAGTCCATGACCATTTTGTCACTATTTTAACTTCAGCAAGAGCCTGAAGCTTGGACTGAAGAGAAAAAGGAAGCTGTCCACTTAAATAAGCCTCAAGGACATAGTATAAAGCAAAGTTAGGAAGATCTAAGTACACACCCTTCCAGAGTCTGAGCCCTCTGACTCAGAAGCACTCTTTTGCCCCACCAAACCCACTGAAAAAAGGTGAAGTCCTTTACTTACCACAATCAACGAGAGGCCAACAGAAGATGTCAAGCTTTTTCTTAAGAGATGCTAGAGGCCTACTGGAGAAGGCAATGGCACCCCACTCCAGTAATCTTGCCTGGAAAATCCCATGGACACAGGAGCCTGGTAGGCTGCAGTCCATGGGGTCGCTAGGAGTCGAACACGACTGAGCGACTTCACTTTCACGCACTGGAGAAGGAAATGGCAACCCACTCCAGTGTTCTTGCCTGGAGAAGCCCAGGGACGGGGGAGCCTGGCGGGCTGCTGTCTATGGGGTCACACAGAGTCAGACACGACTGAAGCGACTTAGCAGCAGCAGCAGAGGCCTACTGTGGCAGAGGTCCACCCAGCTGGCCTGAGGTCTCTGAATCACCTGAAGTGTCCTTTTTAACACCTGCCTCATATGTACATTTTACTGAAGATAAAAAGATGACTAATGATGTACTTAAAATGTGCACATCTCATATGTGTATATTTCACCTAAAATCGAAACCTAAAAGAACTGTAAACAAATACAAACAATATGCACACTGAAATAAATGGGGGAAAATGTATCAACATTCACAGCTTACTTCAAAACACATGAAAAAACAAGGCACACTTCAGGATGGATGGAGTAAAATGTTTAATTTTAAAAGTTGATTTTAAAGTTTAACTATAGAACCCTGACAGTCCATTTATCGATGTTCACTGAGTTTTTTCCAGATTCTCTGTATATTGGAAAAACAGTCACCCACTATTTCTGCTAATTATAACAACAATTTCTAATATATATATTATCCTACTGCTTATTCTTGTAACTGTGAACTATGTCCTAAACTTAGAAATTGATTTTGGCTTTTCGTATGGGCACAAATATTACATCACTTTCTATCCAACACTGAAGACAAATCAATTTCAAGGGATGCAAACAGGAATCAACTTCAAGGGATGCAAACTTGTCTCTCAGTCAATTAAAAACCAAATGTGTGTAGACACATTCCTTTTTCTTTTATATAGCACTAGATTCATTGTGTCACAACAAACCACCTCAACAGGAGTCTTACAAACTTAAAATTAAAAAATACAAACAAACGCATATACATCTCATAATATCAAAAACAAAGCTTTTGTGAAATAATTTTTAGATGTGCCAATGATTCATAATACAAAACCAAATACATTCCTTGCTTGGTCTTTTAAAAACAGTTAACAGGGAATTCTGGGAAGATGGCGGAGGATTAGGACGAAGAGATTACTTTCTCCCTCACAAATTCCTCAAAAAAACATTTCAACGCCGAGCAAACTCCACAAAACAACTTCTGAATGCTGGCAGAGGACATCAAGCACCCAGAAAAGCAGGTCATTGCCTTCAAAAACAGGTAGGGAAAAATATAAAAGACGAAAAAAGAGACAAAGGAGGTGGGGAGGGAGCTCCGTCCCGGATAGGGAAGGCTGACCCGAGAAAGGAACTTTAAGAAGAGAGGTTTCCAAACACCAGGAAACACTCTCCCTGCCGAGTCTGTGGCGAGCCCTGGAAGCACAGAGGGCATCATAACAGGAACGATACATAAATGAATAATTAAAACCGACAGATTACAAGCCCAACAGTGACTTCCCCAGCGGAAAAGCAGCACATAAACCTGCACCCGCCACTAGCAAGTGGGGGCGGGGCAGGGACACGCGCGCGAGGCGCAGGCTGCACAGCTTTGTAAGAATCGGGTAGGAAAGCCCGGCAAGTAACCAGAACGAACTAACTTGGGCTAGTAAACCAGACTAGGGGACAGCTAACCACACGAAAAACTCGAACATAGGACACCGCCAGGACTGCGCACAGAACAAAGGACAGAACGGAAGTAGCTGGCTGCAGACCATCCCCCGCCAGGGACAGGCAGCCAGAGCCGTAAGGGCTGCAAAGGGGCAATCGCAGCCCCGGAGAGACTTTCCCAGCCAAACGGCAAGCAGACTTCTTTACTAAAACTTCTGGGGGTGCTGGTCAGCGGTACACCCAGAAGACTGAGCAGCAGGGTGCACTCGAGAGAGAAGAAACCCAGCTCCACTCACCAGAACCCCAACTCAA
>SJYQ01003394.1:74668-100446 GCA_006410935.1 Redunca redunca | reverse complement strand
GGGGATGATGACCCTGTATGCGAGACAACAAAAGAGACTCAGATCTATAGAGTGAACTTTTGGACTCTGGGGGAGAGAGAGAGGGAGAGGGTGGGGTGAGATGGGAGAATGGCATTGAAACATGTATACTATCAAGTAAGAAACGAATCGTCAGTCGATATCCGATGCAGGATGCAGGACGCAGGATGCAGGATGCTTGGGACTGGTGCAAGGAGAGGACCCAGAGAGATGGTATGGGGTGGGAGGTGGGAAGGGATTCATGTTTGGGAACGCTTGTACACTCGTGGTGAATTCATGTTAATGTTTGGCAAAAGCAATACAGTAATGTAAAGTAAACTAAAGTTAAAATAAAAATTTAAAATAAATAAATAAATAAATAAAAACAGTTAACAGCTTTCCACATGCTCCTTTCCTAGAGATCATTCATAAGGACTCCCAGGAAACACACACACACTGCCACGGGCTGACCTCTCTGGGCAGAACTCATGCACAGACAGGGCCATAGCTCTCCGACTGTAAATTCTGAGGGGCAGAAGCTTTTTACTTGGAAACAGATCATTTTTCCCCCAAAGTACTGCATACCACACAGATTTCATATAATAACTTTCCAAGTATAAGACATTTACTTAGGAAATATGGAAATTCAGAAACATACAAAACATGTGAAGAGGGAAAACCTGCAACAAACAGCATCATGAAGTTTCAGAACCCAGAGACAGAGCATCAAAGATAAGCCCAGCTCAGCCAACCAAGCATCAGAAAGATACTGGGTCTTCCTGGCAGTCCAGTGGTTAAGAATCCACCTGCCAATGCAGGGGTCAGGGGTTCAGTCCCTGGGCCAGGAAGATCCCACATGCAGAGCAACGGCCCTAGCGCCGTATGCTGCACCTGCTGAAGCCACAGCCTACACCTGTGCTCCGCAGGAGCAGCCACTGAAATGAGGGCCCTGCGCACCACCGTGAAGAGCAGCCCCTGCTCGCTGCAACCAGAGAAGCCCGTGCGCACGGACAAACACCTAGCACAGCCAATAGATACATAAAATGTTCTTAAAAAGATAATGGCATTCTTAATGGCAACAACAAAACTGGTAAATAATTCAGCAATGTTCCCAGAATTCTAAGGGGAAATAACTGTTAGCCTAGAATTCTGTATCTAGACAAACTAACCATGAACTGTGAGTGCGGAACAAATCATTTTCAGACATGAAAAATCTCAAAACTATGATTTTCTAATATTCTCTTGAGAGATTACTGAACAAAGATCCTCCACTAACACCAAGGAATAAACTAAAAAAGTAGACAAAGAATCAAGTGGAAGGGAAGAGGCGCAAACTCCCTGGGATGATGGAGGACAAAGACCCAGCGTAAGCCCCAGAGGACAAGCAGCCAAGGCCAGAAGATGAGAGAAGGTTTCAAAAAGACATCACCAAGAGGGGACAACACAAACACCTTACATGGTCTAAAAAGCTAAGAAGAGATTCCACACCTGGGCGGAAGCTGAGGGTCTAATTAACTATGCAGTTACAGAAATCTAGAAAAGGACACTAGGCCCAGGGAAGAAACAAGTAACTGCAGAAGAAAGCAGCCACACGTTCACAGCAGTGTGCATACCGACATGGTCACAGCAACAGAGAGAGGGTGGGAGCTACTGTCCAGTTGAGGTGCACACAGGCTTCTCATTGCAGCGGCTTCTCCTGTTGCGGGGCACATGCTCTAGGGTGCTTGGGCTTCAGTAGTTACAACATGTGGACCCAGGAGTTACTGCTCCCAGGCTCCAGAGCACAGGCTCAACAGTTGTGGCGCACAGGCTTAGTTGCTTCACAGCATGTGGGGTGTTCCCAGATCAGGGATCAAACCCATGTTCTCCTGCACTGGTAGGTGGATTCTTCATCCCTGAGTCACCACGGAAGCCCTATCCATTTTAAATACAGCAATGTGTACGTGTCCATCCCAAACTCCCTAACTATCACTTCCCCACATCAACTACAAGTTCAAAGTGAACCTTAATTTTTAACAAATCTGGGATCTTACTTCATGGACATAATTCTGAGTTTAAAAAGAAAAAAAGCAGCATATCATAAAGCATTTTCACTTATTTAATATCCCTCTCAAACAAATAGTTAAGACCAGTTAAACACTGAAATAAACCAACAGTTTAATCAAACCATTATTTTACCAGGTAGATCTGCACTTACACATAACTATTTGCATACTGATCTCAATTTTAAGCTTCTTTCTATTATACTGCCAAACTGTCCTCCAAACATGTTTCCCTAATTTATCCACCACCAAGCCATGAATGGAAGCAATCACAGAAGCCTTTGCATCACTCTTAGCAACGTTTTCATCTTGTAAAAAAGACACTGCCAATGTAATACCTAAATCACCTCTTACACAGTGCTTACTACAAAAAAAACTGAATATTTTCTTGATGATCAATGCAAATATGATGTTAGTTACAGATACTGCTGGCTATAAATGGGAGTAGAAAAGAATCCTGAATGTGTGCCTGAATGTGCCTTGCGAGTACAATTGCATGCTTGCTGCTAGAATCCTCGAGTAACATAGCTGAGGAGATATAATGATCCATTAAATAAATGCCAAAAATGAAACATCTTTCCCAGGAGTGACACAGTCAGGATTTGCGCCACATCTTGCTAACACAACAGCCTGAACACTTTCCAATATATTGTTCCGATTCCAAAAACGGACATTCCTCTCCAGATGCACATGTAGTCAGCTTACTATGCTTGTTCATGAGAATGCAATTAATATCACCTTCATCTCCAGATTCTGAGTAATGGAATCTTTCAGCAAAAGACAAAACACCTCATCGTTAAGGTTCTCTAAACCCTCCCTATGACACACTTCTAACAACTAAGACATAAACAGTGTTAGGGCTTCAAAAGTGCTTTAAAGGCCACATACACACACACACTCCATATACTACACATCAGCTTTGTCTGAAAATCTGGTGGTGAGAGAACCAGAAGATTGAGAAAGCAGCAGAAATGGAGAAAATTTTTAATTTTTTTATAGTGACAAATTTTGACTTAATCAACAGATAAGAAAAAAGGCCCACTAAAAAAGGAAATTTAAAAATTCAAGTTATAAAAATACTGAGAGGATCTCAGAAAAAGAAGGGACACAGCTGTAGCTCAGACTCCAGTCAGGTGGCTAAAAGCACTCAACAGGACACTGGTGGGGCTTTCAAAGTACCATTTTTTTGTTTTGCAAATTTTACATACATCTTTATTCCCAGCATCTCCTAACAATCTGAAGATCTGGCAATGCTGGGCCAGCAGTGTGGCAGTCGACAACCATCCAGCACTTAGCAGGGGACACCTGTTCAAACAAGGCAGGTCCTCTCGGCAGCCACCATGCCCATTACACCCACTACTCCGCCCCTGCAGGCCCCAGCTTCTGGGTTAGAGTAACAGCTTGAGAGCAGCCTTGGCAAAGAAAGGACCCAGTTCTCTACAAGAAGGAAGAGGAATAGCAGCTGTTCTACAGGTTGGCAAGAGGAGAAAGCTATCAGACAGCAGTACCCGCCCTCTACACACCAAACCTCCTTCTCAGGGGAGCACTTCATACCTGCAGGCCAAGCAAAGCAGCTTGACCAGCCACAAATAAACCCGAGGCTCTTTTTGTAAAAGATAAGAAAAAACTGGAAGCTTCTAGTACATTTTTAAATTAACTTGTACCACAGAGAAAATGAGTACAAGTGAGCTACACTGGAGAATTCTAGAACAATGACATTTTCTGGAGGTCTGCAGCATGATCACATATAGCAGAAAAATTAGTACTTATGCAAAACATAACTTCAATTCATTCCTACCACCATATAGAAAAATTAGCCTAAAATGAGTCATATGTAAAATCAAAACTGTAAAACTTCTAGAAGAAAACTGTTGTGATGTTGGGTTAGGCAAAGATGTCTTAGAAATGATACCAAAATCATAATCCATAAAAGAACAAAATGATAAACTGAACTTCGTTAAATTTTAAACCTCCTGCTCTTTTAAAGACGATGTTGAGACTGAAAAGAGCCATAGACTATGAAAAAATATTCCCAAATCATGTATCTGATAAAGAACTCTCAAACCCAATAATAAGAAAACAAACTTAAAAACAGACAGGCAGAAAAAGATGTACACAGTTAACCAAAGTCAAATGGCAAAGAGGCACAAGAAACAAGGTTTAACATTATTAGTCATTAGATAAGTTCAAATTAAAACTGCATTAACATACCACTACATATTCACTAGCATGTCTAAAATTAAAAAGAATGACTACCAAGTATTGGCAAAGATATAAAGGAATTTGAACTCTCCTCCACTGCTGGTGGACAATGTCACAACCCCTTTGGAAGATGGTTTGGCAGTTTCTTACAAAGTTAAAACGTATACCTACCTGCCTGAAGTATTTATTAAGAGAAATGAAAGTGTATGTTCATATAAAGAATGTACACAAATATTCACAGCAATTTCATTTGTGACAGCCTCAAATTGCAAACAAGCCAAATGTTCATCAACTGATGAACAAATAAGCAATTAGTGGAATTTCTGTATAATGGAAAAATAATAAGAAATGAACTACTGATATAAATTACAACGTGGATGTCAAAAATTGTGCTGAATGAAAGCCAGCACCCTCCAAAGTACGTTTTATATGATTCACTTATACAAAATTTTAGATTAACTACAAGTAATCTGCAGTGAGGGAAAACAGATGAGCTATTTCCTGGAGCCTAGGCAAGGTCATGAAGGGGCAAGAGAAAAGTTCTGGGGATGAGGAATGAGTGAACACATGAAACTGAAAGGATGCCACGCGTCGTTATCGAGTGCCCTTCAAATACATCCAGTTTACTGAGAGGCAGTCATACCTGCAGACAGCTGTGTTTAGAAAGTTAAACCAGATGTCTTACAAAAGGAGATGGTAGTACCATTTAGTGGTTAAAGAATTCAGTGAGTAATAACAGGGAAAAATACTGCTTCATCCCAGGGAAGGGATGTTCCCTTACAGATCCCAAAAGATGGCATGAAGTAGCAGGTATTCCAGTCCAGGTGTAAGAGAAAGGGTGCGAGTAAAAGCCATGCAAAAACAAAAGAAGAATATTTTTTTGGAAAGAGCAGGTCAATGTGGCAAAGACCTAGGAATTCTAAGTTGGAGACTCCAGGCTTCACTGTGTCTTAAGAGTCATGGGAAATCAACCTGCAAACATGACTCTGGTATAAGGCCAAGGAACACAAAGTCAAGGAGAGAAACCTTGGAGGCAAGTAGACCATGCCAAGAAGGTCTTCCTTTGGGTGTGAGCTACAAGGCGAACAAAGGCAGTAAGGATGGGACTGGAATGCGAGACATGGGCAGAAGGAAGGAAGAATTTTATGAATATCAAACCAAGAACTCTGGACAATGACACTGCTGCTGTCTCCTCGCCTGTGAAGTTAACTATGTGAGGCTATGGGTTCTGAGGGACAGACACACCCGGGCAGACTCAGGAGGCTGAGCCTTTGGGTCAGAGTGTAGGCCACCACAGTTGCAGCAGAATCACAAAGTCCACTCTGGGTGGATAAAGCCTGGAGTGAGCCAACACCAAAATGAAGGCTCACAGAGGAAAGTCCCATTTAAGAAAAACTATCTTTACAAGATCCAGACTCAAACAAATTCCACTTTCAACTGTACCACTGATTTCTAAAATCTGAAAATATTCTTATGGACCCTACACAGAAAATAAGACTTTCTTTCAAAACCATAATCAAAGTGCTAAAGTACTACAGAGAGATCATTTATCTCTAAAAATGTTAGCAACATGGAAATTCTACCCATTAACATGGCAAGATGATCTTTAGTTTCTAGTAATAACACTATTTCATAAATACATACAAAGTCTGACACAAACAGTTACTTGTACCAAGCTATGAATGGAATGAAGTTCTGTGTTGTGGAAGGATATCTGAAATGCAATATACAAAGCTTTAAACGCAAAACAAATTAAGTTTTTACTCTACTTATCAAGAAGCCTAATCCTATGAACCAAGAAATCAATACAAACCCCAAATTCCAATTCCATAACCACTCTTCTTGAAATTCATCCCCTTTGCATTCTCCCACAGTCACATTAACAAAACACTTTTGCAACACAGCACATGTGGGCTTGCATACCTGCTTGGAACGTAGGATTCGCTCCAGGGTACATGTTGGGGGAGTAGGCAGGAGCTGCTGCTGCATAGCCCATTGGGAAACCAGCTGGAGAAAAATAAAAAACAGTGTGATTTTAAAACCAGGGCTCCCAAAGACCTGACTGTTCTCACCTTTTTCACCACAACTCCCAGACTGAGCTCAGGAGCCCAACAGCACATGTGTACTCAGCAGGCTGCCTCTAGTTGTCTCCTTGCCTCAGAGCTGTGATGGGTCATGATGATAAACATGTCATTTAAACCTATGAGTAAATGCTTCCAACTTTCTATAACTGAAAACATTTGAGAGAAGTGGAATTAAATGAAGAAGGAAAAACAAAAACCCAAAATGAAGTCAGAATACTCACAATATTTCTGGCAGCTTTACTCTAGAGTTTATTCACATAATTCATTACTAAGCAAGATTAATAAGAGTGCTAAGAGCTTCGTGCACTAAAGAGGCTCTAACCATATACAAGTGTATATACACATGGAACTGGGAAAAATCCAACCTCACAATCCATTTGCAAGCAACCTGACTTTTATTAACACAAATGAGGGATCCTTAATATAACTAAATTATAACCACTTATCAGTCATGTGAACACAAAAGAAATTTCGGTCAAAACCAGAGGGGCCTCAGTTATCTGCTCTAGGGCCCTCACAGTTCAGCTGGACCCAGTTACAAGTCACTGGGACACTACAGGGCACAGAGCCAAGGTCTGCTAGTCCTTACTAACAACACAACTAGCTGTGAGGAGCTATAATCCCTCCAGGAGATGCTAATTTGCAGGGCTCCAATCAACAAGGTTGAGAACCACTGTCCCTTCCTGTTCCTGCCCACTGCGCTGGCCACAGAACTGTCCTCCTGAAAATGCCCCTTGGCAAGCACCATAAACTGTCTCCAACATCTACTCTATCTCTCTTCTGGCACATAGGGGCTGGAAAGCTAAATATTGCACTCCTCTCTTACAAGAAACTGGAAGTGATCTCAAATCCTAATCACTTCATGAAAACAAAACCTTCAGAATAGCAAAAAATACCATTAGCTGAGTTAAAAAGACAGCTTTTCACAAGAAACATACTTGAAAATTATTTAGACAATGGGCAAACACACTTAATATGTAAATAATTTTTAAAGTTAAAAAAAATAGAAAAAAACAATCAACAAAAGACATGAACAGAGGGAACTGCCAACCACATTTCTAACTTCAGACTGGAGAAAATCCAAAAGGAGACAACACACTCTGCTGGCAAGGCTGTGGGGGAAACAACAGACTCACACACTTCTGGTAGGAATACAAAGAAGTAGGATTTTTTCCTAGTACCTTTAAAATTACATTTGCATTAGAAGATGTAGTATATATACTATGAAATATTACTCAGCCACTGAAAGAATGAAATAATGCCATTTGCAGCACCATGGACAGACCCAGAAGTCATCATACTAAGTGAAGCAAGACAAAGACAAGTATCATGGGGTATATCTCTGATATGTGGAATCTTAAATAAAACGATATAAATCAACTTATTTACAGAACAGAAACAGACTCACAGACTTAGAGAAGAACTTATGGTAAACAAGAGTAAAGTTGGTGCTATATTTAAAACAGATAACCAACAAGAACGTACTATATAGCACAGGGAACTCAGCTCAATATTCTGTCATAACCTAAATGGGAAAAGAATTTGAAAAAGGATACACATACATGTATAACTGCATCACTTTGCTGTAGACCTGAAACTAACACAACAATGCTAATCAACTATACTCCAATATAAAATTTAAAAAAAATTTTTTAAGAACAGGAAAAAAATTACATCTGCATGCACTGGCTCCCCTGGCCATTTCACCTCAAGGAATCCACCCTGAAGATAATTTCCTCAAACACAATCCACTACAGTATTACTGGAATAGCAAAATCCTTCAAACAACATATCCATCCAAAGAACTGGTTGAATTTATGCAGCAGTATTAACATAAAACACAAAGAACAAGGCAAACCTTTGTGAGCGGACAGGAACAATGATTAAGCTGACAAAGCAAAGCGAACACCACCGCCTGCACCTCTATTCCAGAAGCCTATTCAGCCTCAAGGAGGAAGGAGGCTGACAGCGTTCAGCAGCAGCACGCTCGCGGGCCACTTCTGCCTGCTGAGACCTGCCCTGCCCATGCTACCGCGGGGCTCCTCAACGAGCCAGCTGACACTGCACACGTGCACCACAGTCCTGAGGCTCCCCGCCCCAATGCTGCTTCCACCCACCAGATCCTTCACAAGCGTCATCCACCACAATGATGTCTGCATTCCTAATTCCATCTCAGTGTACAACACCCTTTATGTAACAAAGGATAAATTAGAATATATGGACACAGTTGGACAGGGGGCATGATATGACTGAATGTCAATGTGCCCTCCAAACTTTATTTTTTGAAACTCAAATCCCCAGTGTGGTGGTATTTGGGGAAACTCAATAGTGGTAGTCATTTTACAACATATACATACATTAAATCATCACATACACGTCAAAAAAAGTGCTGTACAAACTAAATACATACAGTTTTTTTCTTATCATACCTCAAATGGGGGGGTAAGACATCAACTGGACCACCTATAGTTTTTAATACACTATGTATTACATTCCATGAAAAAAACACTAGGAATGGTAGGGCATAGGACCATATATGAGTGAAAAAGAACAAAAAAGATAAACTGATAACAGATCACAGATCCAGAGACTGCAACGTGGTCTTTAAAATAACTCTATATTTCTTTGAAAACTAGAGCTCAGATTCGCTCTGAGCTGCTGCAGCTGTTTAGGAGACCTGTGCACAGTGTCTAAGTCTTTGGTCCCTCATCTTGCCCCTGCCCTCCACCAGCCAGGCTTGCTCCACCAGTAACCTGCAAGTCCAGGGGGAATCTGGGAGCAGGAGCTGCAGAGGGCCTGGCGGAGCTGCAGCAACCCTCCTCCTGCAGTTGAAGGGGTGCCCTGTGCAAGGTCCCAAGCTGCACCCGCGGTGCTGAGACTCAGTCTCCTAGTCTCCCAGCCTTACAGTAGTAGCAGCAGTGTTACTCGCTCAGTCGTGTCCAACTCTTTGTGGCCAGACCGGAGCCCGCCAGGCTTCTCTGCCCACGGGATTCTCCAGGCGAGAATACTGGAGTGGACTGCCATTCCCTTCTCCAGAGGATCTTTCCAACCCAGGAATCCAACCCAGCTGGTCTCCTGCATTGCAAGCAGATTCTTTACCATCTGGGCTACAGGGAAGACTACCTACCTTACAGTAGGTTCCAGTAATATTTAATTGAATCTCAAGCTCTACGGATTAAAACTGGTCCATAGGCTCGTGGAACCCTTGATTCAGCCAAGTCCCTCTGTGCTCCAGGGAGGAGGGGTCTGAGATGGGACTGGAGGGACCCCTGAAGTGCTGGCCTCAGCTGACTGAGGAGGTCAGGACCCGCAGTGTCACAGATACCAGAGGCCTCTTAGGGCAGAGTCCAGGGGGACAGTCAGGAGGTGGTCCCTGTCTCATCAAGTGAATACTGATCACCAAAGGGGTAGGGAGCAGGCTGATCCTGCTCCATAAAAAGATGTGCTTCTTCTCCCCCTTGGTGGGTGAGCTTTAAGGCTCCAGTCACCCGCATCCAGCTCTTTCCAGGTCCGATGCACCTCTAGCAGCCTTTCAAGTCTGGCTTCCAGTTGCAGAACTCCCCAGGCTCCAGGGACAATCTAGGCTGCAGAGATGGTCCCTGGAGGTTCAAGTCTAAAAAGTGCTGCCCCTACGGTGTGGAAGTGGAGGGAGAAAGGGTGAATGTAGTAACGGGGTAGGGTGGACAGGGGTCAGTGCCCTAGGAGTCTTTGAGAAAGAAACCCCAACCCCCTGCAACTATCCATCGATGCCACAGGTTTTCAGAGCCTTTTGAGAAGAGATGCCTCTTCCCTTACTTCTGTGTTGAAAACTATACAAACCCAACTTTTCATCCTCTTGCTGCTTTGCCAGAATTTTTTTTTAATGTTGTTCTTGGCTTACTTGGTTTTCAGTTCCCTAAATAGCAGTTTTGAGCTCCCCAAGCTATTTAAAAGTGTTCTCCTTAAATTGAGACCAAACCCCACTCTTTTGGAAAAACTACCTTCACTTCAGAGGAGATATTCTTTTCTTCCCATTCCTTCCTTCCCTGATGGTCCAGCAGCTAAGACTCTGCGCTCCCCATTCAGGGGGCCCAGGTTCTATCCCTAGTGAGGGAACTAGATCCCACATGCTGCAACTAAGATCTGACATAACCTAAATAAATTTTAAAAAAAAATCAAGCCAGTCAAACAACTCTGTGAGCACTAAGCAGAATAAACACAAAACACACGTCTAGTCATTCCACAGGAGAATCATAGATATGTTAAAAGCTGCAAGGAGGGAGCAGGGAAATACTACTTTCAAAGAAACAAAAATGACAGAAACCAGAGGACAACACAACTACCTTTAAAGTGCTGAGAGAAAATAACTGCCAACCTAAAATTGTACACTCAGTGTGGCAGGCAAAAAAAAAAAAAAGGAACCCCTCAGAAGAAATATCATCAAATCCCTGGAACCTATAAATGTTACCTTATTTGGGAAAAGGTTCTTTGTTGACATAAGGATCTCAAGATACTCATCATAGATTACAGGTGGTGGGGGCCTAAACCCAAGTGTCCACACTGTGAAACACAGATAAGAAGGAAACGATGTAACCATGAAAACAGAAGCCGGGATGATGTGTGCACAAAGCAATCTATGCTCCAGAAATTTCAAGAAGAAAGGATTCTCCCCTCCAGCTTCCACAGGGTGTGAGGCCCTGCCACACCTGGATTTTGGCTTCTGACTTCCACAACTGTGCTGCTGCTGCTGCTAAGTTGCTTCTGTCATGTCCGACTCTGTGCGACCCCATAGACGGCAGCCCACCAGACTCCCCCATCCCTGGGATTCTCTAGGCAAGAATACTGGAGTGGGTTGCCATTTCCTTCTCCAGTGCATGAAAGTGAAAAGTGAAAGTGAAGTCTCTCTAGGCAAGAATATTGGAGTGGGTTGCCATTTCCTTCTCCAATGCATGAAAGTGAAAAGTGAAAGTGAAGTCACTCAGTCGTGTCAGACTCTTAGCGACCCCATGGACTGCAGCCTACCAGGCTCCTCCATCAATGGGATTTTCCAGGCAAGAGTACTGGAGTGGGGTGCCATTGCCTTCTCTCCACAACTGTGAGAGAATCAATTTCTATGCTTGTTAAGCCACGATCCTTGTAGCAATTTGTCACAGCAGTCACAGAAAACCAGAACACTCATCAAAAATAGGCTCAAAAATGAAAGCAAAATAAAAACACTTTCACAAAGAAAATTCACTGCTAGCAGACATGTAGTAAGAGTGGGGGAGGAGGGGTAACTAAAAGGATTTATCCTAGTAAAAGAAAAATGATCCCAAACAAAAAACATATAGATACAGAAAGCGATGAAAATAATGTGTGAGTTAATGTTGACTGCACAAAATAAAAACAGTAATGTCTTAAGGCATGGTAATGATACACAAAAGAAGAGGGGGGGCAAAATGTGTTGTAATTGTTATTCATCACTAAATAGTAATTTTTTCAAAAATTAACAGAAGGAAAAATTTAATGTAAAATATTTGGTTAATCCAAAAGAAAAAGAAAGTGAACAAAACAAATACAGGAGTTATGAATTAGAAAACAATAGTAAGGTGGTATATATGAACCCAATTATTGTCACCCCTCAGTATCCCAGGTTCCAGGACATGATACCCAAAATTCACAGGTATGAAGGACTGTATGTCAGCTCTCATGTAACTACAATTAGAAGATGTTCCTTTTTTCCCATTAAGTGTAAATTTTAGAAAATTATAGATAAGCCTCTCCATCTGTTCGTATTAAAGTATAGAATGGTAAGCATAAAATGGTATAAAGGCACTTTCTTTCCTTGTGATGTCTTGTTTTTGGTACTAAAGTTATCCTAGCCTTAAAATCAAAATACCTAGAGTGACTACAAGTTTCTATACTGAACTTTTGCTGATCAGAGAGTTTTATCAAAGTCAAGGAGACCAAAATACTAAAAGCAAGGCAAGAGATAGGTATAACTGCTAAGTCACCTCAGTCGTGTCCGACTCTGTGTGACCCTATAGACGGTAGCCCACCAGGCTCCCCCATCCCTGGGATCCTCCAGGCAAGAACACTGGAGTGGGTTGCCATTTCCTTCTCCAATGCATGAAAGTGAAAAGTGAAAGTGAAGTCGCTCAGTCATGTCTGACTCTTTGCAACCCCATGGACTGCAGCCCACCCGTCCATCCATGGGATTTTCCAGGCAAGAGTACTGGAGTGGGTTGCCATTGCCTTCTCCAAGGTATAAAGAAATGAATAAAATAAGGATCAGTTATAAAATTTTAAAGATCTAAAGTTTTAGAAATTTCCTTTTGAAGACCAAAAACAAAAAAACCCTAAAAAGTACACAGGTATATGACAGGCGACCAATATTTCATTACATAGTCTATCAGGTAATGCTAACACCATCAGGTTTTACCTATTCCCTGATTTCAGATCTAGACAGGATTCTCTTAAGTAGATTACCTGGAACTCTGTTTAAACTAGTGCAAATACATTAAAGACAGGAGGTCTCACCACTAAATTATTTTTTTACCAATTCCAGAAAATCCCGTCACTATTTTTCTTCTAGTCTCTCTACTTAGTCCTTCTGGAGCTTTTAATTCTCCTCAAATCTTCTCATCCTAACACCTCTATTTCATAACCAGTCTACTTCCCCCTTTCTTATGCTGCATGCTGGTCCCTCCTTTAGCAGTGTTTTGCCTGCGGTTTAACTGGAATTCTGTTCAAATGCGTTTTTTTTAAGTTCCAGTTGGTTCTTTCTCTTGCATCTTCGGTTATTATCAGCACACTTGTCTGATGTGGTTTCCATCTGATGTTCCATTCCTGCTGTCTATCATGACTGGTGACGCAGACACGATGAACAACAGCACGGTGTTTCATAATGACTCTGACTTACCAGGCAGAACTCTGGGCCACCCGCACAACCTGGACTGGGAGCGCTTGCCTTCACACAGCTCTGCACTTGTGGCTGTCAGGTGCTTCAGGGGTAATGCAGCCCAGAGACTACGTTTTTTGTTAATTTCTCAATTTATGGACCCCTTGGAAGGACAAGTAATTCAAAGCAGAATTCAAAACATCCTTGAATGGTTACAAATTCTTAGAAAAGACTTCTTCCTTCCCAGAGCCCAAGCTGAAATGAACTTCTCCATGGAGCCAGTATGGATTGATTTACTTACCTCTCTTATAGGAGTATCACCCTCTGGAGGAATCAGACTGACGAGGGGTCCCACTCCAAATCCCAGCCTTAACAAGAGCAGAGACTTCACTTTGTCCCCAAAAGGGTTGCTAAAACCCACAAAGAACAAATGCCCCTAGGGTAGGCACATCAACTCAATGGCCAAATACTCTGGTTTTTATGTCAGCTTCATACTTAGCTGTAGAAATGGCTTTCTTGCAAAAGTTCAGTTAAACATTTTTGAAATGTTTCTTCAATTTTTCAGGGGTTGTGAGCAACAGGGTTTTAAGTGCATCTGTCCCACCATATTATCTAAACCCAAAATTGTAATGTTACAGACAACTATTCCTTTCAACTAGGGCAACCATTTGCTATTTTTGACCATCAATTCCTATTCTCACAAATTTTGCTTCACCCTATTTCAGCCCATGTTTGACTAGGAGGCTTCATTAAGGTGGAGAATGTGGCTCAGGCATAAATTCATCAGTGGACTCCCCTTCCTGATCCAGGGTGCTGGCATGAAGAGAACAAGAAGTCCCACGGGGCTTTCCTATAGAGCTGGATGAAGAGACTCACAGCCAAGGGAGGGGCTGAGCACCACACAACCACAGCGGGGAGAAGTGGGACCTGTGGCCCACACTGCGATAACACTGAGGAAGTAAGCTGAGCACAGGAAGCAAAGAAGCCAGACCTAGTCCCTGCCCATGGAACCTCTTTTTCAATTCTATGAGCTGACACATTTTCTTCCTTATCTCAGCCACTTGAGCTGGGTCTGTCCATCAAAAGCATTCTTAATGACACAGAAATGGACCATGTATTCAAAGTTTAATAATGGAAACAAAATTTTACATGCTTACCTGGATAACCAATTCCTTTGGCATTTGCATAGGGTACCCCAGAAGAACCCGGGCTATAAACAGGATTCATGATTTCAAGAACTAAAAAGGGAAAAAAAGTGATTTAGCAAGCACTTTTGTTTTCAGGTTTTTCTCCATCATCAGTCTCAAAACAGCAGGTAGCAAGAGGCCTCTCTCCAATCTATTCTGAAATGCAGAAACAAGGCACTCCACGCTGCTGCTAACCAACAGAGAACAGAAAAGGAATGCCAAAGCCCTAACGGGCGCCCACCAGGACACTGTATGCTTTGCTTTATAACTCTCTTGAGGCCATCAGAACCTAAGGGAAAAAAGTGTTCTCCATGTCCCTGTTTTTCAAAACAGTTTAAAAAAAAACCTATAAATAATCTAAATGTCCTTATTACAGAGAACAGTCTTAACCAGATCTATCCAGAGCATGAAATACCGTGCAACTGCTTTTTTCTTTTATGTGTTTAAAAGCACAGGATGCTATAACGATAATTGGGGTAAAAGGGGAGGCAGTGCAATACTGAAATGCAGTGTGATCCCAAATGCACACCTACACCCTGGGCATGCGCACCTCCAGCTCAGACTGAAAACTATCTGGGAGGGGAATGAAGCATGAACTATGACTGCCTCTAGATGGAGCGGTTTAATGTTCTTTTTGCACCTTTCTCTATTTCTGAAACAACACGTAAAATTATATACTCCCTAAAAATAAATAAAATATATGTGTATTTCCCAAAAGAGACAAATTAACTACAGCAACTCTACTAACCCAGTCAATGTTCTATAATTCACAATCTTCTTTTGCCTGACAAGTTCAAGAATTTGCACATCTACAACAATGGTTTTATCCCTTCCTCTGAATTTTATCACCCAATGCATTCTTAAAGTGTGAGCTTAATTAAGACTATTCAGTATTCCTTATCCAGTAAGTCAATCACTGACTTACTTGGTAGTAAGGATTAAAGGGATCTTAAATTTAAAAATAAAAACAGCAATGGGGGAGGGGCAACAAGCATATGGAAACTCTGCACTTTCTGCTCAGTTTTGCTCTGAACCCAAAACTGCTCTAAAAAAATTAAACCTATTTAAAAAGAAAAACAGGCAGTTCTCTGGTGACCTCGCCATTAGAATTCTGGGCTTTCACTGCCATGACCCAGGTTCAATCCCTGGCTGAGGAACTGATATTCCACTAGCTATGTGGTATGGCCAAAAAACAAAAGAAAAACATAAAGTGTACATGTATTTGCCAGTGTCTACCTGCCCCACTGCATCCTCACCTAGAATGTAGATAGGGAACTGGAACTTAATCCTGTTTGCAGCACCTCTAGCACCAAAGACAATGACACACAAAAAAAGGTGCCACTACCTGCTGACCTTCTAAAAGACACATGGACTTCCAAACACTCTTGGCACCAAATTCCATTACAAAGACAAAATACAAAAGCACACCACTTCAAATTTCTACCTCAGTTTACTGGCTTAGAATATTTACAACCAAGCAGTTCAGTACACACAAAAGTACACCTGGTCAAGTCCTTAGCCTGTGCAGTTAAGTTCTAAAGTAGAAATTAATTGGAGATATCAGTGATTGGGACATTCGTTACCTAAATAACTGTCTTATTTCTTTAACTTCCAAACCAAAAGGCAGAACAAAATCTGACATGACATCCACAACCACAGAAATCTAGATCAGTGCTGTCCAAAAGAACAAGGACGAAGATGCTCCCTATCTGTGCTGATAGGGCATCCAGTAGCTATTAATTCAAGGAAACAATGAGCACCTGAAAAATGTGACCAGGATCGGATCTGATTTTTTATTTAACTTCAGTCTGAACTTAAACAGTCGTGCTTGGCTGTAGGCTACCATACTGGACAATGCAAATCTACAGAACAGTTTAGAAAGAAACAAGGAGAGCAAAGTGTAAGTAGACACGAAAACCAACTGTATTTTACATCACAGTTTAGGAAAAAACAAATTGGTAACTTGTCAATCCCCATTAGCTTGCATTTTTAACCCATTCTTGGTGGATCTACAACATAAGATGTGGAGATTTTTCACATACTTCATCTGCTTCTCTGGTTCAACGATCATTTCTGGAGAAGTGAATACTTTTCAATACTCTATTTCTCTATTCTGTGCCAGGATCTAATTTCATTTTCTTAACTGAATAAGTAAAGCACTTAAACAAAGGCCACAGAGGCGGGGAAAAAGACAAGTCACAGTCCCTGTTCGGAGTTCACCATCTAGAAAAGCGCTGTCCCAGAGAACTTTCTGTGAAGATGGAAATGTACATCTGCTCTGTCCACATACAGTAGTCACTACCTGAACACTTGAGATGTGGCTAGACCAAGGACCTACACATTGGCTGAACTCTGAATAGTAACATGTAGGTGGTGGGTACTGTGCTGGACAGGCAGGTCTGCAAGTCAGAAGACAAACAATGATGACCCGGGGCCAGAGTGTTAAGGGCCATAAAGGAATAAAGTGTGAGGGTTGGGTGGGAAGAGCAAAAGTTTAATTCGGGAGGAGAGGAATGGTCAGGAATAACTTGGATTACAAAGGTGGTATAAGCTCTCAACAGGTAGGATCTTGAAAAGCCACAGAAATTAGAAAATGCAAGATGCACTTTAGGGACACTTTGTAACTGGGCTTGTTTGGAGCTTGGGCTACATGTGAATCAACGAAGATGATTACGGAGACATAGGTTAGGTTGGACCTATCACATGGAGACCCTTAAATGTGGGGCTGCGCAGATGTCATCTGGTAGGCAATGAAGGTGATGAACAGCATAGCAGTTAAAGACAGGAGCTACCATTTGACCTGGCAACTCCACTTCTAGGTATATACCCAAGAGAAGTGAAAACACATATCCACACAAAACCTTGTACCTGAACCGTCTGTAACAAAATTATTCATTACAGCCAAAAACTGTAGACAACTCAAAGCACTGAATACCACAAAGGCTTTCCTTCCACAACCTTACAGTTTAAACCACTAATAAAATCTTACCCTACATTTGCCACTAAAAAAATATACAGAATTACACTTGAATTCTAAATACCATACATCCAAACTACCCAGAAGTTATAGTTCCTAAAATCACTTATGCTTCCCAAGAGACTAATAACTATTTCCTAAACTGATTAAGAAGTTATAATAAAAACTTACAGGTAAAAAAAAAAACAGGATTAATGAAAAAAAAAGTTGCAGTTCCCACTTCAACAAAAAGGTTTGCACAAGGTCTATGAACAATACCGTTAACAGCTTCTTAAGTTACTTGTTCAAATGATGAGATTCCCACAAGAGGATGACCCTCAAGAGCACGGAAAATAGCTTATTCAACCCTGGCCCCCTGCATCTCTCTAGTCCAAAGATAGTTCATATGCTCTGAATGTTCTTTAATAAATAGAACTGTCCAATAGAAAATACAGGAATCTTCATAGCAATAAACATGAAACTGAGATGATTATATAAAATCTAATTTAGAATTGTTGGAATATATGCTTATTGATTGTTGTTGTTCAGTCATGAAATCATGTCCGAATCTTTGCAACCCCATGAACTGAAGCTCGCCAGGGTTCCCTGTCCTTCGTTATCCCCCAGAGTTTGCTCAAATTCATGTCCACTAAGTCGGTGATGCTATCTAACCATCTCATTCTTTGTTGCACCCTTCTCATTTTGCCTTCAATCTGTCCCAGCATCAGGGTCTTTTTCAATGAGTCAGCTCTTCGCATCAGATGGCCAAAGTACTGGAGCTTCAGCTAAAATTCTTCCAATGAATATTCAGGGTGGATTTTCTTTAGCACTGACAGGTCTGATAGCTTTGCAGTGCAAGGGACTTGTCTTCTCCAGCACCCACAATTTGAAAGCACCAATTCTCTGGCACTCAGTCTTCCTTATGGTCCAACTGTCACATCTGTACATGACTACTGGAAAAACCGTAGCTTTGACTATACAGACCTTTGTGGCAAACTGATATCTCTGCTTTTTAATACACGGTCTAGGTTTGTCTTAGCTTCCTTCCAAAGAAGCGCCTTTTAATTTCATGGCTGCAGTCACTGTCTGCAGTGATTCTGGAGCCCAAGAAAGTAAAATCTGTCACTGCTTCCCCTTTTCCCCTTCTATTTGACATGACGGGACCAGATGCCATAATCTTAGTTTTTTTTTTAAATATTGAGTTTTAAGCCAGCCTTTTCACTCTTCTTTCACCCTCAACAAGAAGCTCTTTAGTTTCTCTTCATTTCCTGCCATTAGGGCGGTATCATCTGCATATGTGTGGTTGTTGACATTTCTCCCAGCAATCTTGACTCCAGCTTCTGCTTCATCCAAGCCAGCACTTCAAATAATGTACTCTGTACAGAAATCAAATAAGCAGGATGACAATATTACAGCCTTGACATACTCCTTTCCCAATTTTGTAGCAGTCTGTTGTTCCATGTCTGGTTCTAAATGTTGCTTCTTGATCCATATAGATTTCTTAGGAGACTGGTAAGGTGGTCTGATATTCCCATCTCTTTAAGAATTTTCCACAATTTGTTATGACCCACACTGTCAGAGTGGGTCTTCAGCACTGTCAATGAAGCAAAAGTAGATGTTTTCCTGGAATTCCCTTGCTTTCTCTATGATCCAATGAATGTTGGCAATTTGATCTCTGGTTCCCCTGCCTTTTCTAAGCTCAGGCCTTCTTAAGTGAACAGTGCAAAGAAACCAAGGAATAAGATAGAATAGGAAAGACTAGAGATTATGTCAAGAAAATTGTAGATATTAAGGGAACATTTCATGCAAGGATGGACACTATAAAGGACAGAAATGTTAAGGCAAGAGTACACAGAAGAACTGTACCAAAAATGGGTCTTAATGACACACATAACCATGATGGTGGGGTCACTCACCAAGAGCCAAATATCGTGCAGTGTGAAGTCAAGTGGGCCTTAGGAAGCATTACTACAAATAATTAGTGGAGGTGATGGAATCCCAGCGGAGTTATTTCAAATCCCAAAAGATGATGCTGTTAAAATGCTGCACACAATATGCCAGGAAATTTGGAAAACTCAGCAGCAGCCACAGGACTGGAAATGGACAGTTTTCACTCCAACGTCAAAGAATGTTCAAACTACCATACAATTGGACTCAGTTTATTGATTAGTGGACATGAATGCTGAACCCACTGACCAATCTTAACATCAATAAGAGCAAACTACTTATTTTTTTAAATTTTTGTTTATTTTGGCTGTGCTGGGTCTTCTCTGCTGCTCGAGCTTTCCTTTAGTTGTGCTGGGAGGTGGCTACTCCCCAGTTGCTGCTCCGGCTTCTCATTTGGCAGCCTCTCTTGTTACAGAGCACAGGATCTAGAGTGTGTGGGCTTCACAGCTGCCACTCCTGGGCTCTAGAGCACAGGCTCCATAGTTGTGGCACACAGGAAGTGGGATCTTCTTAGATTACGGATTGAATCCATGTCTCCTGCATTGGCTGGTGAATTCTTTACTACCACTGAGCCACCAGGGAAGCCCCCCCAAGCTACTTATTANGCGTACAGAACTGTCGCGTACGGGCCGAATTTCTGTGGTCTCGGCGTCTGGAGCGTCCAGGGCAGGGTGTTCAGACAGGAGTCAAATGGCGCCCGGAGGATATCTGTTGACTCATTCGAGTAAACGCTCATGTGGAATATTTTTCCTTAGGCCATCTTTGGGCTCCTACTCTCATGGTATGGAAAGGGCCCAATGGAACATAATTATAGTGGAACATAATTATTAACTTCTTAAGGGAAAAAAGTGTATTCCATTTCGTGTGTTTAAATAGCCCCGCACTACCGGAACCCTTGTGTAAATGCAGGCGCGGCGGCGGGGGCGCGCTCCTCCCCAATGCCAGGCTCCTGTACCCCGGCCTGTGTGGTCGGCTGTCGGCTTAACTGCGGGACTTCGCGAGCTCGCGCGTTCGGCGCTCTTTGCGTTCGCCTTTCTGAGTGCTCTGCATTCATTAAGTCACTTAATACAATAAAAGTCGTTTTACAAATGAAGCAGTTAAGGCATGAAGAGGCTGACAAGTTCCTTCGAGAGCAGACAACTTCTTGGAAGCCGACCAGATTGAAACCCGAACATCTGACTTCAGGGTACTTGCTCTTAAAAGGGGACTTTGGGGTTTGCGCTTTCCTAGAGCTGCTCTCAACTATTTCTGTAACGTTACTAGGCTCACAGGTTCCCTGCGTGGATCTGAGAGCCAGTGGTTCTGCCTTGGGGAAAGGTGGAGGAATCCTGTGGTCTCTGCTCAGCTGGGAGGGTCCAGGCAGTCTATCTTTCCCTGACCAAGCAGAGAACATCTACTACAGTTCCTAAAGACTGGTTGGCATTTCTAAGATAAAAGTGCACGTTAAAATGCTACCCACTCCAGTATTCTTTTGCTTCCCTTGTAGCTCAGTTGGTAAAGAATCAGCCTGCAATGTGGGAGACCTGGGTTCAATCCCTGAGTTGGGAAACTGCCCTGGAGAAGGGAAAGGCTACCACTCCAGTATTCTGGACCAGAGAATTCCATGAAGTGTATAGTCCATAGGGTTGCAAACAGTGGGACATGACTGAGCCACATTCACTAAAATAGTTGCAAAGGACTTGATTTTTGTCACACGATAGAAGATGGTTTTAAGTACAACTAGATGTTACTCTTAACTGTTGTAATATAGACACTATGGTAAGATTTGAGTCTCACTGAAAAGTGAACGTGAAGTCGCTCAGTCGTGTCCTACTCTTTGCGACCCCATGGACTGTAGCCCACCAGGCTCTTCCATTCATGGAATTTTCCAGGCAAGAGTACTGGAGTAGTTTGCCATTTCCTTAGTTTCCATTTTAAAAGTACATGAATAAAGGGCTTTTCTGGTGGTTTAATGGTTAAGAATTCACCTCTGATGCAAGGGATGCAGTTA
Organism: Redunca redunca; assembly: GCA_006410935.1. Lineage (NCBI taxonomy): Eukaryota > Metazoa > Chordata > Mammalia > Artiodactyla > Bovidae > Redunca > Redunca redunca. The sequence continues at coordinate 79,182 of SJYQ01003394.1, read as the reverse complement.
GATCCCTGATCTGGGAAAATCCCACATGCAGAAGAGCAACTAAGCAAGAGCAGCACAACTACTGAGCCTGCCAGCCCTAGATCCTTTGCTCCACCTTAAGAGAAACCACTGCAATGAGAAGCCCATGTACCCTAAGGAAGAGTAGCCTTTGCTCACAGAAACTAGAAAAAGTCCTTGCAGTTTAAGAAAGACCCAATAAGCCAAAGATAATTTAGAAATACATGAATAGGTTCTGTAACAGTACAGAATTCCATTGTGCTTTTTCTTCTTAAACTCCTGCTTGCATACCACTGTCCGCACAGAATTTAACCCTAATGTTAATATATTTGTGTATTTAGTCTATTTTTTAAAATCACTTGTATCTGTCAGGATAGCTAGGAAATGCTGCAGTAACAAGCCCCAGATCTCAGTGTTTTCACACAATAGAGAAGTTTATTTCTCACTTAAACATCACATCTGGAGCAGGTGGAATCTAAAAGACTATACTAACAATAAAAGCAACCAGTGATTATCAAAATGGGAAAAAATGTATCTAAATTAACAACGAATTAGAAGATATGATGGAAGAGAAGATCCATTTTATACAAGGTTGATTACTTATAGACAAAATAATATATAAAAATAACAATACACAGAGATAAAACTTGCATAATATTGTGAGAGGTCTATATGAATAAAATTTAAAATACGCACCAAATCACACAAAAAACCTCTTAAATACATGGAGAAAAACATATTATTCTTGGATAATTTTTCTAAATTTATGAATGTAATACAAATCCTATCAAACACCAATAATTACTTTTAATTAGGTAAAGTGATTCTGATTTACACATGAAAAAATCAACAAGAAAAATCAAAAGCAAGAGTATCTGGAGAATTCCCTAGCAGTTAGGACTCAGCTTTCATTGCCCAGGACCCAGGCTCAGTTCCTGATTGGGAAGCTAAGATCCTTCAAGCCAAAAAATAAAAGAATATTTGCCAGGAAAACATTGAGGGCAACAAGTAATAGTAAGGGTGCTACCAGACGTATCGAGATAAGAAAACATATTTAAAATCCTCAATGCAGAGGAGCTGGAAGGCTTTGAGCAAATACTGAAAATGTATTTGCTCCACTCATGACGAAGGTTGGGAGCTGGAACAAGCATAAGAGGGTTACAAGCGTTCATCGAGTGCCTGAGGCTGGGAACGGATGACGAAGGGTTAATACGCCCAGCCTTGAGGTGTTCAAAGGCTTCCTTTTGACCACCTGTTTCTTGGAGCAAGGACTGTTGTTTCATGATAAGACTCCCTTTAGTGTTTCGCCAAGGCTATGTTATGTCTTGGGCGGTGGGAACTGTATTTTATGCTTGAATGCTTTGATGTTTATCGAGAAAGGCTACGTGCAAGTCTGCTTTATGCTCTGTTCTCTGAGACCATAAAACTGCGCAGCTGGATAATAAACTTTGTCAGTCCACTAGAGGCTATCCGAGTGTTCCTTTCAGAGCGCGGTTCTCCGAGCCTTACACTCAACCAACAAAGCAGTGTGTCACGGACGCATGAATAGACAGATCAATGAAATAGAACATTCAGAAATACACTCAGATTATTTTCAGAAGTGATATCTGATAAAGGTAGCATCTCAAGTCACTTCGAAGAAAGATGGACTACTTAATAAATGGTATTTGGACAGAAACAGCCATCTGAAAAAATTGAATCTATAGTTTACCATACCAGAATAAAATCCAAATCAAAAAAGATACAATGTAGAAAAATGGAATTATAAAAGAACAAGAAATAAACAAAAAATAATTTTTTTATCTTGGAGTAAAAAAGCCTTTTTAAAAAAATCAAACTTTAAACTTTTTTATTTTCTATTTGGGTATAGCTGATTAACAATGTTGTGGTAGTTTCAGGTGAACAGCTAAGGGACTTAGCCTCACACATACATGTATCTGTTAGGTAGGAAGTTAAACAAAAGCAACAAGGGGAGGCCTGGCTGAAAGGGATGCAAGCTGATCTCTGAACTCCATCTTAGACACACCCAGAAGAGCTCACGGATAGGCTGCAAAATAAACACAGAGACTTTTCAACTTCTGCATATGTGTCCTAGGCACCACAAAATGACCACAGGGGCTTCTCCAAATAACCTTAGGCAGTTAGGAGCCCAGTAAGGGATCATGAATATTCTACATCTAATTAAAACAGACTGAATTATGGAAAGACATAAACAGTATGCTGCTGCTGCTAAGTTGCTTCAGTCCTGTCCGACTCTGCTACCCCATAGACGGCAGCCCATGAGGCTCCCCAGTCCCTGGGATTCTCCAGGCAAGAACGCTGGAGTGGGTTGTCATTTCCTTCTCCAATGCATGAAAGTGAAAAGTGAAAGTGAAGATGCTCAGGCGTTTCTGACTCTTAGCGACCCCATGGACTAGAGCCCACCAGGCTCCTCCGTCCATGGGATTCTCCAGGCAAGAGCACTAGAGTGGGTTGCCATTGCTTTCTCCGATAAACAGCATAGTCTACTGGTATATAGCATATGCCCATTTGCATTCCCTTTCATTGATTGGAGGGGAGTGCAAGTGCTACTTTGCACGGGCCAAAAGGAGGAGACTGGAAGTATGAAAGGAAGCCAAGAGGGATCAACAGGAAGAATGAGGAGGATTCCTTTGGGGTGGGCCTGTTTTCATGTCATTCGAGTGTCTAATAAAAGATCTGTCTGCTTGAGCTGAACTAAGCTGTAACTTGTCAGACCGTTTAGCCCATTGCTCCAAATTTTTGTTGCAATGAGACAAGAACCCAGGAAGAGAAGTAAACTGATCTGACATACCATTCTCCCCCAAACCTCTCTCCCATTCAGGATGGCACATGACGTTGAGCAGAGTTCCAAGAAAACCTTTTTAAGCTGCCTATCAAAATCTAGACATCATGGGTATGAAAAGCTTTGGTTTGACAAAAAAAGCACCATGAGGACAGCCAAAAGATGGACTAACAAATGATTAACCATTTGTTTTTGATTAACATTAACATCAAAAGACAAATTGACTTTAATATGGGAGATCTGGGTCGATCCCTGGGTTGAGAAGGTCCCCTGGAGAAGGGAAAGGCTACCCACTCCAGTATCCTGGCCTGGAGAATTCCATGCACTGTATAGTCTGTGGGGTCTCAAAGAGTCGGACACAACTGAGCGACTTTCAATTTCACTTTAAAAGACAAATGATTAACATTAAAAGATAAATGATTAACATTAACAAATAGCTCCAACACATACCATAGGCAAAGAACTAATCCTTAGTATTTAAAGAGCTTCCAGAAGTCAATAAGACAAAGCCCTAAAATCCAATCAAAAAATGAGGAAAGTTCACAGAAAAAGAAATAAACGTCTCTTAATTACATGAAAAATAAAAAATAAAAAGATTCAACCTCACTCATAAAAAGAAAGTTAAAACTCTTTGAGAGAGGATTTCCCTGGGAGTCAAGTGGTAAGTCTCTGCGTTCCCAACACTGGGGGCTTGGGTTCAATCTCTGGTCGGGGGCCTAGATCCCACATGTCACAACAAAGAGTTCACATGCCACAACTAAAGATCCTGCAAATCACAAAGAGGATGGAAGATTTCAAGTGCTACAGCTGAGACCCTGTACAGTCAAATAAAAAAAAAGAATAAATATTGAAAAAAAAAAAAAAAACTCTTTGAGATAGCATCTTTTCCCCTCTTAGACTGGCAAGCACCAAAAAGAAATTTTGACATACCAACAGAAATACTCTCTATTGGTGAGGCTGTGGGGAAGCAGACACATACCTGGATTGCAGAGGGAACCATTCAGTGATGTATATCAAGACAAATATAGATTTCCCAGGTGGCTCAGTGGTAAAGAAACTGCCCGCCAGTGCAGGAGACTCAGGTTCAGTCCCTGGGTGGGGAGGCTCCCATGGAGAAGGAAATAGCAACCTACTCCATTATTCTTGCCTGGGAAATCCCATGGACAGAAAGGCCTATTAGGCTACAGTCTATGGGGTTGGAAAAGAGTCAAACACAATTTAGCAGCTATACAACAACAACAAATTAAGAAAAGTATACAGAAGAAAAATTTTCATTCTACAATTCCACTTCCAGGAGTTTGTCTACAGCGCTACTCTCTGAAGTATAAAATGAAATAGGTTCAGGCTTATTCATTGCAGCTTTGCTAGGAGTAGCAAAATATCTGAAACAATCCCAGTGTTTGTCACAATGGGACTGACTGAATAGCTGACTCCATAACTCATGATAGAAATGAGCAGGTTATCTATATACTAAAATGGAAATATCTTCAAGGTAAACAACTTCCAGATGTTCAAGCTGGTTTTAGAAAAGGCAGAGAAACCAGAGATCAAATTGCCAACATCTGCTAGATCATTGAAAAAGCAAGAGAGTTCCAGAAAAACATCTATTTCTGCTTTATTGACTATGCCAAAGCCTTTGACTCTGTGGATCACAATAAACTGTGGAAAATTCTGAAAGAGATGGGAATACCAGACCACCTGACCTGCCTCTTGA
>SJYQ01003394.1:60457-74247 GCA_006410935.1 Redunca redunca | reverse complement strand
TGACTCATTGGAAAAGACTCTGATGTGGGGAGGGATTGGTGGCAGGAGGAAAAAGGGACGACCGAGGATGAGATGGCTGGATGGCATCACCGACTCGATGGACATGAGTTTGGGTGAACTCCCTGAGATGGTGATGGACAGGGAGGCCTGGCCTGCTGCAATTCATGGGGTCACAAAGAGTTGGACACGACTGAGCGACTGAATACTGAACTGAACTGAAACTGTTAAATGGACAAAGCAAAGAGTAGAACTGTTGTCATGGGCTTAAATGTGTCACCTACTTTCAGTTCGTGTGTGGAAGCCCTAAAGCCCAGTGCCTCAAAATGTCTGTATTTTTAGACAGGGCTTTAAAGAGGTAATTAAGCTAAAATGAGGTCAGTTAGGGTGGGCCTTTATTCAATCTGACTGATGTTTTTATAAGAGGAGGAGACTACGATACAGACAATATAGATCTATGGACAACCAAGTGAGGACACAGTGAGTAGGTGACCATCTGTAAGCCAAGGAGAGAGGAGAAAGGCCCCAGGAGAGGCCTAACTTGTTGGCACTTTGGACTTCCAGTCTGCAGAACTGTGAGAACATCAGTTTTTGTTGTCTAAATTGTCTTCTCGGTGATATTGTTAGGGGAAGCACATTGATTGAAACCACCCACCCTGGCCAGGCACCATAGTAACCATTTGCATGAATTGTATTATGACAGGAGATCCTGACAAGGAATACGGAACTAATAAGCCACCACCAACCGGAAGAGTTCTGGAAAGGTCTAAAGGAGACACGTGAGTCCGTCCACTTCCCAGAATCCTTCTCAATAGCATCCACCTTGGCTGAGAGATGCGTGCACCACCAGGAAAGACTCTGAATTAGTGATTGGCCAAAGACCACCTGGAAACTAATCCCATCACCATAAAACATGAGACTGTGAGCCACCGGCAGAGTAGTTCTCCTGGGTTCCCTTACCCTACTGCTCTCCACCCGGGTGCCCTTTCCCAATAAAATCTCTTGCTTTGTCAGCACAGGTGTCTCCTGGGACAATTCATTTCCGAGTGTTAGACAAGAGCCCAGTTTTGGGCCCTGGAAGGGGTCCCCCTTCCTGCTATAAATGGCGACTCTGGCAGGGACTCTTCTTCCCTGAGACTGACATCCTGACCACTCAGGGTACTCAGGGGCCAGCTTGCCTGCCAATGGACCACACCCAGCAGCCACAACTGGGACCCTTTTGTCCCTGGTCTCCTCCTGACGCAGACAACTGGCCAGAGTGCCCCGACCGGGTAAGGAACAAGAGACTTTATTGACCTCTCTCCCCTTCCCTCTCTTTCCTCTCCTTAACCCTTCCTATCCTTCCCTGTTTTTCTAGTTCCCCAGTCCTGGATGCAGGAATCTGGTCGAAGGGCCTCAGCCTGAGCTGAGGATTGGAGACTGATCACCTCCTCTTGGCAGAGAATTCGAATTCTGGTTCTGGTCTGCTCTGATTTCTGGTAGGGCCGAGTTCCAGTCCTCCCTTCTCTGGAGGCCCAGGGAAAAGTCCCATAACGCCTGGGTAGCTGCAGGTGGCAGGAGACGTCTGTAAGGCTACCCCTTTTACCCTGCTCTCCTGCCCCCTCCCCCTTTTTCTTTCAAGCTGGCTTCCTTTCCTCCCTGTGAAAGCTTTGAAGCTGTTAGTACTTGGATCTGAAGTTCTGTGTCTCTATAGCAGGCTTTCTGAGAGACTGTATTGTTGAATTTAAGGGAGTGTCTGATGAGGACTGCCAGGTTTATATGTGTGTGTTTTAACTCTGTGTTCTATGTTGTGATTTTTGATGGCCATTTTGCTTTGTCTGGCCACCATTTGGTTTAGATCTGCCGCCATTGTGTTAGAACTTGATTTTCTTTCCCTGTGCCTTGAGACCGGGGCTCTCAGGAACGCTTATCGAGACCATCTCTAACTCCTGAGACTGAGGGAAAAGGGGAAAAAGACTTTAAAATTTTTATTTATTTCAACTGTTTTTTATAAACTAGTAAATTTTATATTGTAATATCTAATTCATGACTAAACTTAGAAAATGAAGCTAGATCTTGCACTGTGTCTGCTTAATATGTCTTGGTATGTCTTTGTCTCTGGGTAATATTTTTGAGGTTAATTTGTAAATGAGCTCTATTTAATTGGCTTAAGAAAAGGTAAGCACTTACAAATCAAATAATTCTAAATTAAACAATAAATTCCAGGTTCATGTGAACTGGGAAATATTTAGTATTAAATACCTGATATTAATGTCTGTTTGTTGACCTATCTAATATAGACATGTCTTAGAGTAATTAACATTAAGTAGAATATTTTCATTGTACCTAGGTCTAATATAAGTTAAATATTATACCTCTTACTAGTTTGTCAACAAGGAAATTACCTCGAGTGAAGAAACTTCTAAAAAAATGTAAATGAATATGAGCTCTTATATAAATGCTATTAAAAATAATTATTCTTTAGAAATATCTGTCTAAAATAGTTTCTCCAGATTGGTGGAACTTAAATTTCTAAAAGTTGTGCCAAATGTGCTAAGTGTTGGAAGTCTATCAGTTAGACATTTCCAAATAAAATAAGATTTTGAAACATTTACTACTAAACACTAATTTCCTTTTACAGAGAAACTAAAGAGATTTGGGACTACAAATAAATAATGGTTGGTGCCATCCTAAAGGCACTAGTACTCCACTCCAGTACTCTTGCAGAGTCAGACACGACTGAGCGACTTCACTTTCACTTTTCACTTTCATGCATTGGAGAAGGAAATGGCAACCCACTCCAGTGTTCTTGCCTGGAGAATCCCAGGGACTGGGGAGCCCGGTGGGTTGCTGTTTATGGGGTGGCACAGAGTCGGACAGGACTGAATCGACTTAGCAGCAGCAGCAGCAAAATGTTCTAAGACAGCAAGGGTTTTAGAAATTATCACTGGTATTTATGCTCACCAATCTATAAAATGCTAATATAAAAGTTAGTTCTTGGTTGCTAATGGAAAGTAGGAAGTGTGTTTTCAGTAAAAAAAGAAAAGAAAAAGGTATTTAAAAATACTAAAAAGAGTTATGCATGATCAGGATTTTCTAAAATTGGATTACAATTAGGTAGATAAATGGCTTTTGTTAAAAATTACACAGCCATAAAAAAACTGGTTAGAGTCAACCAGGTCCAAGACGGTGGAGCTGACTTTCACTAGACCTTGAGTCTTGGTATTTACTCCCATTGTGACATATCAACAAGCTAAATGATACACCCATCAACATTGACTAAATCTGACCAAATGTTCTAAATGCTTTTAATTGATCTTTTTGATAAAACTTCCTCAATAGAATTCTTTTGAAGTTCCTTTGACCTCTAGCTAACTTTGGGATGATTTAGAGGGCCCCTGAAACATCCCAAAGAGAGAAATTAAACTGTGTTTATTTGGTTGGTTAAATTACATGAAAAAGATTATCAAATTGTTGCAGGAAGATGGACCCCTTCCAGGGCCTGAAACTGGGCTCTTGTCTAACACTTGGAAATGAATTGTCCCAGGAGACACATGTGCTGACAAAGCAAGAGATTTTATTGGGAAAGGGCACCCGGGTGGAGAAGAGTAGGGTAAGGGAACCCAGGAGAACAGCTCTGCCACATGACTGTGGATCGTATCATGAACTCCTTATTGCAAAATTCTGGCTGAAATTGAAGAAAGCAGGAGAATCACTGGGCTTCCCAGGTGGCTCAGTGGTAAAGAATCTGCCTGCCAATGCAGGAGACACAGGAGATATGGGTTTGATCCCTGGGTCAGGAAGGTCCCTTGGATGAGGAAATGGCAACTCACTCCAGTATTCTTGCCTGGATAATCCCATGCACAGAGGAGCCTGGTAGTCTACAGTCCACAAGGTCACAAATAGTCATACATGACTGAGTAACTGAGCAAATGGGAAACCGTTAAGCCATTCAAGTATGACCTATTAATAAGTCAGTTCACTATGATTATACACTGGAGGTGACTAATAGATTCAAGAGATTAGATCTGATAGACAGAGTGCCTAAAGAAATATGGATGGAAGTTTGTAACATTGTACAGGAAAACTGAAAGTGAAAGTCACTCAGTTGCGCATGACTTTTTGCACCCCCATGGACTGTATCCGTGGAATTCTCCAGGCCAGAATACTGGAGTGGTAGCCATTCCTGCTGGGAGACAGGGTGAGGAATTCCACCCGTGACAAGGTCATGTGGGAGGAAGCCTGACAAATGCAAGGACATGACGGCTTCAGGTTTTCCCCCTGGAATTTCCTGAGCATCCAAACCCCCAAAATAAAAATCTGTTGGCTTTTGTTCTCTGCTTCTCTACTCTTCTAATACACTCCGGAAAAAGTCATCTCTAAGCTTTGGTCTTCTGCATTTGAAAGGGATGTTTCAGTTAAACCTCCTCTAGTAGTTCTCTAGCTTGCCTAACAAGTTTCCCGGACCCCTTACAGCTTGTGAATTGCTTGCAGCCCCCAACCGGGAGAGGCACAAAGCTTGAAAGCATCTTAAAGATACAGAACTTTTTCTAAAGAGTTAAAAACCATATTGGTGACGGGTTTTCACTGTTGATTCAATGATTGCCGCCAGGCCTCCATATTCTTTATCTTTTAGGCACCTGGGAAGATGTTAATCAATGTAAACGGGGTATGGAAAAAGATATATAGTAGTTTTGATGTTAGCAACACTAGACTTTTGAGTTAATTACTTTTCTTTTGTTATAAATCACTGTACTCCTTTTGCTTGTTATAAATTGTTGTATCTTTGCTATGTAAGAATGTAACTTTATTTAGTGCTTTCTGAGAGCAGCGCCAAACTTTGGGAAGATCAACACAAATAAGTCTTCTGGTTGACAAACCCTTATCAGAAGAAAGGTTGTAAAATGTTAATTGGCCCTTCTGGCAGAAGATGATGTAAATTACCTAAGACTTGTGTTTGCAGTCAGGTATGCAGAGAAAAAGCCTGCTTTTGATAAGAGTCTAAACTGCTAACGCTGCATAACTTTGTGTTACCCATTGATCTCCATGTATTATCAAACATATAAATAGCCCCTTGAACAATAAGCGGAGGGGACCAGCTTTCCGGACTAGCCTCTCGGCCTAGTTTCTTGGGAATCTGGTTCTCCCCACGTCTCTTTCTCTCACCCCTTTCTCTTCTCCTTCTCCCTCCTCTTTACTCTAACTTCAGGCTGAATTCCCATCTGGAATAGAGTGGCTCTCCAAGTCTACTTACCCGCCCCGGCCCCAAGATCCGTGAAAGAGAGTGCCCAAGGAGGGGCACTCTCCGCTATTCGAGCGGGTGCCAGCGGCCCCACGTAGATGGTGCAAGCTCCTTGTCTGGAGCTTTATTGGCTTTCTCCGTAAACCAAGTTATTCAGCCTCTTTTCTCCACTTAATTTTCCTACTATACTATTTCTTCTAATCTCCCTTGTATTTCTGTATAAGTTTTTCCTCACCTACTCCGTCTCTCCTTCAAATCACCCTGGTTCCACCAGGGCTGGACCCCACCACATTCCCTTCTGCAGGGTATCTTCCCAACCCAGGGATCAAATCCAGGTCTCCCACATTGGTAGTGACCAAAACTATCCCACAGAAAAAGAAATGCAAAAAGGCAAAGTGGTTTGAGGAGGCTTTAGAAATAGCTTAGGAAAGAAGAGAAAAAAAAGGCACGGAGAAAGAGAAAGGGAAAGATATATTCAAATGAATGCAGACTTCCAGAGAAGAGCAAGGGAGATAAAAAAAGGCCTTCTCAAATGAACAATGCAAAGAGTTAGAGGAAAATAATAGAATGGGAAAGACTAGAGATCCTTTCAAGAAAATTGGAGATATCAGGGAACATTTCATGCAAGGATGGTAATGATAAAGGACAGAAAAGGAAAGACCTACTAGAAGCAGTAGAGATTTAGAAGCATGGCAAGAATATACAGAACTATACCAAAAAAGGTCTTAATGACCCACATAACCATGATGGTGTGGTCACTCACCTAGAGCCATACATTGTGGAGTTTGAAGTCAAGTAGGCCTTAAGAAGCATTTCTGTGAACAAATCTAGTGGAGGTGATGGAATTCAGGCTGAGCTATTTAAAATCCTAAGAGATGATGCTGTTAAAGTGCTGCACTCAGTATGCCAGCAAATTTGGAAAACTCCGCAGTGGCCACAGGACTGAAGAAGGTCAGTTTTCATTCCAATCCTGAAGGGCAATGCCAAAGAATGCTCAAACTACCGTACAATTGCACTTACTTCACATGCTAGCAAGGTTATGCTTAAAATCCTTCAGGCTAGGATTCAGCAGTATGTGAACCAAGAGCTTTCGGATGTACAAGCTGGGTTTCAAAGAGGCAGAGGAACCAGAGATCAAACTGCCAACATTTTTTGGATCATGCAGAAACCAAAGGAGTTCCAGAAAAACATCTAATGCTGCTTCATTATCTAGGCTAAAGCCTTTGACTATGTGAATCATACAAATTGTGGCCAATTCTTAAATAGATGGGAGTACAAGACCACCTTATCTGTCTTCTGAGAAATTTGTATGTGCATTAAGAAGCAAGAGTTAGAACCAGACATGGAATAGTTGACTGGTTCAAAATTGAGGAAGAAGTATGACAAAACTACATATTGTCACCCTGGTTATTTAACTTATATGCAGAGTACATCATGTGAAATGCCAGCAACTCAGCTTGTGATTCAGCGATGAATCACAAGCTGGAATCAAGATTACCAGGAGAAATATCAAGAACCTCAGATATGCAGATGATACCACTCTAATGGCAAAAAGTGAAGAGGCACTAAAGAGCCTCATGATGAGGGTGAAAGAGAGTCCAAAAGCTGGCTTGAAACTCGACATCAAAAATAACTAATATTAATGGCATCCAGCCCCATCACTTCACAGCAAATAGAAGGGGAAAGAATTGAAGCAACGACAGATTTTATTTTCCTGGGCTCTGTAATTGCTGTAGATGGTGACTGCAGCCATGAAATTAAAAAGACACTTGCTCCTTGGAAGGAAAGCTATGACAAGCCTAGACAGTATATTAAAAAGCAGAGACATCACTTTGCCGACAAATTCTGTCTAGTCAAAACTATGGTTTTTCTTGTAGTCATATATAAATGTGAGTGTTGGACATAAAGAAGGCTGAGTGCTGAAGAATAAATGCTTTTGAATTGTTGTGCTGGAGAAGACTCTTGAGACTCCCCTGGACTGCAAGGGGATCAAACCAGTCAATCCTAAAGAAAATCAACCCTGAATATTCTTTGGAAGTACTGGTGCTGAAGCTGAAGCTCCAGTATTTTGGCCATCTGATGTGAAGAGCCAACTCATTGGAAAAGCCCCTGATGCTGGGAAAGATTGAAGGCAAAAGGAGAACGGGGTGGCAGAGGATGAGATAGTTAGGTAGCATCACCGTCTTGATGGACATGAATTTGAGTAAACTCAGGGAGACAGTGGAGAACAGTAGAACCTGGTGTACTACAGTCTGTGGGGTCATAGCCATATGCAACTTAGCGACTGAAACAACAGCAACAGGAATGTATCACATGTTATACAATTAAATTAAAAAGAAATAAAATTTTCATATTTTGAAGAATATAAAATGGTATAATCATTTTGGAAAAAGGTCTGGTCATTTCTTTAGAAACACACACACATATACACCTATCCTGTCAGCCAGTAAATTGGAGGTATCCGCCAAAGAGAAATGAAAGCATTCTTCCATGCAAAGAGTTGTACAGAAATGTTCATAGCAGTTTTATTGATAACAACCAAAACTTGGGATAAGACAACATGGCAGTCCTTAGGAGAACGATAGCTGTTCAGGCTCAGTGGCATGCAGACTGATTTCTGTGCTTGCACCATCTCTGGGAATCCAAGAGTACGTTTTCAGGAATTTGGCAAGCCAGACTTTGTTAAACATTGAATTATAGGAGCTTGATGTAAAAACAAAAGGAATAAATACAATTCAAACTTTTCTAATTACTTTCTTGTTGTCTGTTCCCTAAGGTTTTGGGGAGCTGTGGGCTTTGCCAGGTGGAAACTCTGAGCTATTATATTAATATTTGGCTGTGGGCTCCCTTCCTGTGTCCCTTCCACAGTACTGCCTCTAGAGCCTGAAACGCACCATGGCAGGAATGCAATTCATGGGATAGTAGTGATCCGGGCTTGATTTTTTGCTTTGTTAATTTTATGGATTTATGAACATGATTGAAATAGTGTTAATAATACAGATGAAGAATTTACAGGGATAGTATATGTAGGTGTCATACCTTGAATAGCACAAAACTATTCTTCTAATATTAAAAAACTATTACTATCTCATTCAACAAAGAAGTTACTTGAAGCTCCAACAAGCAAAGAAGTGATTTATTAGAGTGGGATGATTGTGAGGCTTACAAACAGTGGTGTGAGAGGGAGAACTTAGTGGGCTACAATTTTATAATCAAAGGAAAAGTGGGGAGGGAGAAAAACCATGTTCTTCCTCATCCATGAGTAGACGGACATCAGGTTTCCATCATCAGTTCCTCTTCCAGGTTGGGCAGGAGAGTTTTATTTTCCCCACATTGTCATGCCAGGACTGTCATGGCACTATAAAAAAATAATTTCAGGTACAATGAGGGTCTTTCACTTTGAAATGTCACCTTCCCATAAATTATTTTTTATGTGCGCAGAGAGCATGTGGTAGGGGTCACTAACACTGAGCTCTGTGAGCAGGATATGGATCTTGCCACCACTGTTTTATTGTTTGGGGTCATGTCTCATGCTTCTGATGCATGGTTTTATTGCTAAGCAAGCCTGCTTGGTTTTGTGCTTAAATATACCTGCTTTCTTGGGTAATCATTAACTTGGGAGTCTCATACTTTTTTCTACTTTAATCTCCAAGTGAGATTAGCTACTTAATCACTTGCTTTGTCCCTTTACTCTGTCCCTATCACTTATTTTTTTTTCCCCTATCACTTCTATTGAGTATTTCACTAAAAATTGATCACCAAAAATTGATATTTCATTTGTTTTAATTTGCATTTGTTAGATTCCAGCCAAAAGTTATTAAAAAATTTTTGTTATATTTGCATTGTTTTCTTATAGGAAAAATTTATTCATATATCCTTTGCCTGGTTTTTTTTTTTTATTGGAGTCAGTGTTTTTTCTTGTCAGCTATATATAAATTGAGGGTTTAGTAGGAAAATACTGTTTTCTGTTCACTATCTGGAGGCAACGTTTTTGGAGGCAACGTAAAACTCTGTTCTGGTTTTGCACATTGGGATGAACACAGAGATCTATGTCTCTTCCCTTCCAAGGCCCTGTTAAGGTAAAAGAAAAAGTATTTTAAAAATTATTTTTCAATATTTATTTATTTATTTGACTGCACTGCGTCTTAGCTGTGGCATGTGGGGTCTAGTTCTCTGACCAGGAATCAAACTCAGGCCCCCTGCTTTGGGAGTTCAGAGTCTTAGCCACTGGACCACCAGGGAAGTCCCCCAAAGGTTTTTTTGGCTACACTGGGTCTTTGGTCCTGCGTGTGGATTTTTTCTAGTGTGGGCAAGTGGGGGCTGCTCTCTAGTGGTAGTGTGTGGTGCACGAGCTTCTGCGTGTTCTGCGTCCCACTGCTGAGGCCCAAGGGCTTTAGTGTGCTGACACAGGCGTGCTCACGGGCTTAGTTGCCTCGTGGCATGTGGAAGCTTTCCTGACCAGGGACCAAACCGGTGTCCCTGCATTAACAGGTGGCTTCTTAACCACTGGACCACCAGGGAAGTCCCCCGAGAAGGTATTTTTTAAAGTTCCAAATAGTTCCAGAAAACAAGTTAAAGGACACTGTCAGTTAACTGAAAATTTGAGATAACTGATCATAAAAGAAAGCAATTGGGGTCGGAGGCTTCTGATTCAAGATGGCAAATCAAGAGCATACTTTTCCATTTCTCCTTACACTTTTATGAAATAGATGATAAATGTTTAAAAAAATAATAGACATCAGAGAAAACTGAAGCAGCATTAGAGGCCCTGGTGCATGCAGTTGGGGAGGGAAGGGACTCACTTTCAAGTGGATAATTCAAATAGGCAGAAAAAGCTGCAACCCAGAGCAGGTGTGATGGGGGCAGAGGGGAAAGGTGGTGAGAAATGAACCTGGAAACAGGAATAGTAACTGCAAGGCTGCCTGTGCCACAGCTGGACCTCATCTGTCTTCCCCATTCTTGTATGATGTTAGTTTCATGTTTATAGTGAGCAAAAACCCAACTGATCACCTCAGAAGAAATGAACTCAACTGAAGAAAGCCGAGGCTTCTCAGCAGACGTTGAGGGCAAAATAAAGTAAAATCTAAGTGTACAAAAACTTGTTTCCTACCAATAGCGGCAGTTCCTGCACTTCTGCATAGTAGGAGCAAAAGTGTATCAAGTTTGGTGGAAGAGCTTCTGTTCTGGGTTGGACTTCCTTTCGGCTTGCCCCACAGTCAGTTCTCACTAGAATTGTATGTCTATTGGGAGAGATTTGGGGTACTGACAAAAACTGTGAAACTGGTGAAGTTCCACTGCTCTACCCCAAGTGGTACCTCTGCTTTAGATAGACAGACAGATACTGTGAGGGGTGGGTGGCGGGTGGGTGGTGGGTGGTGGGGGTGGACAGTAATCCATAAATAGAACAGGAGCAGTTGTGATTCATTTAGAACAGGTAAAGGAAGTGGGAAATAAAAGAATGTCTATATGTCTATTACCTCCTGTTGCTTGGAAGATTCTCATTCCAGATTATGTGGGGTGTGGCAGGGAGATGACATTTTACTTCATATCCTGTTTTTAAAATTCATTTTTGGCTGCACTGGGTTTTCCTTGCTGGTCTCTTGTTTCAGAGATTAGGGGCTACCCTTCTTTGCGGTGTGCAGGTCTCTCATTGTGGTGGCTTCTCACGCTGAGGAGGACTGGCTCTCAGTACTTGCAGCTCTCTGGCTCTAGAGCGTGGGCTCTGTGGTTGTGGTGCATGGGCTTCATTGCCCTGCAGCATGTAGAATCTTCTCAGATGAGCGATCAAACCCATGTCCCTTGCATTGGCAGGTGGATTCTTAACCATTGGACCACCAGGCAAGTTCCATGTCTTATTTAGACATTCTTTTTTAACCACAAGAACTTATCACTTTCAGTTTTTCAATATAAAGCAGTACTAGTAATTGGGAAGTGGGGCTAATCAGATCAGTTTGGTTTGCTTGAGCTGAGTACCACACAATCAATGGAGACAAGGAGTCAGGCAACTGATGGAAACAGTTTCAGTGTGGTTCCCTGAGGCAAACCTTTCAGTATTGGCCACATATTCAGTATTGGGAAATGTGTGAATTACCGAAGGTTAGCTTTCTCCCTACTGTACTTTTCTTGTCAGCAAGCTTGGACAGAAAGCCAATTTTACTAAAGCAGAAAACTTACTAACAGGTGTACCTGCTCCAGTTCCCAGAACATCTATCTACCTACAACTGGACTCAAGTACTACTTTTTCTTGTTTATTTGTTAAAGTGGTTTTTGTTTCACTGATTCAGTAAAGAAAATTTCAAAAGTACAGAAAAGCAGGAAGAAGAAATAAGTCATCTGGACTGCTGTCACTCAAAGACAATATGCTAGTGTATTTTTTGGACCCTCCAAATCCAAGCTCTGAAAGATATCTAACACCGAAGGTAGTCAGAGTTAGACCTGTAGATCTACTGAGACGATCAGCATCCCCCAGGATACCGAGTATTTTTGTCACTTATTTTCCCCTAATGTTAACATCTTACCTAACCATGGTATAATTGTCAGAACTAAAAATGGCTAATAAGTAGTTAACTAAAATGAGAATTTGGAATTTATGAATTCTTTCACTAACATCTTTTTTTTTCTTTTTTTCTGTTACAGGATCCTATCCAGGACACTACATTGCAGGTGAGTTTCTCAGTCTTTGTTTTTCACTACTTGAGTTTTGAGAAGTACTGGTGAAGCATTTTGTGGAATATCCCTCAAGTGAGATTTGTCTGATGTTCTTCTCATAGTTAGATTAGGGCTATGCTTTTTCAGGGGAGTAAGACTGTAAGAAAAGTGACCTTGTAATTATGTCATATCAAGGGTAAATACTACCAAAAAGACATTGCTGTTTATGTTAACCTTGATCATGTGGTTGAGTAGTGTTTGACAGGTTTATTCACCGTGAAGTAATTTTTCCTTTTGTCAGCACTTACCGTGGGAGGAAATGACTATGCACAGCTCATGCTCAGGGATGGGTGGGTGGCGATTAATAAATCCTCTGGATGGAGTGTGATTCATTAGAATTCTTCTATAAGGAAGACTTAGCTCCCTTCCCAAATAATATATTTATTTAGAGCAGAATAGACTATAGTATACTTACTTTATTTCTAAATAAAACTATGCTAGGTTTGGGCACTAGGAACTGTTGCAGGTTGAGTCCTTTGTCCCTTGACACACCCACACGTATTTTTGAGCATTCCTGACTTATGGCGCTGTGGGATGCTGCAGACTCACTCGTACTTTCCCTGTCCCAGTTCCAGAGTCACCGGTCTCTCTCAAGAGCCCTGCCCAGCTCCTTTTGCGGGAAAGTGGTATTTACAAGCAATGTCAGGGGAGTCTACTGTTCCTTTCCAGTTGAAACTTAAGCCTGACCCTGCCCACGCCGCCCCCATTAGCCGGGCTCGTTTGTGCCTCGCCGCACCTCCGGCCTGCCTTGCGTGCCCTGCGCATGCGAGCCGCGGAGGCGTGACGTATGACGGCGGCCGGGACGCCAGCGTGGGGACGCCGAAGCCGAGTAACTCGGCAGTGTCCTTTCGCTTCGGACCTGTTTCTGTGCGCGGTGGTGGCCGGAGGCTTTCCAGGTGAATATTCCTGTCCGATTTCGGCGACCCAGACCCCTCAGGCCGGGCCCATCCACCCTGCGCCCATCCGAGGAGACCCCAGGCCCGCGCCCTCCGTTCCGCACCCGGGCGGCGGTCTCCGCGGAGTCTCCTCTGGAGAGGCCCATCCGCGCTCACCAGCCCCGCCCGAGCCCTTCCCTTCCCCTTTCTTTCTCCTCCAAGTCACCCTCTGCTTCCCTCCTTCCCCCGGGCCCTCCCAAGCTTGTCCAAGAGCCGCCGCCCTCGCCTCCTTCAAGCGGACCCCTTTTCCAGACCGTCGCGCTCCGCCCCTCTGATCCCTCGGAGCCTCTCCTATAGCCGTCCGCCTGTGTCTTCTCCAGAGGAAACCCTCCTCCCTTCGTCCCTTTTTCTCTCCTTCTGGAGTCTCCCTTGGAGCTGCGCGACCGCGCCCTATCCCACTTGACCCCTCAGCGGCTCCTTCCCTCCCTCTCTAGAGCCTCCTCTGGAGCCGCCCGGCCAGCTGGAGAGCTCCTGCTGCTGCCCGCCTTCCTGCAGGTGCCCCCCGCCGGCCCGCTGCCCATCTGCAGTGTGGGCGCAGAACTCCGCCCCTGCTGTCCCGCCAGCCCAGGGGATTTGGACTCTTTGGTTCTCCTTCCACCTGGAGGTCTCATCCTCCTTAAGAAGGAGTCTGGAATGGCACTGAAGCTTTGCGCTCGCGTGTGGGGCCCTTCTCCGCTTGGTTTCATCTACTCTCGGTTTTGCAGTGTCTTAATTTTTAAGTGCTCCTAGTTGTATTATGTCTTTTTTTGACAGTTGATTGTCTCACCTGCTAATTACATTAGGAATCTCAGAGCTCAGGGGTTTTCATTTCGCGTCAGAGTAGTGTTTTTTGTTCTTTTAACTGAAAAGTAAGAGTAACTTACACAGGAACGTGTTTATAAATGACCGAGTAGTAAAATAGCAGGTTTCCAGGGTGAGCGGGGGGGGGG
>SJYQ01003394.1:28883-55801 GCA_006410935.1 Redunca redunca | reverse complement strand
TCACCTTCCAGCTTCCAGTCTTGTTGATAAAAATGCTCTTATGCTTTGTTTATCCTTTATGTGACTCCCCCCACCCCCCGCCCCCTGCCCCGCCCCGGAAGTTTTAAGTTCTATTTTTTGTCTGTAGAGTCTGCAATTTCAATTAAATCTTACTGAGGATCTTTTAAAATTCATCTTGCTGGACACTGAGTGAAGCTTTTGTGTCTAGAAATGCATTGTCATCTTCTGGAAAATGTTTGTATAGTATTTTTTCTACTTCTTTCCAGTGGTTTATTTATGTAACTCTCCTGTAAGCAGAATGCTTTATATCTAGGGTTATCCTTTATTTATTTGTTTTCATTTCTTGGCCTTTTTTTTTCCCCTTTCAGAGAGAGTTCTTCCATTATGATCTTTTATGCTCTTGTATTTTAGATTTGATTAATCATTTTAAACTGAGAGCTCTGAATGTTTGTATTTTAGAACATTTTGTTTTTTTGGCTACAATCTTGTGTGTCATTTCTCTGATAACAGTATTAGGTTGGTGCAAATGTAGTTGCGGTTTCAGACCATGAATTTTAAATCATTATAACTAGGCTCAAATACATCTTAATTAATCAAAATAGAAACCATTGCAATCAGTACATTTTGGTCAATGAGAAATAAGTTTGTTCATTCCTGTGGCATAAAAATCCATGCTTCAGGATTCGATGAACTCTTGGAAAACATTTTCTGCCTCCTCCTGGTTGTGGAAGCATTTTCCTTGCAAAAAACTGTCGAGATGCATGAAGAATGGTAGTTGGTTGGCAAGAGGTCAGGTGAATATGACGCAAGGGGCAAAACTTCATAGCCCAGTTCATTCAACTTTTGAAGCATTAGTTGTGTGACATGCAGTTGGGTGTTGTCGCGGAGAAGAGTTGGGCCCTTTGTTGACCACTGTGGGACAGTTTTCAGTGCACCTCACCGATTTGCTGAGTATACTTCTCAGATGTAATGGTTTCGGCAGAATTCAGGAAGCTGTAGTGGATCATACTGGCAGCAGATTGCCAAACAGTGACCATGACCTTTTTTTGGTGTAAGTTTGGCTTTGGGTGTGCTTTGAAACTGCTTCTTGGTCCACCAACTGAGCTGGTCTTCACCATTTGTATAAAAGCCACTTTTTGTCACATGTCACAATCAGGTTGTGAAGTTGTTTATTGTTGCTGTGTACTGTAAGAGAAGACAAACACTTCAAGCGTTTTTTTGATATGTGGTCATCTTATGAGGCACCCACTGATCGAGCTTTTTTGCCTTTCCATTTTGCTTCAAATGCCTAATGACTGTAGAGTGGTCGATGTTGAGTTCTTTGGCTACTTATTCTGTAGTTTTAAGAGGATCAGCTTCAGTAGTGGCTCGAAGTTGGTCATTATCAACTTCTCATGGCTAGCCACTGCATTCCTCATCTTCAAGACTCTCATCTCTTTTGCAAAATTTCTTGAACCACCATTGCACTGTACATTCATTAGCAATTCCTGGGCCAAATAGGTTGTTGATGTTTCGAGTTGTCTTCACTGTTTTATGACCTATTTTGAACTCGAGTAAGAAAATGGCTCGAATTTGCTTTTTGTCTAACATCATTTCCATGGTCTAAAATAAATACAAAATAAACAGCAAGTAATGAGTCATTAACCAAAAAACATAAATCGTGAAATGCATATTAAGATGATGTATAACATAACTATTTTTATTTAAGAATGTATTCCAGTATCAAATGGCAAAGTTCAACAGTGAAAAACTGTAGTTACTTTTTCACCAACGTAATAACTTTCTTAAAAGTTTTCTTTTGCACCCTGCAGTTGTTTCTAATTCCTGTGAAAGTTTCAGGTTTTTATTTTTCCTAATCTTATAATTTTTAGTCTCTTATCTTGAGGCTTCCTCAGATGCCTGAACATACATGCTGTGCTCAGACTCTCAGTCAGATCCTACTATCTGTAGCCATATTGATGGTAGCCCACCGGGCACCTCTGTTAAAAAGATTCTCCTGGCAAAAATACTGGAGTAGGGTGCCACTCCAGGGGATATTCCTACTCCAGTGTGTCTTTCCAACCCAGGGATCAAACCTGTGTCTCTTATATCTCCTGCATTGGCAGGCGAATTCTTTACCACTAGCACTGCCTGCAAAGCCCGAACACACATGCTCTTTCTATTTAAGATGTTAAAAATACTGACCGGAAGTTTGTATGTTTGTTTAAAGTTTGCTACTTGGTGAGCTTTCTTCTAGGGTTTTAGGCAGAGGTCAGTTGTTTTATAGAAAAAAATTTTTTTTCGGTATTAATGAGCCTTGGGCTGTGCCCTTTGCCCACACCTGAACAGTCTGGGAGTTAAGAAAAGGAAGAGAACAGGAAGTTCAGGATGTTCACTTACTCCGTTACTCCTATAAGTGTGGCATCTCACTTCCAGTCTGAGCTATCCCTGATGTCACCAAGAGTAGATAAATCCGTTGTATTTCAGCCTTTCTAGAAAGGAAATCCTCAGGATTGGGGAGGATAGTAGCCCAGATGTGTTAGAGGGCCTAGTGACTCTTCTTAAAGACTTTCAGTAAATTCTGATAATCTCCTCAACCTTTAGAATTATCTCATACTTCTAAATGCTGAATCTTCACAGTGTTCTGTGACTAGGGTTGGCTTGCTATGTTTTGATTGTTAGCACATGAAAAGCAGAGAAAGCTAAATTTTATATTTATTAGTTACTACTTGTTCATTTACTTTAGACCTTTCACTATGTTCTTAGCAGCTCATCTGCTTTTGTTTCTTTTGCCATTCTTTTTGCCTTTGTGGATTTATGCAACTAAAATTCATTTCATGAGAAAGCAGATTAAGTGTTTAATTTGTCATTAATGTTGAAAATAGCAAACCAGTCATCAGGAGGGGTGATCTTTACATTATTAATAGATTGTTTGTCTTGGATTCTCATTTTAATGTCACTGTTGCTTTTTCTCTCTTTGAAACTAACTCATGTGAATTGAAGTGTTGAGTGACAAGAAATATGGACTTCTAGAAATATGTAATATTTCTAAATACTGTAGATGGAAAAATGGGAAGATGGATATTTAAAATCTATCTTTTTCTTCTTTTTCCCTTCTGAGCACTGAGTTATCCTATCCTAGGTAACCTCAAGGCAGGGCAGGCTAGCAGGATCCAGGACCAGGAATTGGTCTAGGCTGATGATGGACCTGTTTTGGGCAGTGGCATGTGAATGCTCTACAAGGCTGAGGGCAAGTCGGCTGAATGATGGGCAGTATCCCTCCTCCTCTGCTCTGTGATCAGGGCTCAGGATATACTGGAGGAGTTTGGCAGGGTACAGACTCTAGATAAAAAGATGTGGCTGTGGTCCAGCATTGGTAAGGTGGGTCATTTAGGAGCAGATGAAGCAGCTGCTCTTGTTTATGTACTTGTCACCCTTGGTGTCTCTTATTTATGTGGCCCAGTGTTGGGGTCTGTATTGTGTTATGTCTCACTTATGGGTTGGGAGCCAGAGGCTGAGGATGCTCCCGCTAATGAGGCAATATGCTCCAATAGTGGTGTGACATGGTACCTGACAAAAGAGGCTGGCAGACACAAAGGAAGCACACCTCTTTAATGGAGATAAAAGAGCTTGTTTTTTAAGTTTTTGGATGGTTTGTAGCCTGCCTACAGTCTTCTCTGCTGCCTGTGTTTCAGTACATTTGAGTCCTTAACTCAGAACTCTAGACTTTCTGTCTTAAAAAAGAAATTCTAACATCTTAGACTGTAAATAACAAATATCTCTTACTGTTAACACTGTAACTTTGAGTTATTTAGTAAGGGGAAGGAATTACACAAATCAAATTGACCTGTTTTTTTTAACCAGCATCCCCTTCATTGTGAAATTGAAGTCACAGTGTATGTTTTCTCAAGCACATTCTATAGTGATGTGGCTGTGTGGTTTTAATCATTTTTATACTTAGGATGCCTTTTAGCCTCAGTTGGTTCTAATGAACTGTAATTACTGTTTTCACATTGGCACTTGTGTTGTCACAGTTTGGCCATTAAATACCCTTTCTTCAGCTGGTTGACTTTTTTTCTTGAGAGCACCTTTGTTTTTTTGACAATAAGACATCTTAGGCACATCTTGAGGTATTTTGTCCCTGAATTGTAACCAGCTCATTTTCAAGGACTATGGGTTCCTTTTAGAGGAGACCAGTGTTAGAGATAAATATCTGGGCATGTAAGATTGTCCATATAATGACTAAGGGTAGACAGGATGATACCAGATAAGAAGCTACCTGAGTCTGCAGAACAATTACCCTTTTTCAAAAAGTCATGAGTTTCTGTTGCTAATTTCAGTTCAAGTTTCTTTCTACCTTGTAATAATCTACCTTTCCCTTTCTTCATTTGTTTTGAACTACTTAGCCATGCCAGATATACGTTTATAATGCTGTCCTATCTATGTAGAAGGTTGTTTTTTTTCCATTTTATTCCTGTTTTAAATCTTGCCTCAAGTGGCCTGAAATTGATTTCCAAGTTGGTTTTCAGTTTTCTCTTGTTGACATCCCCTTGAGTCACATCTACCTGAAAAGTGAAAGAAACCCAGCCTTACCCCCAAGCAACTGCCAAAGAAAACGTAGGCATGATATCTGGCAACTCAAATGTTGATGTATACAGTTAGTAAATAACTGGAAAGTTCTCGGTCCTTAAGGAACTCTCTTTTTAAGTCTTTATCTTCCTGGATGCTAGTGGATCCAGGATGTGAATGGTCAGTTCTGGATTAGTCTGGATGTTAATTTTCAGTTCAGTTCAGTCACTCACTTGTGTCCAACTCTTTGCGACCCTGTGGACTGCGGCATGCCAGGCTTCCCTGTCCGTCACCAACCCCTAGAGCTTGCTCAAACTTGGGATGTTAATCTTACAGGCACATAAAGTTGTTGGTCTCGGATTCTTGAAGACCTGTGAATAAATGAAGCTGCTGTTAATTTCAGTGTTAGGCTCAGCTGCCATTTTGACCAGTATGAATGTCAACAAATATAGCCAAAGGAATATCAGTCATTAGAGATTTTTAAAAATTTGCTACAGAAGTTTGGGAAACTCCTTCCTATTGCTCCACTTCTTCCTATTGCTCCAGTGTTTTTTTACACTGTTCAGTTGGTTCCACATCCACCAGCAAAGTTGTGTGGCAGCATTTCAGTCAGGTTTTATGTATGTGTTGTAAACTAGGTGGCTCCTAATACCTACAGGTAATTTTTGGCCTAATCCCAACTATTTTCCTTTTCACAGGAAAAGGAAAATAAATGAGTTTCTGTTAATGATTGTAGAAAGTTTTAGTATAAATATCCAGGATTTGGCATGAGGGAATACCCTTCAGTTTTATGTTTTGGGGTAATAATATCATTGCAGAGATGTGATGGCATCTATAACATCCATCCCCTGTCTTTTTAACTTCCAAGTTTAATCTTTTTCTTCCATTAGCGTGTCAACTAACATGAAAGTTGGGCTTTTGGCTTGGTCACTGCTTTATCCTTAGTGTCTGCTGCAAGGCTGGGCACACATCAGATGTTCAAAGAATATTTGTTGAATGAAAATATGACAGTATTATTTCTCTGCTTCAAATGCTTTTGGAAGTGAATGATTGTTTTAGGGATGTTACAGGCCACCTGTAACATTCTTTTGGCACCAGGGACTGTTTTCGTGGAGTAGGGGCCAGCGAGCTATGGTAGCAGGCTCTGCTTGTCTGCCACCCACCTCCTGCTGTGTCACAGACCACACCAGTCTGCTTCCTGGGGGTTGGGCTTATTATAGGCTTATTATAGGCTGCAAGTTGCAGAAAACTAGTTCAGCTCAGTTTAAGTAATGACGAAACCCATCATTTTGCTTAATGGAAAGCCTTGCATTAGCGGGAATTTTCCTGGTCGGGTGAGTCAGTGGCTCAGCAGTTAGCACTGCCTTCTCAACAGTCAGCTGCCTCGGGCGTGTACCCTCATCATCAGCAGCAGTAAGCAGCACGCACATCCTCTAGGAGAAAGAAGAGATGAACTTTGCGCATTTAGTTCATCTGGGACTGTATGTTTGAGTACCTAAATGTGGGAGAGAAAGATGAAAACACATCTTTTCTTTCTTGGTGAGGACAAGCACCATGGATTGGCACAAACTTCTGGGAGACTAAGAACATTCATTTTGAAGACGCTGAAGTGTAGGATGACTTGTGAGCTGTACTTAGGCGTGGGAAACATTAAACGAGGGAGAGCTCATTTGTTCCTTTGAGGTGGCTACTTGGGCTTGTGCTCCGTTTTGCCAACCTTCCAAAACTTATATGTCTTAAGAGAATACCTAAAAATGCTAAAGTAGAAAACAAAAGTAGCTCTTAATTTCAGCCTCCAAATGTTATCTGTTGATGTGTTCAGTCCCTGGCCTGGGAAGATCCCACGTGCTGCGGAGAGCTTAAGCCTGTGTGCCACGACTACCGAGGCCATGCTCTGAGCCCGTGGGCTGCACCTACGGAGCCTGTGTGCCAGGAGCGCTGCAGCCCACGCCCCAGAACCCGTGTTCCCCGAGAGGAGGGTAGCCCCTGCTCACCACACGTAGAGAGAACCCTCAGGCAGCAGTGAACCCAGTGCAGCCGAGAATTAAACAAATAAATAAAATGATACAACATATGCAAGTTGTTTTTACCTGAATAGTACAGAAAGTTGTAATAGGCCTGAGTATTCACCCTCTTTTCTGACACTCAGCATTGCCTCATTCCTCTCCTCAGAGGTATACATTGTTAACAGTTTTATGATACCTTCCAGAAAACAGCTGTGCTGGTTGAGATCAGCTCTGTGTGTTCATTAGCACACACTGTTCTGCTTCAGTCCTTTTCACATCTGTATGATGATCTGCCATGTGGGGATAGTGTTGTGTTGTGCGTATGTGGGTGAAACTGCATGTGTGTATCAAGGAGGCATATTCCTAGTAATGGTGAGGTTGCTAGGTCAGAGTGTATGAATATTTAAAGTTTGGATGGATATTGTCAAATTCTCCTCCTGAAAGATTATAGCAGTTTTCATTCCTGCCATTATGCTTTCTCCTTTCTGGGTATCATAGTTTCTTTCATTTGTGGCCCTATAATAGGTAATGTTGTTAACTTGTGATATGAATTTTGTTGTTTGAATTGAGAGAGAAATGGAGTAGCTTATGAGATTTTTTGCCAATTCATGTTTCTTTCTCTCTGAACTGCCAAATGATTGCTGTTTCTGTTGTCAGTTGGCTTTGTAAGTGAAGGAAAGTAACTCACTGCTGCCATGTGTATGGTTGTAAAGTGTATTTTTCTTAGTCTTTTATTGGTCTTCTTTACTTTTGCCACTCAGATTTTTATTTTTATGGAGTTAAAGTTATTAGACTTTTTTTTTTTTTGGTGAGTTCTACTCTTTGAGTTTTTTGTTCTGCTCTGACCTGGCCACTCCACCAGCTGACACCCATGCATGCCCAACTGTAACTGGGCTATGTAAAGTCATTAGGGCATACCCAGAGAAGGCAATGGCAACCCACTCCAGTGCTGTTGCCTGGAAAATCCCATGGACGGGGGAGCCTGGTGGGTTGGTGTCCATGGGGTCACTAAGAGTAGGGCATGACTGAGCGACTTCACTTTCACTTTTCACTTTCATGCATTGGAGAAGGAAATGGCAACCCACTCCAGTGTTCTTGCCTGGAGAATCCCAGGGACGGGGGAGCTTGGTGGGCTGCCGTCTATGGGATTGGACAGAGTCGGGCATGACTGAAGCGACTTAGCAGCAGCAGCAGCAGCAGGGTACACCCAGGGTAGGGTTTAGGCAGCTGGACCCCAGAGCCCCACCATTCCAGGCATGTTAGGAGAAGTCACAAGTCCTTGACAAAGCTGAGTCTTTGTGTTCTGGGGCTGCTTTATGTCTGTTAGACCTAAGTGGAGTTAGACGTAGTAAGGTGGGCAGAATTGTTTTTCAGTCACCAAGTTCTGTCTGACTCTTTGTGACCCCATGGATTGCAGCATTCCAGGCCTTCCTGTCTCTCACCATCTTCTGGAATTTGCCCAAGTTCCTGTCCATTGAATCGGTGATGCCATCCCACCATCTCAGGCTCTGTCGCCCTCTTCTCCTTCTGCCTTCAATCTTTCCCAGCTTCAGAGTCTTTTCCAATGAGTTGGCTGTTTGCATCAGGTGGCCAAAGTATTGGAGTTTCAGCATCAGTCTTACTTTTAAAAAGGTGGGCAGTGTGCTGAGGCTAAAATCTAGAATGTATGTGTGGGGGGTTGTATTGGCCCCGTTAACGAGGTATTAGGTAAATTCCAGATGACCAGTGAGATAAAATGACTTTGGTCCTTTACCCAGCTGAAAGGAGTAAGGACAGAGAGACCAAACGACTGTGATTTTGTGTTATGATAAGAAACATATAAACTTCTAAAATATTGGCATTTTCTGAGAGATTAGAGGCATTAGGAGTTTTTTTTTTTTTAATTCACAAAAAATCCCTTTCAACCATTCCTGAGTTTATACTAATGAGATGACTCTTGGTTTGGGGTGCACCTAGGTAACTTCAGGATGGGGCTGGTTGCCAGAGGAACCAAACTTGTGATGAGAAGGTTAGAACTTTCAACCCCATTCCTGGACCTCCAGAGATGGCAGAGAGACTGCCGCTTAATCACCAGTGATGTAATCATGGAATCTCCTTAGGAACCCATAAATGACAGAGTTTGAATGGTCACATGGAGATGCTCGGAAGTGGTGCCTGGAGAGGAAATGGAAGCTTTGCTTGGACATTCTGCACTCTTCATCTCATCCATTTGGCTGTTCCTGAGTTGAATCCTTTTATAATAAACAGAAAACTGTTAAGTGCTTTCCTGAGTTCTGTGAGCCATAGCAGATTATTGAATCTCAGGAGGGAGTCAATATATATTTATATGAATTTGTATGTATAAATAAATCAATTTATATGTATTAATCTTCCAATTTATACATCAGAAATACAATAGGCCTAGGACTTTCTCTAAAGTGGGAGCGCTCTTGTGGAACTGAACCTTTAAGCCGTGAGGTCTGATGCTAATGCCACATAGTTATTGTTGGAATCCACCTGAATCAGTAGACATCCAGCTGGTGTCCTGAGAATTGAAGACTTGGTTACTGGTATGGAAAAACCACACACATTTGGTGTCAGAAGTGAGTAAAAACAGCTCATATGGGTCATTCTCTTTTCTGAATATAATTTTGAACCTGCCTGTTTTTTTTCTGTAGGTGAGAAAATGGCATTTGTGAAGAGTGGATGGTTGCTGCGACAGAGTAAGTATAGGACATGAGCCCCTTGGTCTGGGTTTAGAGTTGCCTTAGGACTCATCTTTTATTTCTGTGGCTGATACTGCTGACATTTACAAACAAATAAAGTCTTATTAATGCTTGCTGCTCTGGATTTCCTCTTGCAGAGTTTTAGATTTTTGTGAACTGTTTTTCTGCACACATGAAGCTTCTTCTTGCTTGCTGCCTTGGCAGAAACCAGGGGATAGTAGTCCCTGCTGGTTTTTCTTACTAGCATTCTCTATTATTAATGGCTGACCTGAGGTTCTTAAGTCTACCCAAGCTGAGCTGGTATATTACTAGGAAGGTACTGCTTACTTTGTAGGAAATAGCTGTCTCATCCTAGGAATTGAACAGTGATGAGATTCTGAAATACTGGAGTCTTCAATTATAGATTAAGATTTGATCTGAGGGAATGCGTTTACCTAAAACCAAATCTTTTTTACCTCCTAAAGGACTCTGGAGAAGAGACTCAGTTCTTTCCCTGTGAGATTGAGTTCATTTTCTTGGACTCGTCTCTGTGGGCCTGACAGTCTGGTTTAGGATTCTGCAGTTGGGGTTTTGACGGCAGCTGTGGTGCTTGCCTGGCACTCCCCAGCCTCGTGATCACACCAGTCTGTATTTGGGTGGCTCTCTTCAGTAGTTTTTGCACAGCTCAGGCGCTGCCAATCAAATAGATACTGTATGCCAGTTGTTTATCAATTTGGGCAAGTGCTGTGGTTGCCCCTTTCAGCAAAGTGGGTGCTTGCTAGTGGTAAAAGAAATTCGGAAGGCTGCTGTGATGAGTATTCTTTTGATACCTGCAGTGGACATGAGAGATGTGGAGAGGCGCATGCAATGGAATTTGTGCATATTTGGCCTAGAATTGGGATCTATAGGAACAAAAGATGTAGCTGTTAGGTATAGATATGGTGCAGGGATGACTTTTAGTTTTCCTTTTTGGCTGACAAGGAAATTAGAGTTTTGTGAAGTTAAATGCCTAGTCCAAGATTACAAATGAAAGGATGCATTCTCTCAAACTGATAGACTGTGATGGATGCATGCTGGATGGGAGCCAGGCCCTGGGAGTGGATGTGTCCAGTATCTGAGCCTGCCTCTGCATAGCCTCAGGCAGGGAGACTCTCCCACACTGTGGGCTGTAAGGGAAGGTGAATGTTAGAGAAAAGTATACATGAAGGCCTTTCAAGAAAAAGAGAAAGATATTTTCCAGAAGAGGAAGGTATTACTGTTATTTCTAAATAGAGAGTTTATAGTCCAACATTTTCTAATCAATCTAGCAGTTAGATACTACTCGGAAGGTTTAGATATACCACGTGGAGAGTTAAATGCTAGACATAGTTCATCAGCTCGAAATTTATTCAGCTTTTGTTTTCTTTTGTGTTTTGAAACTTAAGTGGCAGCGTTCTCAGTAGGAGTGGATTTCTCATCTTAGTGTGTGCTGCCTGCAACCCTGGTGCAGCATGAGTGTTCGTGCAGCCCGGGTCTGCTTCCACTTCCATTTCGATAGACTGCCTTGGGCAGGCATATGCAGGGATACTTTTGGGGCAAGAGGAAAGCTGCTTTTGTTTCTGTTACCTGTGAGTCAGAGGACAGAGTCCTTGCTTTTCCACTCAAAGCCAACATTTCCACTTTTTTTCAGGTACCATTTTGAAGCGCTGGAAGAAGAATTGGTTTGACCTGTGGTCAGATGGTCACCTGATCTATTATGATGACCAAACTCGGCAGAGTGTAGAAGATAAGGTCCACATGCCAGTGGACTGCATCAACATCCGCATGGGACATGAGTGTCGGGGTAAGTGGGCTTGCCGTGTCCAGCACTGTCACCTACCCTCCCGCATTCTTGGTGGGAGTGATTCCTCTTTCTTAACCACTTTGCTTTCATTTACAGATCAAAGAAGGGTTTCATGTAGGAAGAGTTAGCCAGATGAAACCAGACCCCTGATTATAATGCATATGGTTCGGCAGGTTAATTTTCTCCTCTGAATAGACCCATCAGTCCACATTTCTGTTCTCTCTCATGAAGAAAGTAGTGGAGAACTAAGGAATCAGAGTGCTGGGAACCCCAAGAAGGATGGAGCTACTCTAGGTAGTTTAGATTTTGTGACTCAGAAACTGGCTTATTGATAGCAGCTCCAGTCAGTTTCTTAAAAATCAGATGTCTTTCCTGGAGTTACCTCTTATATAAATTTTGAAGGAACAGTTTTTTAATAAGCACAGACTTTTCTATTTCTAATTAATGGCATATGTGGACTTCTCTGTTTGTTTTATTAGCTCTGGAGTACAGAGACCGCTATAGTAACCACTGGTGTTATAACATCCTGCCCATATAAGTTCTTGAAACACAAGTTTCTATGGACTAGTTGTTGAAATACTTACTTGAACCAGGCTCAGATATCATAGGCCTTATACTTCTTGGTACACAGATATACTTTATTTCTTTTTATGAGTTTTTTTGTTTGTTTTAAAAAAATAATTATTTTGGTTGTGTCGAGTCTTAGCTGCTGCATGTGGGATCTTTGTTGCCGGGTATTTTGTTGCAGCATGCAAGCTTCTCTCTAGTTGTGCATGAGCTGTAGAGTGTGTGGGCTTAGCTGTTGTGGCGTACAGTCTCTCTGGTTGTGCCACACGGGCTTTTGCTCGGGCTTAGTTGCCCCGTGGCATGTGGGATCTTAGTTCCCTAACCAGGAATCAAACCCCCATTCCCTGCTTTGGAAGACAGATTCTTAACCCCTGGACCAACAGAGAAGTCCCAGAGATGCTTGAACATCTGATTTTCACTTCTAAAGCAGTGATGTAGTTTGATGCTTCCTGTGACTAAAAGAAGTAAGTATTCTAGTAACTGATGCTTTGCAACGCTTTTCATTGTGCTTATTGTTCTGATGTCTGCGCTGTTCTGTGTGTCATCCTATGTGGATGCCCTCTTGAAGAGGCTTACTTGTTTTTCCTACAGGAAGTCAGATTAGAATGGAGTAATGATTCATGTGTTTGGTTCTGTAGGGCAGAATAAAGATGTTTTATAATTACAGTGTTCTGAAGTACTGGTCCTTTGCTTATCTGAGCTGTTAAGAAGAAATCCTTGGGGGAAAAAAGTGGTGTTAATATTTCTGAATATTTTTTATAGATATTCAGCCACCAGATGGGAAGCCAAAAGACTGTATGCTGCAGATTGTTTGCCGAGATGGAAAAACCATCAGTCTTTGTGCAGAAAGCACAGATGATTGTTTGTAAGTTTTTTCTGATGTGTTTAACTTAAAAAGTACTTTCTGTTTTAATTTCCAGTTGCAGGAAGGGAAAAGAATGGGAGTTAAGTTTTCCTTTAGGCAGCAGAATAAGTGACTTAGAGGTGTGTGAAAGGAATGTTAACAGTGTCTTAGTCCATATCTGATGCCCTGATGCTGGTTTCTGCCTCTGCAGAGCTGCTCATGCAGTGTCCTGATACAGTGAATATGGCAGGAAGTATTAGATACAGTCGATTTGCGTTCTTTCCTCATTATTAGACGTGCACTGGATGCTGGGCATGGCTAAGTGGGTTCTGAAATCTTGTGATTTTTTGGCTGTGCTGCCTGACTTGTGGGATATCAGTTCCCTAACCAGTAATCAGACCTGGGCCCACAGCAGTGAGAATGCAGAATCCTAACCTGTGGACTAGCAAGGAATTACCATTAAATTTTGTTATTTTAATGTAAATATCTTTTAAAATAGCACTGACATCTGTATTATATAGCCTTTTCCCTCCTTTGATGGTTCTCACTCCCATTTGCTCTCTCTCAAGAAAGAGTATAGAAATACAAGAAGGAAAGCCCAACTTTATTAATTCTCATCCCAGAACATCCTGTACATACCTAGCATTAATGTAGGATGAGAATCTTGAAAACTGTTTTTTTTTTTCCTGTCCACACTCTACTACTACCATAGGTTATCTCTGGACATTTTGAGAATTCATTAACAGAGATTATAATAATATTCCTGTATATTAAAATATTCATATGTATATGACATTTTTATAAAATCTAGGTGGCCAGTTTGTTAGAGTGCCAGACCCTGCATTGTACATATATGCTTATCCTCAGTATAGGCATGCTGAACTTTTTAGTTTAAATGCCAGATGTAGTTTTCTTTTTTACATTCTTATTTATATTAGTGAATCATAAATGTCACTTTCTGGAAGAGATGTAGCTTTCATACAGACAAATGGAGACATGAACACATCAAGCCAGTTTGCTACTGTTTTATAAATTGGATCTCTGTTTATTTTTACTAGTCATTAATTTAAGCTTGTGTACACTGAACACTTCCTTTGACCTGGGCTCTGTGCCGACTGCTTTATTTATGTTGTTTAATCCTCACTTTATAACGTGGGTTGTTGTTCAGTCGCTCAATTGTGTCTGACTCTTTGTGACCCCATGGATGGCAGCATACCAGGCCTTCACTGTCTCCCAGAGTTTGCTCAAACTCATGTCTATTGAGTCGATGAGTCCTGCCTTGTCTTTCCCACAATCAGAGTCTGTTCCAAGGAGTCACCTCTTTGCATCACGTGGCCAAAGTATTGGAGCTTCAGCATCGGTCCTTCCAATGAATATTCCATGATATTGATTTCCTTTAGGATTAACTGGTTTGATCTCCCTGCTGTCCAAGACACTCTCAGGATTCTTCTCCAGCACAACAGTTTGAAGCAACAATTCTTTGGTGCTCAGCCTTCTTTATGGTCCAACTCTCATGTCTGTACATGACTAATGGAAAAACCATACCTTTGACTAGATGGACCTTTGTTGACAAAGTGAGGTCTATGCTTCTTAGTACGCTTGTCCAGATTTGTCATAGCATTCCTTCCAAAGACCAAGCATCTTTTAATTTCATGGCTGCAGTCACTGTCTGCACTGATTTTGGAGCCCAAGAAAATGAAATCTGATACTGTTTTACTTTTTCCCATTTATTTGCCATGAAGTAATGGGACTTACTCCTTGGAAGGAAAGTTATGACCAACCTAGATAGCATATTAACAAGCAGAGACATTACTTTGCCAACAAAGTCTAGTTAAGACTATGGTTTTTCTAGTGGTCATGTATGGATGTGAGAGTTGGACTGTGAAGAAAGCTGAGCGCTGAAGAATTGATGCTTTTGAACTGTGGTATCAGAGAAAACTCTTGAGAGTCCCTCGGACTGCAAGGAGATCCAACCAGTCCATCCTAAAGGAGATCAGTCCTTGGTGTTCATTGGAAGGACTGATGCTGAGGCTGAAACTCCAGTACATTGGCCACCTCATGCAAAGAGTTGACTCACTGGAAAAGACCCTGATGCTGGGAGGGATTGGGGGTAGGAGGAGAAGGGGACGACCGAGGATGAGATGGCTGGATGGCATCACTGACTCGATGGACATGAGTTTGGGTGAACTCTGGGAGTTGGTGATGGGCAGGGAGGCCTGGCATGCTGTGATTCATGGAGTCACAAAGAGTCAGACACGACTGAGTGACTGAACTGAACTGAGCAGAATGGGACTGGATGCCATGATGTTAGTTTTTTGAATGTTGAGTTTTAAGCCAGCTTTTTTGCTCTCCTCTTTGACACTTAAAAAGAGACTCAAACAGGGGCTCTGTATTAACCTAGGGGGGTGGGATAGGGAGAGAGATGGGAGGGAGTTTCCAAAGGGAGGAGACATATGTATACCTATGGCTGATTCATGTTGAGGTTTGACTGAAAACAACAAAATTCTGTAAAGCAATTATCCTTCAATAAAAAATTAATTAATTTAAAAAAATTGAGGAGGCTGTTTAGTTCCTCTTCACTTCCTGCTGTTATAGTGGTATCATTTGCATATCTGAGGTTGTTGATATTTCTGCCAGCAACCTTTATTCCAGCTTGGGGTTCATCCAGAACGACATTTTGCACGATGTACTGTGTATACAAGTTAAATAAGCAGGGTAACAAGATATAGCCTTGCCGTACTTCTTTCCCAGTTTTGAACCAGTCCATTG
Organism: Redunca redunca; assembly: GCA_006410935.1. NCBI lineage: Eukaryota > Metazoa > Chordata > Mammalia > Artiodactyla > Bovidae > Redunca > Redunca redunca. The sequence goes on along the minus strand of SJYQ01003394.1, from coordinate 40,561 downwards.
TTCCATGTCTGATTCTAACTGTTGCTTCTTGACCTGCATACAGGTTTCTCAGGAGACAGAAAAGGTGGTCTGGTATTCCCATCATTTTAATAATTTCCCAGGGTTTGTTGTGATCCACATGGTCAAAAACTTAAGTGTAGTCAATGAAGCAGAAATAGATGTTTTTCTGGAATTCCCTTGCTTTTTCTGTGAACCAACAGATACTGGCAATTTGATCTCTGGTTCCTCTGCCTTTTCTAAATCTAGGTTGTACATCTGGAAATTCTGGGTTTACATACTGTTGAAGCATACTTTGAAGGATTTTTGAGCATTACCTTGCTAGAATGTGAAATGAGCACAATTGTTTGGTAGTTTGAACATTCTTTGGCATTGCCTTTCTTTAGGATTGGAATGAAAACTGACATTTTCCCAGTCCTGTGGCCACTGCTGAGTTATCCCAATTTGCTGCCATGTTAAGTGCAGCCCTTTAATAGCATTATCTTTTAGGATTTTAAATAGCTCAACTGGAATTCCATACCTCTTCTAGCTTTTGTTCGTAGTAATGCTTCCTAAGGCCCACTTGACTTCACATTCCAGGATGTCTGGCTCTAGGTGAGTGACCACACTATCGTGGTTATCTGGGTCATTAAGGCCTTTTTTGTACAGTTCTTCTGTGTATTCTTGCTACCTCTTCTTAATATCGTCTGCCTCCGTTAGGTCCATACTGTTTCTGTACTTCATTGTGCCCATCTTTGCATGAAATGTTCCCTTGGTATCTCTAATTTTCTTGAAGAGATCTCTATAGTCTTTGAGAGGGTAACAGGCAGGAAGGCCAGGGGTTTCCAACAGAGGAAATAGCCTGCAAGTGTCAGACATTTTTATCTCTCTTAAGCTGCAGGAGGAAACAAACTAGCAATATTTTTTCCTTCTCCATACAGATTTAAAAGGAGGTTTCTCTTAAAATTCTGTGTTGCCATAATGACACCTGGTTTCACCTGAAGTTAACCAATGCCTTTTTCTTATGGAAATGTTTATCTTAAGCTATGCTAATGTATTATGCATTTACCCCAAACTTTGTCTTCTAGTTGGTTCCGCCTTTTGGGCTCAGAACCTACTTGATAAACCAGTATGTTATGCTCCGATATTGTTCCTCTAATCTATGTAAATGAAACTATTTGTATGGTGATCTGCCCTTTTTCAAGATTCAAGTTAATCATTTATGGCCCAAGATAAACCATTTGGTGCCAGTATTATCCCAAAATACATCTTATGGGTGAGGGGCCTGGTGTCATTCTAAGTTTTGAGACATTCCTTTCTTTCGTTAACAGACTGCTTGTGACTATATAACATCCAGCTGAAGACTAGCAGGGAGGTATTCTTTCTGTCCCCTTCTGATGCCTATGTGTCAGAAGCTTTCTCTGTCTCCTTTATACTTTAATAAAACTTTATTACACAAAAGCTCTGAGCGATCAAACCTCATCTCTGGCCCCGGATTGAATTCTTCCCCTCCGGGGGCCAAGAATCCCGGCATCGTGATTCGACAGCAACCTTTCATCTTTCCCAATCTACTGTTTTTTCCTCTATTTCTTTGCATTGGTCACTTAAGAATGCTTTTTTCTCTCTCCTTGTTATTCTCTGGAACTCTGCATTAAGTTGGGTATATATCTTTCGTTTTTTCCTTTTCCTTGTCTTCTTTTCTCAGCTATTTGCAAGGCTTCTTGGAACAACCACTTTGCCTTTGTGCATTTCTTTTCCTGTGGAATAGTTTTGGTCAGTGTCTCCTGTGCAATACTGTGAACCTCCATACATAGTTCTTCACGCATCCTGTCTACCAGATCTAATCCCTTGAATCTGTTCATCACCTCCACTGTATAATCATAAGTGATTTGATTTAGGTCATACCTGAGTGGAAGAAAATAGTTTTCCCCACTTTCTTCAATTTAAGCCTGAATTTTGCAATAAGGAGCTCATGATCTGAGCCACAGTCAGCTCCCAGTCTTGTTTTTGCTGACTGTATAGAGCTTCTCCTTCTTTGACTTTAAAGATTTCAACCAGTCTGATTTCAGTGTTGATCATCTGGTGATGTCCATGTGTAGAGTCATCTCTTGGGTTGTTGGAAGAGGGTATTTGTCTTTATAGTCCTTTGTTCTTAACTGCTCTACTGTATGCTGAGATGTCATGTGTGGACTGTTCCTTTAAGTAGTAGTGCAAAAAAAATCTAGAACTAAAATTTTAGAATAGTTTAATAACAAAACATGGGAGATGTTGTCATAGAGGAGGGAGAAGAGTTAAAAAAAATACACTGAAAGACTTGCCTTGTTTGGATTTGAAAAGCTAGATGAGTCAGAGGAGGTTGTTTCTTAACTTGTATGGGAAAATAGAGGTTTATTAATGTGTTGGTTTTAAGCATCAGTTCTTCAGCACTCAACCTTCTTTATGGTAATTCACATCTGTACATGACTACTGGAAAAACCTTAGCTTTGACTAGATAGACCCTTCGTCAGCTAAATGATGTCTTATCTGCTTTTTAGTATGCTGTCTAGGTTTGTCATACCTTTTCTTCCAAGGAGCAAATGTTTTTTAATTTCATGGCTGCAGTCACCATCCATAGTGATTTTGAAGTCCAAGAAAATAAAGTCTGTTACTGTTGCCATTTTTCCCCCATCTATTTGCCATGAAGTGATGGGACCGGAGACCATGAGCTTATTAGTTTTTTGAATGCTAAATGTAAAAAAAATTAAATTTATTTTAATTGAAGGATACTTGTTTTACAATATTGTGTTGTTTTCTGCCAATTATCAACATGAATCAACCATAGATATACCTATCCTCTGCCTGTTGAACGCACCCCCCCCACCTCCCTCCCCATTCCACCCCCTCTAGGTTGTTACAGAACCCTGTTTTTAAAACAGTTTTTTCACTCTCCTATTTTACCTTCACCAACAGGCTCTTTAGTTACTCTTCACTTTCTGGCTGAGGTTGTTGATGTTTATATTTCTCCCAGCACTCTTTTTTTTTTTTTTTTTTTTAAGATTTCTCTATCTGTGGCTGTATGGGGTCTTTGTTGCCACCCTGGGGCTTTCTCTAGTTGTGGAGAGTGCGGGTTACTGTCCAGCTATGGTGGGCGGGCTTCTAGCCGAAGTGGCTGGTGAAGCACGTGTTCTAGAGTGCTGCTCAGTCACTTGGCACGCGGACTTAGTTGCTCCACCCATGGCATGTGGGATCTTCCTGGAGCAGGGATTGAACCCATATCCCCTGCATTGGCAGACAGATTCTCAACCACCGGACCACCTGGGAAGCCCTCTCCCAGCAATCTTGATTCCAACTTTGAATTCATCCGCACCAGCATTTTACGTGATGTACTCTGTGTGTGAGCTGAACAGGTACGGGTGACGACACACAGCCTTGATGCACTCCATTCCCAGTTTTAAGCCAGTCCACTGTTCCATGTCCAGTAGATGTTTTTCTGAAATTCTTTTGCTTTTTATGATCCAGTGGATATTGGCAGTTTGATCACTGATTCCTCTCCTTTTCTAAATCCACCTTGTACATCTGGAAGTTCTCAGTTCATGTACTGTTGAAGCCTAGCCTGAAAGATTTAGAGCATTAACTTGCTCGCATGTGAAATGAATGCAGTTGTATGGCTACCTTAGAATGGCTGTTACCAAAAAGACAAAATATAAGTTGTTCGGTGAGGATGTGGAGAAAAGGGAATCCTATGCACTTTTGGTGGGAATGTAAATTTGTGAAGCCACTATGGAAAACAGTATGGAGGTTCCTCAAAAAAACAAAAATAGAACTAACTTATGATTCTGAAATGCCACTTTTCAGCATATATTTGAAGGGAATTAAATGGTTGTGTTGATGAGATAGCTGCACCTTGTGTTTCTTGCATTAATCGTAGTAGCCAACACATGGAAGCAGCTTAAGTGTCTGAAAATTGATAAATAAAACAATACATACATACACACACACACACACACACACACACACACACACACACACACAGACTTGCACATGTGTGGGCAATGGACTGTTAATCAACTATGGAAAAAGAAACCCTGCTTTCACAACAATATAAATGGATCCTGAGGGGCTTATGCTAAGTGAAGTAAGTCAGACAGAGAAAGAGAAATGACTGTATTTCTTACTTACGTGAAGAATCTAAAAAAGCCAGACATGACTGAACAACTAACACTTTCATTTTCATAGAAGTGGAGAGTAGAATAGTGTTTACTAGTGGTTGAGGGAAATGGTGAGATATTGCACAAAGGATATAAGCTTCCAGGTGTAAGATGAGAAAGTTCTTGGCATCTCTTGTACAGCAGTGATTATAATTAACAGTTCTGTTTCATATACTTGAAAGTTAAGAGAGTAGATCTTAAATGTTATCACCAAAGAAGTAAAAAATTAATCAGGTGTGTAGGGGTAGAGGTCCCTTATTGTAGCAATCAATTTATGTTATATGTGATTCAGATCATCATATTGTACACCTTAAACTTAATTTGTTATATATCAGCTTCTCAAATACCAGCAATATTTTTAAGTGCAAAATATTGCTGACCTTCTATATCTCATATGTGGAACTTTATGTGGTCATTTAAAAAAATCAAATATTAATAGATCTGTATATGTAAAAAAAAATAAATATATATATATACATAATATATATACATAGTCTGATAAATAGAGATTTCAGTTGACTTCAGTTCACTTCAGTCGCTCAGTCGTGTCCGACTCTTTGCGACCCCATTAACTGCAGCACGCCAGGCCTCCCTGTCCATCACCATCTCCCAGAGTTCACTCACACTCTCATCCATCGAGTTGGTGATGCCATCCAGCCATCTCATCCTCGGTCATCCCCTTCTCCTCCTGCCCCCAATCCCTCCCAGCATCAGAGTGTTTTCCAATGAGTCAACTCTTCTCAAGAGGTGGCCAAAGTACTGGAGTTTCAGCTTTAGCATCATTCCTTCCAAAGAACACCCAGGACTGATCTCCTTTAGAATGGACTGGTTGGATGTCCTTGCAGTCCAAGGGACTCTCAAGAATCTTCTCCAACACCACAGTTCAAAAGCATCAATTATTCGGACCTCAGCTTTCTTCACAGTCCAACTCTCATATCCATACGTGACCACAGGAAAAACCATAGCCATGACTGTTTAATGTAGTTAATTAAGCATGTTGCATTTTACATTTATTAAAAAGTGAAGGACTTCCCTTGTGGTCCAGTGGTTAAGACTCAATGCCTCCACTACATGGAGTGTGGGTCAATCCCTGGTCAGGGAACTAAGATCCCATATACCCGCGGCTCAGCCAAAAATTAAAAAAAAAAAAAAAAAAAAGGAAAAACTGTAGTATAGATTATAGTTGAAATATTACATGTGTATTAATACTGTAGTTTTTTTTCTTTACATATTATATATTCCTAGTGCATGTCTCAAGTGAGTTGACCGAGTGAGTCTTGAAGCAAGGGCTAAGTTCAGTCACTTAGTTATGTCTGACTCTTGCGACCCCATGGATTGCAGCATGCTAGCTAGGCTTCCCTGTCCACCACCAACTCTCGGAGCCTGCTCAGACTTAATGTCCATTGAGTCAGTGATGCCATCCAACCATCTCATCCTCTGTTGTTCCCTTCTCCTCCTGCCTTCAATCTTTCCCAGCATCAGGGTCTTTTCAAATTAGTCAGTTCTTTGCATCAGTTTGCTAAAGTACTGGAGTTTCAGTTTCAGCATCGATTCTTCTGATGAATATTCAGGACTGGTTTCCTTTAGTATTGACTGGTTGGATCTCCTTGCAGTCCACGGGACTCTCAAGCGTCTTCTCTAACCCCACAGTTCAGAAGCATCAACTCTTTGGTGCTCAGCTTTCTTTACAGTCCAAATCTCACATCCATACATGACTACTGGAAAAACCATAGCTTTGACTGGATGGACCTTTGTTGGCAAAGTAATGTCTCTGCTTTTTACTATGCTGTCTAGGTTTGTCATAGCTTTTCTTTTAAGGAGCAAGTGTCGTTTAATTTCATGGCTGCAGTCAGCATCTGCGGTGATTTTGGACCCCGCAAAATAAAGTCTGTTACTGTTTCCATTGTTTACCCATCTATTTTCCATGAAGTGATGGGACCAGATGCCATGATTTTAGTTTTCTGAATGCTGAGTTTTAAGCCAACTTTTTCACTCTCTTTCGCTTTCATCAAGAGGCTCTTTAGTTCTTCACTTTCTGCCATAAGGGTGGTGTCATCTGTGTATCTGAGGTTATTGATATTTCTCCCAGCAGTCTTGATTCCAGCTTGTACTTCATCTAGCCCAGTCTTTCACATGATATACTCTGCATATAAGTTAAATAAGCAGGGTGACAGTATACAGCCTTGACGTATTCCTTTCCCCATTTGGAACCAGTCTATTGTTCCATGTCCAGTTCCAACTGTTGTTTCCTGACCTGCATACCGATTTCTCAGCAGGCAGGTAAGGTGGCTGAGAACCCCACAAACAGTAGGAAAAGGGCTAAAAGTCTGTTATTAAAACAAGGTTTTTCAAAAATTCTGATGCCACTGCAGGTTTGAGATGGATGTTCGATTGCCTCAAATAAAGTACCTTTTTTTCTTTTTCTTTTCTTCAGGGCCTGGAAATTTACACTCCAGGATTCCAGGACAAACACAGTAAGTTGCTAATGGCAGTCACTTACAATGGTTTCTCATAGTATTGCTGTAAAAAATGAGAGAATAGGAGGGTAAGAAGGAAAATGGCAGTGTTTTTTGCCACTTGGCCCTGGATGAGCAATAGAGATAGACAGGCTGTGTTTCACTGACAGCTGGATTTTGGAAAACATTTTGGCAGGGGCCAATCTAACACAGGCATATTAATCCCAGTTTTATTTTTTAGAAATGTCTGTATCTCACAAAGATTTACAGCACTTTGAATTCTGCTGAGGTTTGCAGAGAAGTCACAAAAGGGATTACAGGGCCCTTTCCATGTATAGCATCTCAGCCTGTGAAATAGATGTTTTTGAGTCTTGTACTTGTCTCTAGTTTCTTTTGACTTTAGGAGGTAACTGAGACAGTAAACCCCATTTGTAGAGGATAGTGGTACCATCTTTGTGTCTGTCAGGGAGTAAAAGGCAGTTCTGTCTGTGGTCAACATTTTCTTTGATTCTTCAGCTAGGATTTTATTTTTTCCTTTATTTCTCTAGGAAAAGAAACAGATAGATGGAGCTTTTTAAATGATTTGTACAGGTGGGAAAAGAAAGTAAAAAGACTTAATATTCAAATGCTATTTTTTACTACTTTTGTTAGCTCAGGACTATTCTTCCTTCTAAGCTTACTCTGAAACTTCCATTACTTTTTCTTTGATGAAAATCCTCTACTCGAATGAAGTTATTTAGTATTGATGATTCATATAGTTAGGGACAAGAGCCAAGGTGATTCTCTACGTGGACTTTATTTATTTATTTTCTTAATTTTATTTATTTTTTTGTTTTTTGATAGTTTTTTTTTTCTTTTTTTACTTTACAATACTGTATTGGTTTTGCCCTACATTGACATGAATCCACCACAGGTATACATGAGTTCCCAACCCTGAACCCCCCCTCCACCTCCCTCCCCATATCATCTCTCTGGGTCATCCCAGTGCACCAGCCCTAAGCATCCTGTATCCTGTATCAAACCTAGACTAGCGATTCGTTTCTTACATGATAGTATACATGTTTCAATGCCATTCTCCCAAATGCTCTCAAAGGAGCGCATATATTTTTGTTTACCACTGAGGGGTAATTTAATGAAAGATTGAAAAAGTTTTTAATGTAGAAACCAGATTATGAGTACAGGACATATCCCTGCCTGCTGCATTTTAGACTGTAGGATTTTTATTTGTGAACAGAAGTCTTGTTGAGAGTGGTATAACGTCTTTTAAAGGGCCTGGGTAACACTGGAGGCTCTGTGGCTTTCTTGGGCAGTGAGAACTCTTACCCCCTACTGGTGACTAAGGAGGACCAACTCCTCTTTAATTCAAAGATGCTAAATGCAGGGTGGGGGGCAAGGAGAAGGTCATCTTGCTAGTCATTGCTTCTCAGAGAGTTGTTATATTTCCCCTTCAAAGATTAACCTTGTTGGCTTTTAATTGTTTTTTTTTTACAATTTCTCTCCTCTCAAGGCTTACGTTGGCTCAGAAGTCATGTATGATGAGACAGCTGTGGCTTCCTCTCCACCTCCTTACACAGCATATGCTGCACCGACCCCTGAGGTAGGGAGCCGATCTTCACTTTACAGAATCCAACTGAGGGAAACTTGGGGTTTCTGTGCTACCATCCTTTTAAAACTAAAAGAAAACTTTGAGCCAAACAGTATTAGAGAAATTAGAAATATACTTGAAACCCTTTCCTTCTTTAAACTTTTTTCTATCTTAAACAGATTATCTATTGTCTTTTGCTTTTATAAAGCAACTGCTTTATATAATCTTCATGTTCATATTTTCAAGATAGACCCAAAAATGAATCATGGTATTAATAATATGATTCTGATGATTTAAGTTTATACTTAATGTTTTTACTTGGATACTCCTTATAATCAGAAAAAAATGCTTTTTAATTTGAAGAAACAAAACCAGAACCTTAAAGTCACATGCTAAACCCCTCTGCTGCTGGTGCTAAGTCACTTCAGTTGTGTCTGACTCTGTGTGACTCCATAGACAGCAGCCCACCAGGCTCCTCCGTCCCTGGGATTCTCCAGGCAAGAATACTGGAGTGGGTATGGGTGTGCCCTAATTAGAGGGCCAGGGGTTCGGTGCTGCACATGGAAGCCTCTGTCATGGGAGGCATTTCTGCTTTTTTTTTTCTTTTTTCACTTTTAATTTGGAAATAATTGTAGACTTAAAAGAAGTTGCAAAGATAATATGGAAAAATCTCATGTACTCTTTACCCTGTTCCCTAGCTGTTACATGGTAAATAAAATCAAAACCAGATGTTTGAAGTTGGTGTAGTGTTTATATCTGGTTCTGTCATTTTATCATGCATCTAGATATGTATATCCACGTCAATCAAGATGTAAAACTGTTTATAACATCCTCTTCCTACTACACCCTCTTCTAGTCATACCCTCCTTCCCCTTCCTTAACTGCTGTCAATCACTGATTTGTTGGCCATCTATATAATTGTGTTATTTCCGAAGTGTGTGTAAACAGAGTCATATAGCCTGTGATCTTTTGAGTTTGATGTTTTTTTTTACTCAGCACAGTGTCCTCGTTGCATTGTTAAATTGCAACATTCAAATTGTTGCATGTGTCAGTGGTCTTTTTATTGCTGAGTGGTATGCCATGATATGAGTGTACCACATTTTGTATTGAGAGACATTTACCTGTTGGGGGACATTTTGGTTGTTCTAGATTTTGGCTGTTTCCAGTAAACCTACTATGAACCCTCACATACAGGTTGTTGTGCAGACATAAAGTTTTATTTCTCTGGAATAAATGCCCCAAAATGCAGTTGCTAAGTTGAATATATTAAAGTATATGATTAGTTTTTTTAAAAAACTGGCAAACTACTTTCCAGAATTTTTCTACCGTTTCACTTTTCCATCAGTAGTGTGTGAAGGATTCATTTTCTTTGTATCCGACCAGCTTTTGGCATTGTCACTGTTTTTTATTTTAACTGTTCAATAGGTGTGTAGTGATATTTCACTGTGATCTTAATTGCATTTCCGTAGTAGACTGTGATGCTGAACATCTTTTTGTGCTTATTTGCAATCTGCGTATGCTATTCAAGTAAGCTGTGTTTTCTTGTCTTTGGTCATTTTCTAATGGTTTTAATTATTTTTTTATTGTTGAGTTTTGAGAGTTCTTATATATTTGTTTGAAATAGGAATAATCCTTTGTCAGATATGTGATCTGTAACGTATCTTTTTATCCTCTTGACAGTGCCTTTCACAGTTTTTAATACAGTCTAATTTATTGGTCTTTCCTTGTATGGATCGTGCTTTGTTGTCACATTTAACACTTCACCTAGACCACGTTTCCCAAGGTTTTCTCCCATGTTACCTTCTGGTAGTTCAGAGTCTTGGTGTTCACATACAACTCATTTCCATTAGCAGCTAATTTTTTAAACTCGTGTTTGTTTACCTGTTTATGTTTATTTTGGCTGTGCTGGGCCTTTGTGGCTGTGCGTGGGCTTCTCTCTGTGGCAGGCGAAGCCTGATGTCCAGTTGTAGTGCGTGGGCTTCTCATTGTGGTGGCTCCTCTTGTTGTGGAGCCTGGGCTCTGGGGCACGCTGGCTTCAGTAGTCGGAGCACGTGGGCTCAGTAGTGGCAGCGCCCAGGCTCAAGCATGCACACACACATAGCAGGCACGCAAGTAAAGCTTGTGCTGTGTGCTCAGTCGTGTCTGACTCTTCTGCAGCTCGTGGACTGTACCCCCCAGGCTCCTCTGTCCATGAGAATTCCCAGGCAAGAATACTAGGGTGGATGGCCATTTCCTTCTCCAGGGGATCTTCCTGACCCAGGGGTCAAACCTGCATTCCCGTGTCTCCTGCATTGCAGGCAGATTCTTTACAGCTCGGTGGTTGTGGCGCATGGGCTTAGTCTTTTGTCTTTCAGTGTACGTATTACACTGAAGCGTGTTTCTTATAGACGGCATGTAGTTCCTTGTAGGAACATGTAGTTGGGTCATGCCCCCACCCCTCATCTGACAAATTTCTAACTTGTAGTTGGTATATTTAGGACATTTATGTTTTTATTGTGTAAGTTTAAGGTGAGACCTTTATATAGGGTGAATGAGTGCTAGTGTGGCAATATTTATTAGTTTACATAATTACAATATAATATTATTGTCTGTAGTCATTATATGGTGAATTGGATCTCAGAGCTTATAAAATACTTGTTTCAAGTTTGTATCAAAACACATCAGTCATCCTTTCCTGTAGATCATTTACATATAATGTGATTTTGATACATTAAGCATGCTGTTTTATTGCTTGTGTTTTGGCTCTATTTTTCATGTCTCTGTTCTTTGTTTTAACCCTTTTGTGGATTATTGGAACATGTCTTATTTTATTTTACTTATTTTTATTTTTTTGGGCTGTACCACACACAGCTTGTGGGACCTTATTTTCTGGACAAGGGATGTAACCTGGGCCCTTAGCAGTCAAAGCATGGAGTCCTAACCACTGGATTACCAGGGAATTCCCATAGATCATGTTTTAGAATTACATTTTGAGGCAATACAGAAGATGGCGGAGGAATAGGACGAGGAGATTACTTTCTCCCTCACAAATTCCTCAAAAAAACATCTCAACGCCGACCAAACTCCACAAAACAACTTCTGAATGCTGGCAGAGGACATCAAGCACCCAGAAAAGCAGATCATTGCCTTCAAAAACAGATAGGGAAAAAATATAAAAGACGAAAAGAGAGACAAAGGAGGTGGGGAGGGAGCTCCGTCCTGGGTAGGGAAGCCCGACCCGGGAAAGGAACTTTAAGAAGAGAGGTTTCCAAACACCAGGAAACACTCTCCCTGCCGAGTCTGTGGCGAGCCCTGGAAGCACAGAGGGCATCATAACAGGAACGATACATAAATGAATAATTAAAACCGACAGATTACAAGCCCAACAGTGACTTCCCCAGCGGAAGGGCAGCACAGAAACCTGCACCCGCAGGGGGCAGGGCAGGGACGCGTGCGAGGCGCAGGCTGCACAGCTTTGTAAGAATCAAGTAGGAA
>SJYQ01003394.1:0-27155 GCA_006410935.1 Redunca redunca | reverse complement strand
AAAAAAAAAGAATTACATTTTGACTTATCTGTAATGTTTTGAGTATCTCTTTGTATTGCTATTAATATTTTAGTGGTTGTTCTAGTTACTGTACATATATACATGTGTTTCAGTCAAATGATTGCATTTTATCAAGTGCAGTGAAGTGTCAATCCATTGTCTCTATGATTGTCTGTATGTATTTACCTTTGGCTGTGCTGGGTCTTCGTTGCTGCACAGGCTTTTCTCTAGTTGCGGCAAGTGGGTGCTGCGCTGTAGTTGTGATGCGCAGGCTTCTCGTTGCAGGCTTCTGTTGTTGCGGAGCCGTAGCTCTAGGGTGTGGGGGCATCTTGATCTGCGGCAGGCGCGGTCAGTAATTGAGGCTCCGGGGCTCTAGAGCACAGGCTCAGGAGTTGTGGTGCATAGGCTCAGATGCTCTGTGGCGTGTGGGACCTTCCCAGATCACGTATTGAACCTGTCTCTCCTGCACTGGCAGACAGATTCTTTACCGCTGAGCCACCAGGGAAGCCCAAACCATTGCCTCTAAATTCCGTTTTTCTCTCTCATTCTATGATATCATCGTTTTAAGTATTTCTTTTACATGTATTGAGGATCAGATGGTGTATAAAAAAATGGCTGTCAAACTTAGAAAAATCAATATATGGTTTTTATTATATTTACACGTATTCTGATGTGACCATACTTTCTTACCTCCTGATGTTTCCAGATTTCTTTTTTTTTTTTTTATTATTTACTGTTTAGTGAACTTCCTCTTGTCATTTTCTTAGGACAGATCTGCTAGCAACAAATTTTCCATTTTCCTTCATTTGAGAATGTCTCAATTTCATCTTTTTCTCTGAAGAATGTTTTCACTAGTATAGAATTCTGAGTTGACATTTCTTTCAGCACTGGGGAAATGTGTGCTTTTTCCTTCGGCTGTCCTGATTTCTGACGAGACATTTGCTATCATTCGAATTTTCTTCCCCCTTAAGGCAGTGCATAGTTTCTGGCTGCTCTCTCTGTCTTTGGTTGTCAGAGGTTTGCCTGTGAAGTGTACGTTTGGGGTTAGTCTTTTTTGGTGTTCATTCAGTTTCACACAGGTTTATGTTTCTTGCTAAATTTGGGAAATTTTGAGCTATTATTTCTGGAATTTTTTTTTAGCCCCACCCTCTTTCTCTTCTAAAACTAATGACACAGATGTTAGATGTCCCACATGTTTAAAAGTTTTTGATCATTTTTTTCCTTTAATCTGTTTTATCTCTGTTCTAACTGGGTAATTTCTACTCTTTATATTTATGTTCATTGATTATTCATCATCTCTATTTGTTGTTGAGTCTCTTCATTGAACAATTTATTATTATTTTTATTTCTAAAAGTTTTATTTGGTTATTCTTGATATATATCTTTGTATAGCTTTTACAGAGATTTTTCTGGTTTTGTGAAGACCCTGTTTTTGTTTTAAGTGTATCTCAAATGTGTTCTTACTTACTTATTGAAATATTTTAATGGTGCATGCTTGCTCAGTCTCTCAGTCATGTCTGATTCTTTGTGACCCCATGGATGATAGCCTGCCAGGCTTCTCTGTCCATGGAGTTTTCCAGGCAAAAATATTGGAGTGGGTTGCTATTTTCTATTCTGGGGGATCTTCCTGACCCAGAGATTGAACCCACATGCATCTCCTACAATGGTGGGCAGGAGATTCTTTACCACTGTGTTACCTGGAAAGCCAAGGTCATTACTACCTGTCTGTAATTTCTCTTAATGGTAGCTGCTTTAAAGTCCTTCCTAGGTAATTCCAACATCTTTGTTATCTTGGTGTTGGTCTCTTTTGTCTTTTCTCATTTCAGTTTGAAATCTTCTGGTTCTTGGTACGACAAATTATTTTTTATCAAAATCTGGAAATTTTAAATATTATAAGACTGAATCTATTCAAGTCCTGCATTTTAGCAGAGTTCCTTCTAATGCTTCTCTGGTGGGTGAGGATTGCTTTGTTTCTTCCATGTAAGGGGTGGAAGTCCAGGTCTTCCACTGGGTCCCAATTGACTGTGGCTCATTGTCACTGCTCGCAGGCCTGGGAATTCAGGCCCTTCTCTAGGTCTCTGCTGACACCAGCCTGCCTGGGAGTTGGAGGGACTTTTTCTGCTGTTTCCCATAAACCTCTCTGTAACTACGTAACTATGGTTACTGGTAAGAGGTTGTGAACGTACTTGTTCTCCACTTGGTCTCTGTTGATCCCACCCCAGCAGGATGGGAAGGGGCACCTTCTTTCCCCTGGGCAGAGATGGAAGTTCTGGCTCCCTGCGTGGTCTCCACTGACACTGGCATGGGACTGGGGCTGCCATGTTTCTATCCGACAGGGATGATATCTCCAGCTTCCCACTTGACTTTCTCTGACACTGTTCAGAATGGGGTGGGCGAGAGCATTTCTCCAGACTTGACTTTGCTGGTGGAAGTAACAGCCACAGCTCTTTTTGTGTTGTTTGGCTGGAGTGGAGCAGTTATTGCCTAAAAATGGTCTCTCTTGCTAGATTACCCTTTTCCTTCCCAGGCTCTTTGGGTAGAGACATCAGGCTTTCTTAGAGGCAGAAAAAGAAAGGTCTGCACATACTGACATTTCTATATTGCCACTTCTACTTTATCCAGTCTAGGATGTAGGAGGCAAAAAGAAAACCCAGGGGACTCATGGCATGTCCTTCTTAGGGTCATGAAGTCCGCAGACAGTTGATCGCCTTCTCTCCACCTTTCAAAGTCTCCTTTCATTTGTTGTATGTGTCATGTCCAGGTTTTCAGTTGTATGTAGCAGGAAGAATAGGGAAAACATCTGCATCTATTTTATTGTCCAAAAGCATAAATCCTATTTCCTGCTTTTGTAAGAGATTCAGATCTACCTGTGTATTCGCCAGGCTGCAGCTCCCTGTGTGTTAGCCTTTGTCACATAGTAACAATAATTGTAATTGTCTGTAAACACATCTACCTTCCCACCAGCTGTGAGCCGGTAGGGGAGGCCAGGCTTTTTATCTCCATGCTTTCCAGTCCTTTACTTGGTCAATGGAAGCAGTCCACTGCTCATTTCTGGCTGTATTCTTTCATAGCCATGTCCTGTTGGAAAACTGCCAGTCACCTGTCCAGGCCTCTGTCTTCAGACTCCTCAATAGCCTCAGTCTTTTATATTCTCCACACAGGAACTTCTGGAAATTAGACTGGGGAGGGTTTTGTGGGAAGGGTTTGCTACTAGGTTGGTTTTACCAAGAGAAAACTGACGTTGGATGAATCTCATTTATCACTTATTCCAAAGTGATCATTTTTGAGATGAACAAAATAAGGCCTATGGTAGTTAGATAGATGACTTACTGAAAGTTAGGTTAATGGTAGAGCTGAATTGAAATTGGAATCACTGGCAAGTCTGGTTCTCTTTTTTGTTGTATTTTTCTGCCTTCTTTATTTTATAGCCTGAAAGTAGATTTCAGTTATGGGTTTGTATTTTTAGAACCTTTAAGTATATAAGCACACTGTCTCATATTCTTTACTTTTTTAATAGACTACCATACTTTATTGACTGGAACTTGGAGAACCAATTTTAATACATTGCCAGTGGTTTCAACTTGTGTTTAAAAAAATTGAGGTATATTTGGCATGCAACATTATGTTAGTTTCCAGTGTACAGCATAATCTGTATTGGTATATATTGCAAAATTATCTGCAGTAGGTCTGTTTAACATCTGTCACCATATGTAAAGAATTGTTTTCTTAAACGCTGAGAACTTTTAAGATCTACTTTCTTAGCAACTTTCAAATATGCAATATAGTAGTATAAACTATAGCCACCGTGGTGTGCATTATATCCCTATGGCTTATTTATTTTATGACTGGAAGTTTATATGTTTTGATTCCCTTACCCAATTTGTTCATCCCCTGCCCACGCTGCAACCCCACCTCTCTGGTTCCCCCTTCTCTTTGGCAACTACCAGTCTGTTCTCTGTATCTGTGAACTTTTGTTGTTGTTGTTGTTTTAAAGATAGATTCCACATACAGATGAGATCATATGGTATTTGTCTTTGACTTCTTTCAAAAACTCAGGGTCTATCTATGTGGGCAAAAAAGGCAAGATGTCCTTTTTTAATGGTAGAATAACATTCCATTGTATACTTGGACCACATTTTCTTTATATGTTTGTTAACTGATGGACACTTTACATTGCTTCCATATCTTAGCTATTGTAAATAATGCTGCAGTGAACATGGGGATACAGATACCTTTTTGTGTTAGTGTTTTTGTTTCCTTTGAATAAATACTCAGAAGTGGAATTGCTGGATCAACTGGTAATTCTATTCTTAATTTTTAGAGAAATTCCCTTATATTATTGTTTTAGATACAGGAGCCACCAGATAAGATAAAATCTTATCATAATTGTGTATGAGGGTTCCCTTTTCTTCACATCCTTGTCAGCAGTTGTTATTTTTTGTCTTTTTAATAATAGTCATTCTAACAAGTGTGAGGCGATACTCATTGTGGTTTTGATTTGCATTTCGCTGATGATTAGTGGTCATCTGATTTAAATTCACCCATTCCAGTCCATTTTAGTTTGCTGATTCCTAGAATGTCGACGTTCACTCTTGGCATCTCTTGTTTGGCCACTTCCAATTTGCCTTGATTCATGGACCTGACATTCCAGGTTCCTATGCAATATTGCATTTTACAGCATTGGACCTTGCTTCTATCACCAGTCACATCCACAGCTGGGTATTGTTTTTGCTTTGGCTCCATCCCTTCATTCATTCTAGAGTTATTTCTCCACTGATCTCCAGTAGCATATTTTGGGCACCTACTGACCTGGGGAGTTCCTTTTTCAGTATCCTATCATTTTGCCTTTTCATACTGTTCATGGGGTTCTCAAGACAAGAATACTGAAGTGGTTTGCCATTCCCTTCCTCAGTGGACCACATTCTGTCAGACCTCTCCACCATGACCTGCCTGTCTTGGGTTACCCCATGGGCATGGCTTGGTTTCACTGAGTTAGACAAGGCTGTGGTCCTACTGTGATTAGATTGACTAGTTTTCTGTGAGTACGGTTTCTGTGTGTCTGCCCTCTGATGCCCTTTTGCAACACCTACCATCTTACTTGGGTTTAAGAAAAGTTATAACCAACCTAGATAGCATATTCAAAAGCAGAGACATTACTTTGCCGACTAAGGTCCGTCTAGTCAAGACTATGGTTTTTCCAGTAGTCATGTATGGATGTGAGAGTTGGACTGTGAAGAAAGCTGAGCACCGAAGAATTGATGCTTTTGAACTGTGGTGTTGGAGAAGACTCTTGAGAGTCCCTTGGACTGCAAGGAGATCCAACCAGTCCATTCTGAAGGAGATCAGCCCTGGGATTTCTTTGGAAGGCCTGATGCTATAGCTGAAACTCCAGTACTTTGGCCACCTCATGCGAAGAGTTGACTCATTGGAAAAGACCCTGATGCTGGGAGAGATTGGGGGCAGGAGGAGAAGGGGACGGCAGAGGATGAGATGGCTAGATGGCATCAGTGACTCTATGGACGTGAATCTGACTGAACTCCGGGAGTTGGTGATGGACAGGGAGGCCTGATGTGCTGCAATTCATGGGGTCGCAGAGTCAGACACGACTGAGCGACTAAACTAAACTGAACTGATGATTAGTGACGCTGAGTATCATTTCATGTGCCTGTTGGCCATCTGTATTACTTCTTTGGGACGATGTCTGTTTAGTTCTTTGGTCTGTTTTTTAATCAGATTGTTTCTTGCCTTTGAGTTGTATGAGTTCCTTATATGTTGATACTTTAGATATTAACTTCTTATCAGATAACATGATTTGTGAATATTTTCTCTCATTTGATAGCTTGCCTTTTCATTTTGTTGACAATTTCCTTTCTTGTTCAGGAGCTTTTTAGTTTGATGTAGTCTCACATGTATTTTTGCTTTTGTTGCCTTTGATTTTGGAATCAGATCCAAAAAAATCATCACTGTAACCACTGTTGAGCTTATCACATATGATTTTTTCCTAGGAGTTTTAGGGTTTCGGATCTTACATATTTAATCCACTTTGAGTCAGTTTTTGTGTATGGTATAAGATACCATGTATGGTCAAATTTCATTCTTTTGCATATGACTGTCTTAACTTTCTCAGCACCATTTATTGAAAAGATTCTCCTTTCCCCATTGTTTTGATTATTCTTGGCTCCTTTGTGGTAAGTTAATTTACCATATATATGTGGGTTTGTATCTGGGCTCTCCTGTTCCATTGATTCTGTGCCTGTTTTTATGCCAATACTATACTGTTGTGATTACTTTGTAGTTTACTTTGAAATCTGGGAGCATGATACCTTCAGCTTTATTCTTCTTTCTTTGGCTATGTTGGGTCTTTTGTAGTTCCATGCAAATTATAGAATTATTCTGTTTCTACAAAAAATGCCATTGGAAATTTGATAGGAATTGCATTGAATCTATAGATTATTTTGGATAGTTTGGACATTTTAATTATTCTTCCAATCCATTAGCTTGGAATATATTTTCACTTATTTGTATTTTCAATATCTTTCATCACTGTCGTATAGTTTTCAGTGTATAGGTCCTTCACCTCCTTGGTTAAATTTATCCTAGCCATTTTATGGCTTTTTTGTTTTGTTTTATAATTTTCATTTTATATTAGAGTATACTTGATATACTTAGATATCAAGTGTACTTATATTAGCATATACTTGACTACAATCCCACCACCTCTAGAATGAAAACCACAGTCACAGAAAGCTAACCCAAAATGATCACAGAGATCACAGCCTTGTGTAACTTGGTGAAATTGTGAGTGCCATACTGTGATGGATAGATGGGTCATGGTAGTGAGTTCTGATAAAACGTCATGTACTGGAGAAGAGAATGGCAAATCCCTGAAGTATTCTTGCCTTGAGAACCCCATGAACAGAATGAAAAGGTAAAAAGATAAGACACCCGAAGATGAGCCTCCCAGGTCAGTAGGTGACCAATATGATACTGGGGAAGAGTGGAGAAATAGGTCCAGAAAGAATGAAGTAGCTTGGCCAAAGAGGAAATGAAGCTCAGGTGTGGATGTGTCTGGTGGTGAAAATAAAGTCCAGTGCTATAAAGAGCAATATTGAATAGGAACCCGGAATGTTAGGTTCATGAATCAAGGTAAATTGGACATGGTCAAGAAGGAGATGCCAAGAGTGAACATCAGTATTTTAGGAATCAGTGAACCAAAATGGATGGGAATGGGCGAATTTAACTCAGATGACCTTTGTATCTACTACTGTAGTCAAGAATCCCTTAGAAGAAATGGACTAGCCCTTATAGTTAACAAAAGAGTTCAGAGTGAAATACTTGGTTGCAGTCTCAAAAACGACAGAATGATCTCCGACTGTTTCCAAGGCAAACCATTCAACATCACAGAAATCCAATCTGTGCCCCAGCCACTAAAGCCAAAGAAGCTGAAGTTGACCAGTTCTATGAAGACCTACAAGACCTTCTAGAACTAACACCATAAAAATGTACTTTTCATCATAGAGGATTGGGATGCAAAAGTTGGAAGTCAAGAGATACCTGTTACAGACAAGTTTAGCTTGGAGTACGAAAAGAAGCAGGACAAAGGTTGAGTTTTGCCAAGAGAACGCACTAGTCATAGCAAACACCCTCTTCCACAACACAAGAGATAGCTCTACATGTGGACATCACCAGATGGTTAATATTGAAATTAGATCGATAACGTTCTTTGCAGCCAAAGATGGAGAAGTTCTTACAGTCAGCAAAAACAAGACCTGGAGCTGACTGTGGCTCAGATTGAGTTCCTTACTGAAGAATTCAGACTTAAATTGAAGTAAGTAGGGAAAACCACTAGGCCATTCAAGTATTATCTAAATCAAAGCCCTTATGATTATACAGTGGAGGTGATGAATAGATTCAAGGAATTAGATCTGGTAAAGAGGGTGTCTGAAGAACTGTGGATGGAGGTTTGTAACATTGAATAGGAGGTGGTGACCAGAACCATCCCAAAGAAGAAGAAATGCAAGAAGGTGAAGTGGTTGTCTGAGGATGCCTTACAAACAGCTGAGAACGAAGAGAAGCAAAAGGCAAATGACAAAGGGAAAGATACTCCCAACTGAATGCAGAATTCCAGAGAACAGCAAGGAGAGATAAAAAGGCCTTTTTAAGTAAACAGGGCAAAGAAATAGAGGAAAACAACAGAATGGGAAAGACTAGAGATTTCTTCAAGAAAATTGGAAGATACCAGTTTCATGCAGAGATGGGCACAATAAAGGACAGAAACAGCAGGGACCTCACAGACGCAGAAGAAATTAAGAGAGTGGTAAGAATATACAGAACTATACAAATAAGATTTTTATGACCCGGATAACCACGATGGTGTGGTCATTCACCTAGAGCCAGACATCCTGGAGTGTGAAGTCAAGTGGGTCTTAGGAAGAATTAATTACTACAAACAAAGCTAGTGGAGGTGATGGAATTCCAGCTGAGCTATTTCAAATCCTAAAAGATGATGCTGTTAAAGTGCTGCACACAATATGTCAGCAAATTGGGAAAACTCAGCAGTGGCCACAGGACTGGAAAAGATGTTTTCATTCCAATCCCAAAGAAAGGCAACACTAAAGAATGTTCAGACTACTGTACAGTTGCGCTGATTTCACATGCTAGCAAGGTTATGCTCAGAATTATTCAATCTAGGCTTTAGGAGTACATGAACCAAGAACTTCCAGATAAACAAGTTGGGTTTTGAAGAGGCAGGTACCAGAGATCAAATTGCCAACATCTGTTGGATCATAGAAAAAGCAAAGGAATTCCAGAAAAACATGTACTTTTGCTTCATTGACTATGCTAAAGCCTTTGACTGTGTGGATCACAACAAACTGTGGAAAATTCTTAAAGAGTTGGGAGTACCACACCACTTTACCTGTCTCCTGAGAAACCTGTAAGTAGCTTAAGAAGGAAGTAAGAACCAGACATGGAACAGTGGATTGGTTCAGAATTGGCAAAAGGAGTACGTCAAGGCTGTATATTGTTACCCTGCTTATTTAACTTATGTGCACAGTATATCATGCAAAATGTAGGCTGGAGGAATCCCAAGCTGGAGTTAAGATTGCTGTGAGAAGTATCAGCAGTCTCAGATATGCAGATAATACCAGTCTATTGGCAGAAAGCAAAGAGGAACTAAAGAGCCTTTTTGTGAAAGAGAAGAGTGAAAAGCTGGCTTAAAACTCAACTTTCAAAAAACTAAGAATAAGATCATGGCATTAGGTCCCATCACTTATGGGAGACAGAAGGGGAAAAAGTGGAAACAGTTACAGGTTTTATATTCTTGGGCTCCAAAATCACTGTGGATGGTGACAGCAGCCACAAAAGACACTTGCTCCTTGGAAGAAAAGCTATGACAAACCTAGACAGTGTATTAAAAAGCAGAGACATCACTTTGCAGACAAAGGTCTGTATAGTCAAAGCTATGGTTTTTCAAGTAGTTACGTAGGGTGTGACAGTTGGACCACAAAGAAGGCTGAGTGCTAAAGAATTGATGCTTTTGCACTGTGATGTTGGAGAAGACTCTTGAGAGTGTCTTGCACAGTAAGGAGATCAAACCAGTCAATCCTAAAGGAAATTAACCCTGAATATTCATTGGAAGGACAGAAGCTGAAGTTCCAGTACTTTGGCCACCTGATGAGAAGAGCTGACTCATTGGAAAACACTGAGGCTGGGAAAGATTGAGGGCAGGAGAAGGAGGCATCAGAGGATGAGCTGATTGGACTGCATCACTGACTCTGGGTACGAATCTGAGCAAACTCTGGGAGATAGGACAGGGAAGCCTGGAGTGCTATAGTCCACGCGATGGCAGAGTTGGACACGATTGAGTGACTGAACAACAACATACCTGGTTTACAATATTGTGTTTGTTTCAAGTGTACAGCAAACTGATTCATCTGTACATACATGTATGTCTGTTATTTTCCAGGTTCTTTTCCGTTATAGGTTATTACAGAGCTTTGGGTAGAGTTCCCAGTGCTATACAGTAGGTCCTTGTTGATTATCTGTTTTATATATAGTAGTATGTTTATCATGGGCTTCCGTGGTATGTTAGATGGTAAAGAATCTGCCTGCAGTACAGGAGACCCTGATTTGCTCTCTGGGTCGGGAAGATCTTAATTTATTGTTTTGATGCAATTGTACATAGTGTGATTTTCTTAATTTCTCTTTCTGAAAGTTTGTTCCTAGTGTATTGAAATTCAACAGATTTCTGTGTATTAATTTTGTGTCCTGGAATTTTACTGAATTCATTTATTCTTAGTTTTTTTGTAGAGTCTTTAGGGTTTTCTGTATATACTATTCTGTCATCTGCAAATAGAGACAAAAAATTTATTTGGTTTTTTTCTATACCATCTTACAGAAAAGCCCCAGAAAACTTTTTGGCTAACTCAGTACTTTTTCCTTTCCAGTTTGGAGGCCTCTTATTTCCTTTTCTTGTCTAAATGGCTCTGACTTGGCCTTCTGATAGTATGTTGAATAAAAGTGGGTACAGTAGGCATCATTGTCTTGTTCCTGATCATAGAGAAATTGTTTAGCTTTTTATCATCCATTGAGTGTTGATGCTAGCTATGGGCTTGTCATATGTAGCTTTT
The DNA here is from genome assembly GCA_006410935.1 of Redunca redunca. Taxonomy (NCBI): domain Eukaryota; kingdom Metazoa; phylum Chordata; class Mammalia; order Artiodactyla; family Bovidae; genus Redunca; species Redunca redunca. Next base: position 16,524 of record SJYQ01003394.1, on the reverse strand, counting down.
CTTATGTTGAGGTATATTCTCTTTATAATCGTTTGGTTGAGAGTTTTTATTATAAATGGATGTTGAATTTTAAAATTGTATTTCTAATGGGCTTATATCTTTTTCAGCAGGCATATGGCTATGGTCCATACAGTGGTGCATACCCACCAGGAACTCAAGTTGTATATGCTGCAAATGGACAGGCTTACGCTGTACCCTATCAGTACCCGTATGCAGGTAACTCATGCCAGCCTTTCATTCCTAGTTTCTCATCATTTAGTGTGTAGATCAGTGAATCCTGAGGAATTTTTACTTCTCAGTTTAGGGGTAAGTGAACTGAAATTTTTCTGGTTATAGATGACGAGTCACTGTGCTATTAAAAAAAAAGCATTATATATTTTCACACTACTTTACAAAGTTAGAGTAGGCTTGATTTTTAAAACTTTACTGTTGTATTCAGATTCATTCCCAAGATGAGAATTTGTACTTATTGAAATATACTTACATTAAGAAATAACCTAAGAGTCCAATTTTAAGGAATAAGAGGTAATCTTTCTCCTGTTTTTTTCCTTCTGGTTGTAGCTTTCAAAAATTTTCACTACAGAGGTGATGCTTCATTTGGAAGATGAAGTAGAGGCATAGAAAGGCTTATATTTACTCTGGGGAAGGCTTATATTTACTCCTTTCATTTTCATCTCACCTGAAACTGTTAGGTGTGAGCAATTGACCTGTGTAGATAGTGTCAAAGGAAATCAGACCTGGATATTAATTGGAAAGACTGATACTGAAGCTGAAACTTCAATACTTTAGCCACCTGATGCAAAGAACTGACTCATTGGAAAAGACCCTGATGCTGGGAAAGATTGAAGGCAGGAGGAGAAGGGGATGACAGAGGATGAGATGGTTGGATGGCATCACCAATTTGATGGACATGAGTTTGAGCAAGCTCTGGGAGTTGGTGATGGACAAGGAAGCCTGGCTGCTGCAGTCCTTGGGGACTCAAAAGAGTCAGACATGACTGAGTGTCTGAATTGAACTGAGATAGCGTCAGGTCCTGGGTGCAGCCTGGGCAGGGGGATGTCTGTAGGGTGAAGGTCAGGAATATGCTGGGATTGGTGCTGGAGCCTACAGCCAGGGCAGTGGTGACCTGAGCTGTGTGGCTGATGGCCTGCAGAGTGAGGCCATACCCAGACCCCAGTGAGCAGGTGAAGTCAGGGGCCGTTCTCAGCGAGTATGGCATGTCAGAGCGACACACATGAGAGGGAATTGATGAATGGATTGGAATGGGAGCCCAGAGGTTGCTGAGAGATCAGGAATCTAGCACAGTGCCTTATCGCAGATGCAGTGGAAGGACAGTGTTACCAGAATAGTGAGTGGTCACTGGTATTAATGCCGCAAAGAAGCCAGTGGGGTTGTCGCAGAGTCTGGATTTCCCCAGACTCACAGTGGTGGTTAGTGATGCGTTCCCCACTCCAGTACTCTTGCTTGGAAAATCCCACGGATGGAGGAGCCTGGTGGGCTGCAGTCTATGGGGTCGCGACTGAGCAACTTCACTTTCACTTTTTACTTTCCTGCATTGGAGAAGGAAATGGCAACCCACTCCAGTGTTCTTGCCTGGAGAATCCCAGGGACGGGGGATCCTGGTGGCAGCTGTCTATGAGGTCGCACAGAGTCGGACACGACTGAAGCGACTTAGCAGCAGCAGCGGCAGTGGTGCGTTAGCACCTAATAGAGGAGAGTTTCTCCAGTTACCTGTTTTAGAAATCTGATGCTGATCACTAAGGTAGTGTAGACTCTGAAGAGTTTTGCCTTGCTTGATTTTTTTTTTTCATGTCAAGTTGAAAATCAGTGAAATAATGATACTAAAAAATGAGCTATTTGTCTATCCTCTGATCCTAGCACAGCTATTTTTGTTTAATTATTTTCTTCTTGTAAAATAATAACTTCATCTTTGTTATCTTACATTACTTTTTTGGAGTGTGNCTTCATTAGTATTTTTAATGATTACATTCTATCATATGGGGTAATATTAAATCTTCTAGTACTTATTGACTGTTTACTTTTTCTTTTAAGTTTTTCTGTCATAGATATTGCTTTGACTGTTTCTAATCAGTTTGTTTTTTATTCCTGTTAAGTATGTCTTAGAATACATTTTTTATTTCTGTATGTTAATATGTCAAAGGGTATAAACATTTTGTTTTTGATACATTTTAAAATTATAAAAGTTTAAAGTAAGGACAGTAAATGAGCTGTTAAATTTACCTGTTACCAACTTTAACAGTTACAGCATCTTGTTTCATCTGTACCTTTTTCCCCCAGCTCTGGATTGTTTTGAGGGAAGTTTATACTTTATTTCATTTCATCTGACAGTATTACAGTAACTCTTGATGCTATGCATTTACTAAGTTATTTCCCAGAGTAGTTCACCAGTTCATAATGCCCCTAGGAGTTACTGCAGAGAAGGCAATGGCACCCCACTCCAGTACTCTTGCCTGGAAAATCCATGGACGGAGGAGCCTGGTAGGCTGCAGTCTTTGGGCTCGCAAAGAGTCGGACACAACTGAGAGACTTCACTTTCACTTTTCACTTTCATGCACTGGAGAAGGAAATGGCGACCTGCTCCAGTGTTCTTGCCTGGAGAATCCCAGGGACGGGGGAGCCTGGTAGGCTGCCGTCTATGGGGTCGCACAGAGTCGGACACGACTGAAGTGACTTAGCAGCAGCAGCAGCAGGAGTTACTGATGTGCTGGTTTCTTTGCAGTTGCGTCAAGATTGCCTGCTGTTTTTGTTGTGCTCTGAAAGTTTTGATAACCTCGTTAGGTCTTAACATGGAACCAGGTTGCCTTAGTTTACATTTCTAATTACTGGCAAAGATAAAGATTGTATAATTAGTTGTTTACAAATTAATTCTTTTCTTTTATGGATTATTTTTTTCCCATTTATTTTGGGGTTTGTGTTCAGTTTTTAAGTCCTACCCTATTTGATGAGAGCCAGACTTTTATTCAGCCCCTAGGCCATAGATTGGGATAATCCTAGCTGTTTCTTACTCTGTAGAAGAGCAGAAGTTTTGTGCTTGTGAAGGGAATTTTTATATATATAGGATTCCATTCCTGCCTTTGACTTTCATCATGAAAAACGAGACAGCATTCTCAGTGCAACCTCAGATAACTTGCTGCTGAAGGCTGAGTGCAGTTGGTAGGCATTTGGCATTTGCCTCATGACAGCCAAATGCCTACCAACCAATTTAAAAAGTGCTGTGTACACACTGTAAGTGTGCTTGCTGTGAAAGGGCTGCTCAATTGTGATTGTCCCACAGCAGCGTCATGCTGGTAACCAGACAGGAGCTCTTCAGTCGGCCTTTCTAGGACTCTGGTGCTTTGCTAGCTTCGTGACGCACTGCCTTGCAGTGTCCATAGAGGCCCTTGTTGTGCAGAGGTTAAAGGACTTCTCTTTAATATTACTGGAAGTGGTGGTCAGTCAACCAATTTAAAAAGTGCTGTGTACACACTGTATTCTGTTTTAATTTTCCTACACTAGTAGACATTTTTTCAGTTGTCTTTTGATGTGAGCTTGAGGTCTTTGGTTTGAATTGGTTCCTTTGGTTGGAGTCCTCTGTTTCTGTCTTGTTGAGATGATACTCATGACACGTAATTGCTCTGCCAAGTCTGAAAGAACACCTCTAGATTTTGTAATTCTCAATTTCTTGGTTTGATAGTAATTTGTAAAAGTTATCTGCCTTTATTTAGTCTTTCCAGCATCTTCCCAACCCAGGAATCGAACCAAGGTCTCCTGCATTGCAGGCGGATTCTTTACCATATGAGCCACCAGGGAAGCTGAAAAGTATCTGACTTAGTTGTTCTTAAAATATCTAACAGTATCTTCCTTTTCTACATTCATGTTTGGATCATTTATGTGAAGATTAAATTAGATAATTAAAATGAGTACAGTTTGGAAATGTTCCCCAGCTGACTTTGGTAAAGACTTAGCTTTTGGTAGGAACAGAGATGAGCTGCAGGAGAAGTTGGCTCCTGGTCATGGAGTGAGGGGGTCCTTCTGTGGAGCTAAAGCTGGAATGCAGATTTAGATTTTCCAGGGGTCTTTAAATTAGGTCAGCTATGTTACTAGTTGGAGTTGCCTAGTTGAAATTTTTAAAATTTCAAGGCTATGATTATGAATGCTACAGTTCACCAGTTATGTAGTTTAAATATTACATTAAAAAAAAAAAAATCTTTGCTTCTAATGTTATTGCCTGACCTTGATAAGCCTCTAGGTTTATAATGGTCCCATTTTCCTACTCTCTGGCTTTGATGCTTCTCTTTCCTTCATCATATTAGGGGCATTGGTGTCTGAGTGCACACTGTAGCCAGAGTGCTTGGGCTGGCATGCACTCACTGCGCTCAGGCCCCATGTACCTCTCTCTTTGCCTGTTTATAGAATAGGGATAACAGTAAGCTCAACTCCTAGGATTGTTGTGAGGATTAAGTGAGTCTGTACATATAAATGCTTGTAATACTGTAACTGCTTAGACTGGTAAGCACTTAACATTTAGTATCTTCATTCTTCATGGATATATCACTATTGGATCAATTTCTCACTTTCCTAGGGTTGAACTGTTAAGAGAATAATGGGTCAAGGAGGAAAGTTAGCACTGTATGTGAGGAAATTTATTTCCAGTCGTGCTGGGTCTTTGTGGTTGCATGTGGGCTTTTTCTAGTTGCAGAGACTGGCGGCTCTTCTCTTGTTGTAGAGCACAGGCTCCAGGGCCTGTGGGCTCAGTGGTGGTGGCGCACAGGCTTAGTTGCTTTGCAGTATGTGGAATCCTCCTGGTCTGGGGATCGAACCTGTGTCCCCTGCGTTGGCAGGTGGATTCTTATCCACTGCACCACCAGGGAAGTCCTGTGGGAACTGTTTTATTTTATTTTTATTTTTTTAATTTTTATTTTTACTTTATTTTACTTTACAGTACTGTATTGGTTTTGCCATACACTGACATGAATCCGCCACGGGTGTACATGATGTGGGAACAATTTTAAAGCTAAGTAGCTTTTGGACAACATATTGTGAAATATAGAAGAAAACAAACATTTCCAATTGAGAACTTTAATTGTGCAACTAAGTTCAAATTTGTTTAAAGTTTGTTTTTTAGATGTTTTCCCTCTGACAAATATTTTTCTCCATAAAGGCATAACATTAAAAACAAAGAGCAGATTATGTTAGCAGATTTAAGGTTTAATTTAAATATCATTTCCATGAATACTAAGAAGCTGTTTAACTTCTGGATGGGGCTTGGCTCTCCCACAGTCTCTAGGCTCTGTGTGTCTCCTGTGTTCTTGGTATGCCTGCCATCCTGATGAACACTGGGGGCTGAAGTGGACATTGTGGGCTGGGGTTTGCAACTTCATTAGGATTCTGCTCTCTGTGGTTTCCGGGACTGTGGACCTTGGGAAGCTGAGCATCTTGATTTTCTCTTAGTTCCATCTTAGATATGGGGTGTCCCCTCATTCAGCCAAGCTGAGTCCCCTTCACCTGTGGTGAAGGAGAGCTGGGGAGCACTCACCAAAGTCACCCCCCACGCCCAGCTCTCTGAGGGAGACGAGTCTGTAGGAAGAGTGCTGTGCATGGAGAAACCTCAGGAAGGGTCCTAGGCAAGTGAGCTGTCTTTTTGAGTGAGTGTTGAGCTTCACAAACTGCTCCTCAGGAGTCTGTTCTTTCCTTCTTTTCCAGGGCTTTATGGACAGCAGCCTGCCAACCAAGTCATCATTCGTGAGCGGTACCGAGACAACGACAGCGACCTGGCACTGGGCATGCTGGCCGGAGCAGCCACCGGCATGGCCCTGGGGTCTCTGTTCTGGGTCTTCTAGAGTCTGTGGAACCTCGGTGTGCATAGCTTCTGATACCCCGTGTGCAATAATATGATTTGCAGGGCATTTCTGTTTGTTATAAATGTTTTTAGTACTAAGTTTAATAGTTCTTTTGAAAGTAGTGACAAAATGCTTATAAGTACATAGAAGTACTGCAGAGAAAGCTTTGGACTGCTGTTTAGCTAAAATGTGGACTCTATGGCAGCACTGGCTCATTTGAGGGGTTTCCTTATAAAACTCTCTCAATGCTTTATTTGAACACACCTGTTTTGAAAGGCGATTTTCTTTTTAAGAGTTAGGTCTGTCTTCTTAAGGGATAATTTATTTTAGTGTTTTGCTGGTAACATGGTGATGTATGAGTGAGTGAATGACCGTGGCGAGAAAAACTGCAGTTTTTTTGGTTTAATGTCGGACTTTGAAACCTCAGACCAGAACTGGCTGCATGTTACTTCAGGAGTTATAGGCTGGAACCTTCCTTAGGCAGTGGTGTGATATCTCACAGCCTCTGGGGCTCTAGCAAAGCTGACTGCTTAGGACGATGGATGGGATGGCAGTTTCCCCCATTGAAAATGATGCTTTTTCATTTTATTCTTATTTGTTTGTTTTTTGGTAGTGATACTTGGAAAGTACCCCAAATTAGGAGTAGACTTGAGTGTCAACATTTTAGGGCTTTATCATTTAAAACTTGAAGAAGGCACAACAACTACAAAAAGGTGTGTGGAGGTAGATTTATTTTTTTCAGAGGCATCATGGTTTTAGTGTTTGCTTTGGGCATTTTTTATTGCCACTTCAGCCTACTTATAACTTACTTTTCTACTTGTTGAGAAAGTATTATTAAGAGAATGGTGAGGAAAGTGAAATGAGAGCCATAGCTGCAGTGTTCCTGTCCCAGGGGATTGGGCTGCACGGAGGATGTGTTCATATCCTTCTGAAGGCTGTTGATGAGCCCATCCCCTGTCCTGTGTCGGACTGGGCACTGTTGCTGCCCCTGAGCTCTGTGCTGCATGGTGGGGGAAACTCAGGTTATAGATGGGAATTTCGGCCCAGAGACATGAATGACCTGCTCAAGATACCTCTCCACCTGACCAGGACACCAGCCTTGCTTTTATTTCTGACTTTAGTGTCCTTGAACCATTTAATTTTGAGCCCCAACTTATATGTGAAGCTCTGAAAAACCAAGGGTCCTGCATTTCTATAATTTTCTTATTTCTTTAGCTATGTAAATTTTAAAACTTCAGTTACTCCAGTTTTCTGTCCCACATGTTTAAAAAAAATGTACATTTACAAAGGAGTATTGAAGGTCTCTGCCCGTATATTCCATGTGGCCATGTTTCCTTAAAATACACTCCTGGTAGCACAAATTCTGTTTTTATTTTATGTGGCCAGTTACAGACACAGTCTTTTGTTTCACTTATCAGTCCACTCCACCTCTAAGGCAGACTTAAATAGATCTATCTCTGTATGGAAACTAGATGCCAAATGAATGTTGTGGTGACCACAGGTCTGTTTCCCAGCCAGTTCTACTGTACCTGTTGACATTGGAGAGTCTGCTTCCAGCTGAAAAGAAGTATACTTGGCTGTCATCTCTTTGGATGTGTCATGTGGTGGAAGGTTGCCACATGTGATGTGTGACAATACTGGTTTTGATAGTTAAAATGTTACTTATTTTACATCATATGTAATAAGAATAGCTTTGTTTAGACGGTAATCATTATTCAAGCTGTATCCTTTACAAGCAAAATACTAAACTCAATTTTTAATGTTGCACTGGAGTGTTAATTTTGAATTAGGAATTACTGGAACCACAGATTTTGAGTTATGTCGCTGAAATGCCCTTGAAGCAGATGGTCTCCCTGTGTTCCGCCCCATGACAGAGTGGGGGGAGCTGTGGACTGAAGTCCTGACGTACGTGTGCTTCCCCATCTCCAGTCCCTGTCCCTAGCCAAGCAAGCCACGCTGGGCAACTGTAGTTGAGTCTGGAAGTTCACTGTCCCTAGTGACTTGATCTGAGAGGAAATGCATGCTCAGCATAATGATGGGCTGAGCTGCTTCATTTCCCTGGCTCCAGTTCTCATAGATGCCAATCTTTTGGTCACCTCGCTTAGGTAGTCCTAAATCAAGAAGTTAGGTGAGTTGGAAGGAACTTGTTCACTTTAACTAAAATAAAATGTTTAGTCAGCATTTTATTTCATGTGCACTTTTAAATAGTTGGCTGTTGATATTGCACACATGCCAGTCTGCTTCTTTCTTAGCTCTGTGCATTTAATTTCTTGAGTTAACTTCAGGGTTAGATTTAAAGAGAAGGGAGAGATGAGCGACTGACTGTGTTTCAGATCAACATTCATGAAATGGGCCGGACCAGGATGCAAGATCTGGATCATGGGAGAAGTTCCTGCCATTGATACAGAATGACCCACGTTTGTTTTTTACGTTAATTGTGATTCTGTGCGATCTCTCTCTCCTCCCAAGTTTATAGACACCGGCATGGAATGCAGTTCCATTTTTTTCCCCTCGGGTTGATCTTTTCTTTTCTCTTCTGATTGCTTGCCTGTCTCCAGTATTCTGTTGTCTTCTGAACCAGTTTTTCCCTGTATATGCAAATTGTATGTTTATAAGTGAAAATGTTAATACATTAAATGATTGTTAACCTTAAAGCATATTTCACTGACTTCTTTTGTTTTTTTTTTTAATTCAGTTTATTTAAACTATAAAGATAAAAACATTTCAGGCATTTCTCCCATTCCCCACTATCTCCTCTGGCAAACAACGATCCGTTTTTTAAAAAATTATTTTGTAGAAACACAGCATTTTCTGCTGCATCACAGCCAATAAGAATGCCATTTATTGAGCTTTCCCTAAGTGCTAGGGAATGTATTGTCACATCGGAAAACAATACCTCATTAAATTCCTGTCTTAACTCTGTAAAGGAGGTATTTATCTGGGCTACACTGAATGAAACTGAGACTCAGAAGTTAAAATTCTTTTCTTGAGAGCACAGTTATCTTCCTCAACTTGATAGTGTGTTCTTCAACTTGACAGCATGGGTTCAGTAACTTTTCAGATATCTTAGGGTATGACTTTGTGTTTTTGTTGTTTTGTTTTAAAAAATTATTTAAAATTTTCTTTCGTTTCTGAATTACTCTCCTCTGGGCTTTTATGTCTATCTCCCCTGTTGCAGACCTCCAGTAAGTTGTGATGTGTGGTTGCTTGTCATAGTTTAAGATGAGGAGTCTTCATACTGAAAGCTCTGAGTGTCTTGGTTTCATTTCTTCAGAGAATAATTCTCTAGTATTTTGCCTGGGGACAGTTATTTCTGGGTATGGGGGAGGGGTGACACTCCACACAAACTTTGTAAGCTGTTTTACTTTTCAGCTGGACTTCATTCTCATCTTCTGTCTTGCTGTCTCTGGCTCTTTTCTTAAAGATATTTTAGTTGTTTTTGAATAGCTCTGTCATATTCAACTCTTTGCGACCCCATAGACTGTAGCCTACCAGGCTCCTCTGCCTGTGGGATTTTACAGGCAATAGTACTAGAGTGGTTTGCCATTTCCTTCTCCAGGGAGTCTTCCCAACCCAGGGCTCGAACCCAGGTCTCCCGCATTGTAGACAAACATTTTACCATCTGAGCCACCAGGGAAGTCATACACACACACACATTCAGAATGAAAAAGATTCACTAAAGGGTCGTCTATCTGCCCATTTCCTACCTTCTCTTTGCTTAACTACTCATACTGTATTTATCCTTTGTGAGTTTTTCTTTATGCATATATAAACTAGTACAAAGATAAATTCTTATTTTCCTGCCTTTTTTTTTTTAAAATGAAAACAGATAGTATATACACCAGTGGTAGTCAGACTTTTTAGTCTCAGGATCCTTCTATAGGATTAAAATTTTGAGGCCTCCCAAGAACTCTTTAGGGTGAGTTATATCTATCATTATTTACTGTATTAGATAATAAAGTTGAAAAATTTAAAAACTACAAAATTGTAAACCCATTGTATTTAAAAAATAGACTTTATAAAAAGTATTTTCCAATACAAAATCAATGAGGCCAAGTTTTTTTAATATTTGAAAGATTGTAGCATCTGGCTTAATAGCTGGATTTGTTTATCTACTTATGCATTCAGTCTGGTCTTTTTGTTTTTGATTGAAGGATAGAAGGAAATAAGGCCTCATGTAGACACAGAGTTGGAGAACCTTGCAGACCCTCTGAAAGGGTCTTTTGCACCCTCAGGGATCCTTGTATCATACCTTGAAAAGTGCTGATATATGCTGTTTTATCTATTTTTTCATATCTGAGGTATTTCCATATCAGCATGTAAGGAATTTGCCCATTCGTACCCTTTTATTGGGTTGGCCAAAAAGTTCATTTGGGTTTTTCCCTAAAATGCTACAAAAAACCTGAACAAAGGTTTTGACCAGCCCAGTACTTTCACTAACAAGGAAAGAAATATAGTTCAAATATACTGTCTCAGTCTGGGGCTTGTGGAGGTATTGTGTTTTTTTTTTTACCTTGTGGAACTAGTGGATGGCAAGGTTATTTGGAGCATATCTGGAGCTTCTCCATTGGTTGGTGCCTCCTGGATCACACCAACACCTGAGACTGAGAGTTGGAGAATGGTGTGCACAGAGGCTGACTGCTGTAATAAACCACCTCAGGGGCTGAAGGCCAGAATCTCTATTGCTCAAGTCTGCATCCATGAGGCCTGTGTGGGAGCAAGACTTTTGCTCCTGGTAGTCATGTGGAGATAAGGGCTGCTTCCGTCTGGTACTTTGGAGTCTTCAGGGAGCTTCTGCATCCCGCTGGAAGACGATGGGGAAGAGCCCTTCTCAGCTTGGCAGTGGTGCTCAATCTTCTCTCATTCCAGTGGTGAGAGCTAGTCACGTGGCCCTAGTGCCATGGAAGGGGTTTGCTGTTGCTGCTGCTGCTAAGTAACTTCAGTTGTGTCCAACTCTGTCCGACCCCATAGACGGCAGCCTACCAGGCTCCCCCCTTCCCTGGGATTCTCCAGGCAAGAACACTGGAGCAGGTCGCCATTTCCTTCTCTAGTGCATGAAAGTGAAAAGTGAAAGTGAAGTCGCTCAGTTGTGTCCGACTCTTCGAGACCCCATGGACTGCAGCGTACCAGGCTCCTCCGTCCATGGGATTTTCCAGGCAAGAGTGCTGGAGTGGGTTGCCATTGCCTTCTCCTGCAAGGGGTCTGGGGAGGTGGAAATCTGAACCCAGGAAGAAGTTGCCCTGGCTGCAGCTGCTGATGAGCCAGAGTAAGTGGTAATTCAGTTCAGTTCACTCAGTCGTGTCTGACTCTTTGCGACCCCATGAATCACAGCACACCAGACCTCCCTGTCCATCACCATCTCCCAGAGTTCACTCAGACTCACGTCCATCGAGTCGGTGATGCCATCCAGCCATCTCATCCTCTGTCATCCCCTTCTCCTCCTGCCCCCAATCCCTCCCAGCATCAGAGTCTTTTTCCAATGAGTCAAATCTTCGCATGAGGTGGCCAAAGGACTGGAGTTTCAGCTTTAGCATCATTCCCTCCAAAGAACACCCAGGGCTGATCTACTGATGGTCAACTATCCTTAACATTCATTGGAAGTCAGATTTCTATTAACCCTCACTTGTACAGCATTTACTGGTTAATAAGAAGGAACGTTATGACCAACTTAGATAGCATGTTAAAAAGCAGAGACATTACTTTGCCAACAAAGGTCCATCTAGTCAAGGCTATGGTTTTCCCAGTGTTCATGTATGGCTATGAGAGTTGGACTGTGAAGAAAGCTGAGCGCTGAGGAATTGATGCTTTTGAACTGTGGTGTTGTAGAAGACTCTTGAGAGTCCCTTGGACTGCAAGGAGATCCAACCAGTCCATTCTGAAGGAGGTCAGCCCTGGGATTTCTTTGGAAGGAATGATGCTAAAGCTGAAACTCCAGTACTTTGGCCACCTCATGCGAAGAGCTGACTCATTGGAAAAGACCCTGATGCTGGGAGTGATTGGGGGCAGGAGGAGAAGGGGACGACAGAGGATGAGATGGCTGGATGGCATCAATGACTCGATGGACGTGAGTTTGAGTGAACTCCGGGAGTTGGTGGACAGGGAGGGGGTTGCTGCAATTCATGGGGTCGCAAAGAGTCGGACACGACTGAGTGACTGAACTGAACTGAGCTGAGTTGACAGTGGACAGTTGCAAATTACATGTAAATTGTTGGTTCATGTAATACAGATGTTGTTTGGTCACAATTTTTTTGTTGCTTCATTATTTCTTTGCCTTCTTACCAACTGATTGGCAGGTTTGCACCTAGAGAAAGACATTCACCCTTTCCAACAAGGAATATAGTCATTACGTCTATTCTTTAATACATTAAATTCACTCAGTCTATCAAGTATTCACTGAGCATCATGGCAGATTGTATCCTGGCTCCTCACTGTTTCCGGTCCCCTGATGCTCTGTGAGTTACACATTCTTGCCTGTTGCTCTGTTATTTTCAGGGTCTCTTCTTGCACTGGGAAGAATAGACCTCCCTACCTCACTTGAGATGTGGGGTATGGTGATTTTTGGCTCAGAAACATTGAGGTCCAAACTCTTGTGCCTAGGGGCTGATGAGAAATGTGTGTTCCTGGGATTCAAGCATAAAGTCCTGAGGGGGTCCAGGGTGGGCTGGAGTCTGCACTTCCAGCAGCCCCCAGGGGATTCTGTCCTGTCTTGACTTTTACCCGGTCTTAGCTTCCTGGTGCCCTACCTGACCTGACCTTCCTCTCACCTCTGCAAGGAGCATCTTCCCTCCTGCAATCTTCGGTGCCTGCTGACAACCTAGGAAGACTTTCTCCCCCTTCCAGCTCTGATGAGAGGAGTGACACAGTGAGGGTCACTGTGTCTGGCACTGGCTTTGCATGTCTGTCTGGCCTTTTCTCTGCCTGGCTGATGGGAAGTTAAATCAGAAGTGCTTCCCTGTGGGACCTAGGAGGGCTGGTGATGCTATGCCCTCCAGGTGACATTCCACTGCCCACTGCTCTTTAGTCTCTCAGGCAGGGCTTGTCTGGTTCTTTCGGTTATCCATTGGAGGCCAGGTGAGCACTGCCTGGGCAGGGAATACATCTGGGTGCAATGGGTGACTGAGGCCTAGAGTTTCTGCAGGGAGGTGTCCTGTGCAATGTGCCGTGGAGGCTGTTTATCCTACTTTCAGCCACCTCACCTGTCCAAATAGGTATGGCAGGTACAAGGGCAGGCTATAACCAACCCACAGACATGCAGTAGGGACCACATGCAGGACTTGGGGCCAGCATTGTGGGAACATAGACAGCATGGGCTCTGCAAGTCTCAGCTACTTCTTCCATACTGAAAGTTGCTCAGTCTTGTCTGACTCTTTGTGACCCCATAGACTATATAGTTCATAGAATTCTCCAGGCCAGAATACTGGAGTGCATATCTGTTTTCTTCTCCAGGGGGTCTTTCCAACCCAGGTATCGAACCCAGGTCTCCTGCACTACAGGCAGATTATCTACCAGCTGAGCCACCAGAGAAGCCCACTTCTTCCATAAAGTAAGGGTAATAGTGGGAATTCCACCCCAGAGGACACAGTGTTAACACACCCATCCCTTCTCTTCCATTCTGCTCCTAAACAGTGGTTCTTTAGTGGCCAATGGGAACCTATTAGAAACACATTCTCAGGCTCAGCTCAGAAACTTGAGTCACCGACTGGCCTTTAAACTGATTCCGTTGCATGTTCAGATCTTGAGAATCACTGGTCTAGAATAGACTCGTTCACATCCTCTCTTCCTTCTCCCCCATGTTCTTTCTCTCCACCTTGGGAGCAGCCACACTTCTTCCTTGCCACAACTGGTTCTGAGAGTCACCACTGGGTGTCAGAGCAGCCCCAGGAATGTCCCTGCTGTCACACCTGCTCTCAGGTCCTTCCAACGTCTGCTGTGTCTCCTGGGGCTTCCCAGACTTAGCACAGAAGAAGGGGAAGTGCTTGGATCAGGGCATGGGGTTGATTGCAGTGTCTCAAAGTCCTGTACCCATGCTTCCTTGTCACAGGCTTGGGCCGAAGCACCTGCTCCATGGCTCTGCCTCCAATGTTTCTGGGCTGAGAAGGGGCCTCAGGGAGGTCTCTAGAGGCTAAGGGGCCTTCCTGAGATCACCCCTCAGCCTTGTCAGGGTGAGGTCTTTGCCCTGTCCTTTCCTCTGTGTGAATCGGCTCAAGCCCACTCAGAGCCTACCCCGCCATGTGCTCAGCAAACTCCTGCACCCTGCTCAGTGCCAGGCACAGCCCTGGGCCAGACAGATAAGGCTGCCACCTTGTGGAGCCCGCAAGGACTCAGCAACCACCCTGCCAGCCAACCAGCCAACCAACCAGGGTGAGGGATAAGGAGGGCTGATGGGGTGGTGGGCACATGTAAAGAGTAGCTAGGCTACTGGAGGTGTGGACACAGTGGTCAGGGGATGTGGCCATAGAGGTTTGGCAAGTGGAAGTCATCAGTATCTTGACATGCTTCAGTGGAAAATGCAGAGGGCAGGAGTATTGGTTTGGGACAAGGCCTGTGCACAGATTGCACCCCCGCCCCCCCCACCAACACTCCCACCCCAGCTTTCCATCCCCAAGCGCCTATCTCAAGGGCCTGGTCTCAGACATTAGGGCTATCAGCCAGCTCTGAAGCTCCTCTTCTTTTTTGGGGATTAAGCCTCTGAGCATACCAGGTGATGTAAGCTGAGCATCTTTGAGAGTGCAGTGCATGTGGGCTTTGTCTACTCAGACCCTTACCAAGGGGGCTGTGGCACATGAGGATGAGAGGTCCAGGGGCCACATTTTGGCTTCAGGAGGAGCTACAAGGAGACGCTCAGCTGTGCACACAGTTTGTATGCGCTCTCCAGATGGCACCCTCAAGGTGCACTCCACATCTAAAGTTGGAAGTGGGTGTCACCATTATTTTTATTTGCTGCCAGGGTCGAGTCTGGCCCTGAGTTGCACCCACTCTGAGTGTCTGGGCCAGGCTGTCCCTGGTGCCTGTGTGCCACATGCTGCAAGGTCTGTCAGAAAGCCCTGATCACCAGGCGAGTGCCTGCTCAATGACCAGGAGGGAGAGCCCTGGAGAGAGATGTGCCCAGCTGTTTCCTTTCCTGCCCTCCTCCCCTCTGAAGCCTCAGCAGTCTCATTTGTAAAAGGGGGACGTGGCAGCAGCTGCCCCAGAGCTAACATGCAGGACACTCTTAAAGAGTGTCCAGCATAGGTGAGCACCCTGTGTGCAGCTCCTAGGACTGGTTTCACAGGTGAGGACACCGAAGCCCAGGAAGGTAACCCAGTCAGGGCTCCTGTGACTGTCCCCTCTCTTAGAACTGGGTTCCAGCATGTACTTGTGGCTGACATGGGGCTAGGTGCTTAGCAGTGGTGGAATTCACTAACATTTGTTGAATATTCAGGGGTGGACAGAAGCATCTTACTAGACCAACACTTGGGCCAACGAGTGACCACGCTGATGAAGGAGTGACGTCAGCTTGCCCTGGACTGAAGCGGCCAGTGTAGAGTATAGACAGTGTAGACTGACTGGCCAGTTTTTCCAGGCTACATCAAGAAGCAGCAGGAAACCTGGTACCAAGAAATGGGAAAGGCCTCTGGTCCCATAGCTACGGTGTCTTCGGGCACTGCAGACTTCCCATTTCCCCCAGGATTCAGGCTGTGCACCTTCCCAGCACTGCACTGTCCCAAACCTCCCTTCTTTTCAGCCACAAGGGGCTTCTTCCCCCTGCGTGGACACTGTTCCCTGTCCCAGTGTCCCTCACCCCTACCCCTCTTCACTCTTTGCACTTGCTGTTCTTACCCCTTGAACATTCCGTGCCCCAATCTCCCCCAACCCTTCTTCACTCACTGTTTTCCCAGTGTGGACATTGCTCCCTACCCAATGTCTTCCCACTCCCCACCTTTTTCTGCCTCCCTCACAGCATGCATCTGCTCCCCAGTTAGTTGCAGCTCATCTTTCAACTTTCAACCAAAAGAGCACTTTCTCAGGGAACTCCACCTCCTGCCCCGACCTTGGAGACAAGCGTCTCATTTCTCTTATGGTGCTTTCCTTTTCTTCACTACTCCTCTGGGGCTCCTCCTTCAATACACGTATATTTTTGTAATTATGCAATCAAGACTCTCAGTCACTGAGTGGAATTTATCTCTGTTCCTTTTCTAGCTTCAGGCCTCCTGTGGCAGTTGGGGGATTGGAGATACTGAATGAATGAACTTCCATTTGTTTATATCTCAATTTTCTTCCTATCACTTGCAAGTGGAAGTCACCAGAGACAAGAGCCCACTGAGGTACTCTCAGGAAATTTAAAGCCTGTTTGAAAGGGGATCTTTGGGATCTCCATTCATGAGGACTGCCCACGTGGGGGGCTTAGGCCCCACAATGCCAGACTTGTGTGTGGTCCAACTTTTCTTCCATGCCCACTGCATGGCCCACTTCCAGTCTGGAAAGAGCTGGCACTGCCCCTATGGGGAGGCCAATCTTTGCCTTCTAATAGGAGAGTTTACTTATATTTAAAGAAATTTACTTCAATGAAGGATTCACTTCTGCCATTTGCCTATTTGTTTTACCTGTGTCTTACATATATTTTGTTCCTCCCTTATTTTTTGTTTGTGTGTGTTTAGTTGATTTTTTTGTAATGTACATTTTAATTCCTTTCTTTTTTTACTTT
>SJYQ01003393.1:157403-169970 GCA_006410935.1 Redunca redunca | reverse complement strand
CATAGGGTCACAAAGACTTGGACATAACTGAAGCAACTTAGCATGCAGGCACTTTCTAAAACTCCAGTCCAAGGTCAGTGCTATTCAGACCTCGATTGCATTAAAGTATTTCTATTTAACAGAAGAGTGAACTGTGTTTTATGGAACATAACCAAAAGTTCTTCTAGAGTCTTCATAATTTTATATACAATGTCCTAATTTTAATGAGAATGTCTAGGCATGCCTAGGGATAGAACTATGAAAGCAAGAGAAGAAAGTAGATGGAAAGCGATAGTAAATAAGTGACTTAAGAGTGTTTTAAATAAGTGATTTACTAGAATGTTTCAAGTAGAGAAATAGAAAAAAACATGCAGAATTACAACAGACTGCAATTTATAATATAAAATGGCATGAAAATTACAATTGAAATTAATAACAATAATTTTATAGTAGATTATACATAGCAGGATATAAGGTTAGTGAAATGTAAAATAGGTCAATAGAAAATATTTTAAATGAAAGAAAAATATGTTATATGTGTGTGTGTGTATATATACACAAACACGTATTACGTATTTATTGGATCATGGTAAAGAATCTGCCTGCAATATGGGAGACTAGGGTTTGATCCCTGAGTTGGGAAGTCCCCCTGAAGAAGGGAATGGCAACCCACTCCAGTATTCTTGCCTGAAGAATTCCATGGACAGAGGAGCCTGGCGGGCTACAGAACATGGAGTCGCAAAGAATCAGACATGACTGAATGGCTAATACACTTATATATTTTTATTAGCATTCCAGAAGGAGAGGAGAATTGAGCAAAAGCAGTATTTGAAGATAATTTTCTAAAACTAATAATAATAACACAGGTATAAGAATCTATGCAAACCCCAAGCAAAATAAATATGAAAAATCACCACGCCTATATACAATGAGAAGGCAATGGCAAACCACTCCAGAACTCTTGCCTGGAAAATCCCATGGACAGAGGAGCCTAGTAGGCTGTAGTCCATGGGGTCACTGAGTCAGACATGAGTGAGCGACTTCACTTTCACTTTACACTTTCATGCATTGGAGAAGGAAATGGCATCCCATTCCAGTGTTCTTGCCTGGAGAATCCCAGGGACAGTGGAGCCTTGTAGGCTGCTATCTATGGGGTTGCACAGGGTCGGACACAATTGATGCAACTTAGCAGCAGCAGCATATACATCCTCGTTAAACTACTGAAAACCAAGGACATAATTAAGATCTTTAGAGCATCCAGATTTTTAAAAGTCACATTATTTTTAAGGAGTAGTAAAAAGACTTACACCTGCATTAAGAGAAACAGTGGGAGCCAGAAGACAATGGAATAACAGCTTTAAATCTGTGAAAGAATTTACAGGTCAAGAATTCTATTTTGGGTCTTCCCTAGAGGTCCAGTGTATTGAAAGACTTCACCTTCCAATACAAGAGGTGCGGGTTTGATCCTTGGGTAGGGAGCTAAGATCCCACATGCCTCACAGCCAAAAAAATGAAAACATTAAACAGAAGCAATATAGTAACAGTTCAATACAAACTTTAAAAATCATCCTCATCAGAAAAGGAATTCTATACTGAGCAAAAATATTCACATACACATTTTCAGAAATCAAAATCTGAAATAATTTTCTTGAGAAGTTGCTATAAAACAAACACTAAAAAGAGTTGTTTAGGGAGAAGGAAAGTGATCCCAGAGGGAAACGTGGGTATGTAGGAAACTATGAAAAGCAGTAGAAAGAAGTATGTGATGAAACATAAATGAAAACATAGTGTCTTGTGTGGTTTAAACAGGATGAAAACATGGGATTATAATGCATGAAAACAATACTTCAAAATATGGGGAAGATAATTCAAAATGTTTATTCATCTAAAAACTGAGTTTCAAAATACTAACTTGTAAAACCACAAAAAAATGATAGACAAACATACAAATTCACAGATTAACACTACTGTCTGAATAATTAATAAGTAGAGAGAATGCCAGTAAGGACATCAATTCAAGCAACATCAAACAATTAACATTTATAGAACACCTAAAAACAGAAGAATATATATTTTTTTCAGGTGGGTCTGGCGCATTTATCAACATTAACCATTCAATAGCCTAAATAAATTTTAAAAGATTCAAGCCACAGAAAGTTTTGTGTTTTTTTTTTAACCACCACAACAAAAAATTGTGAGACAGAGAATGGAAAGATATCTGGGAAAATTCCATATATTTGGGAACTAAAACAGCTCTCAATAACCCATGGGTCAAAGAATAAGTCAAAAGGGAATTCAGGAATGATGTCAGCAAAATGATGGTATAGGAGTTTCTAGCACTCAGCTCCTCCCAGAAACAGAAGTTCCAATAACTATCCACACACAAAAATACCTGAACAAGAGCTAAGGATTCCAGGTGAGGGACTGCAGTGCCTGGGTGAAACAAAATAAGAAACACATTAAAGAACGTAGGAAAGATGGTCTCACATTACCTGTCACACCTCCCCCGAAACGAGGCAGCCTAGGACAGAGAGACGTCATCCCCAGGGGAATGGAGGAAGGATTCTCCAACCACCCAGGTTCAATTCAAGTCTGCTGGTGGTCATATTCTTCCAGTGACCTCCTCTAACACAAGGGTTAGCAAGGATGTGAAGAAAAAAGAAAACTTGTTGCACTTTCGGTGGGAATGTGAATTTTACAGCCATTAGGGCAAACAGTTAAACTCACCCATTCCAGTCCATTTTAGCTCACTGATTCCTAAAATGTCGATGTTCACTCTTGCCATCTCTCGTTTGATCACTTCCAATTTGCCTTGACTCATGGACCTGACATTCCATGTTCCTATGCAATATTGCTCTTTACAGCATCGGACTTTACTTCCATCACCAGTCATATCCACAACTGGGTGTCATTTTTGCTTTGGCTCCATCTCTTCATTCTTTCTGGAGTCATTTCTCTACTGATCTCCAGTAGCAATATTGGGCACCTACGAACCTGAGGAGTTCATCTTTCAGTGTCCTAATGTTTGGCCTTTTCACATTGCTCATGGGGTTCTCAAGGCAAGAATACTGAAGTGGTTTGCCATTCCCTTCTCCAGCGGATCACATTTTGTCAGAACTTTCCACCATGACATATCCATCTTGGGTGGCCCTACACAGTATGGCTCATAGTTTCATTGAGTTAGATAAGGCTGTGGTCCATGTGATCAGTGTGATTAGCTTTTCTGTGATTGTGGTTTTCATTATGCTGACCCTCTGATGGATAAGGATAAGAAGCTTCCTGATGGGAGAGACTGACGGAGGAGGAAACTGGGTCTTGTTCTGACGGGTGGGGCAATGCTCAGTAAATCTTTAATCCAATTTTCTGTTGAAGAGTGGGGCTGTGTTCCCTCCCTGTTGTTTGACCTGAGGTGGAAGTAATGAAGAATATGGCCACCTCCTTGCAAAGGTCCCATGCATGCACTGCTGCACTGATTGTCCCCACCCCTATAGCAGGCCACCACTGACCCACGCCTCTGCCGGACACTACTGGCCACTCGTGGGCAAGTCTGGGTCAGTCTCTTTTGGGATCACTGCTCCTTTCTCCTGGGTCCTAGTGCACACAAAATTTTGTTTGTGCCCCCCAACAGTCTATTTCCTCACTCCTGTGTAAGTTCTGGTAGCTCTATGGTGGGGATAATGACGACCTCCTCCAAGAGGGCTTATGCCATACTGAGATCTGCAGCACCCAGAGCCTGGGTGCAGGCTACAGCAGGCTACTGCTGACCCCTAACTTCACAGAAGACACTCAAATACAAATTATATATACTACTGTGGGCAAGAATCCCTTAGAAGAAATGGAGTAGCCCTCACAGTCAACAAAAGAGTCCAAAATGCAGTACTTGGATGCAGTCTCAAAAAGGACAGAATGATCTCTGTTTTCAAAGCAAACCCTTCAACATGACAGTAATCCAAGGCTATGCCCTGACCAGTAACACTGAAGAAGCTGAAGTTGAATGGTTCTATGAAGACCTACAAGACCTTCTAGAACTAATACTCAAAAAAGATGTCCTTTTCATTATAGGGGACTAGAATGCAAAAGTAGGAAGTCAAGAGATACCTGGAATAACAGACAAATTTGGCCTTGGAATACAAAACAATGCAGGGCAAAGGCTAACAGAATTTTGCCAAGAGGATGCACTGGTCATAGCAAGCACCCTCTTCCAACAACACAAGAGAAGACTCTACATATGGACATCACCAGATGGTCAATACCGAAATCAGAAAGATTATTTTCTTTGCAGCCAAAGATGGAGATCTACACGGTCAGCAAAAACAAGACTGGAAGCTGACTGTGGCTCAGATCAAGAACACCTTACTGCCAAATTCAGACTTAAATTGAAGAAAGTAGGGAAAACCACTAGATCATTCAAGTACGAGCTAAATCAAATCCCTTATGAATTAACAGTGGAAGTGACAAACATGATTCAAGGGATTAGATCTGATAGACCGAGTGCCTGAAGAACTATGGACAGAGGTTCATTACATTGTACAGGAGGCAGTGATCAAAATCATCCTCAAGAAAAAGAAATGCAAAGGCAAAATGTTTGTCTAAGGAAGCCTTACAAATAGCTGAGAAAAGAAGAGAAAGATACACCCATTTGAATGCAGAGTTCCAAAGCATAGTAAGGAGAGATAAGAAAGCCTTCCTTGGTGATCAATGAAAAGAAATAGAAAAAACAATAGACTGGGGAAGATTAGAGATCTCATCAAGAAAATTAGAGATATCGAGGGAACATTTCAGGCAATGATGGGCACAATTAAAGACCGAAATGGTATGGACCTAACAGGAGCAGAAGATAAGAAGAGGTGGCAAGAATACCAAAAACTATACAAAATAGACCTTCATGACCCAGATAATCATGATGGTGTGATCACTCACCTAGAGCCAGACATCCTGGAAAGTGAAGTCAAGTGGGCCTTAGGAAGCATCACTACAAACAAAGCAAGTGGAAGTGATGGAATTCCAGGTGAGCTATTTCAAATCCTGAAAGATGATGCTGTGAAAGTGCTGCACTCAATATGCCAGCAAATTTGGACAACTCAGCAGTGGCCACAGAAGTGGAAAAGGTCAGNACAGAACTGGAAAAGGTCAATTTTCATTCCAATCCCAAAGAAAGGCAATGCCAAAGAATGCTGAAACTACCCCACAATTGCTCTCATCTCACATGCTAGCAAAGCAATGCTCAAAATTCTCCAAGCTAGACTTCAACAGTATATTAACCAAGAACTTCCAGATGTTCAAGCTGGTTTTAGAAAAGGCAGAGGAACCAGAGATCAAATTGCCAACATCCACTGCATCATGGAAAAAGCAAGTGAGTTCCAGAAAAACAGTTACTTCTGCTTTATTGACTATGCCAAAGCCTTTGACTGTGTGGATCACAACAAACTATGGAAAATTCTTAAATAGATGGGAATACCAGACCACCTGACCTGCCTCCTTAGAAATCTGTATGCAAGTCAAGAAACATCAGTTGGACATGGAAAAACAGACTGGTTCCAAATTGGGAAAGGAGTACGTCAAAGCTGTGTATTGTCACCCTGCTTGTTTAACTTATATTCAGAGTACACCATGCAAAATTCGAGGCTAGATGATGCACATTCTGGAATCAAGATTTCTTGGAGAAATATCAATAACCTCAAGTATGCAGATGACACCACCCTTATGGCACAAAACGAAGAAGAACTAAAGAGCCTCTTGATGAAAGTGAAAGAGGAGAGTGAAAAAAAACTGGCTTAAAACTCAACATTTACAAAACTAAGATTAGGGCATCTGGTATCATCACTTCATGTCAAATAGATGGGGAAACAATGGAAACAGTGAGAGACTTTTATTTTGCGGGGCTCCAAAATCACTGCAGATGGTGACTGCAGCCATGAAATTAAAAGAGGCTTACTCCTTGGAGGAAAAGCTATGACCAACCTAGACAGCATATTAAAAAGCTGAGGCATTATTTTGCTAGCAGAAGTCTGTCTAGTCAAAGCTATGGTTTTTCAAGTAGTCATGTATGGATGTGAGAGTTGGACTATAAAGAAAGCTGAGCACTGAAGAATTGATGCTTTTGAACTGTGGTGTTGGAGAAGACTCTTGAGAGTCCCTTGGACAGCAAGGAGATCCAACCAGTCCATCCTAAAGGAAATCAGTCCTGAATATTCATTGCAAGGACTGATGCTGAAGCTGAAACTCCAACACTTTGGCCACCTCATGTGAAGAACTGACTCACTGGAAAAGACCCTGATGCTGGGAAAGATTGAAGGCAAAAGGAAAAGGGGACAACAGAAGATGAGATAGTTGGATGGCATCACTGACTTGATGGACATGAGTTTGAGTAAGCTCCTGGAGTTGGTGATGGACAGGGAAACCTGGCATGGTAGAGCCCATGGGGTCTCAAAGACTGATCGACTGAACTAACTGATGGCAAACAGTAAGGAGGTTCCTGGAAAGGTTAGAGATAAAATGACCATTGATCCCAAAGTTTCATCTGGGTGTGTCTCTGAAGGAAATGTGATCACTGTCTCAAAGAGATGCCTATACTCCTATGTTCACAGCAACATTTTCATTATAGACAACACATGGAAACAACTGAAGCATCCATCAGCCATTGAACTGATAAAGAAAGGTGTTATGGGAAGAGTGGCCAAGATGGCCAAGTAGGAAGAAACTTAGCTTACCTCCTCCCGTGGGCACATCAAAATGACAATTATTATATTGGTGCAAAAGTAACTGCAGTTTTGCGTTGCTGAAATTCACCGCTTGATAATGGAATACATCCTTAAATAAATGTGGTTGTTATACACAGTTTTAATGCACATTTCTCCCTTTATGTTTTTTTTGCTAATAACTTATTGCTGCTGCTGCTGCTGCTGCTGCTGCCAAGTTGCTTCAGTCGTGTCTGACTCTGTGCAACCCTATAGATGGCAGCCCACCAGTCTCCCCTGTCCCTGGGATTCTCCAGGCAAGAACACTGGAGTGGGTTGCCATTTCCTTCTCCAATGCATGAAAGTGAAAAGTGAAAGTGAAGTCGCTTAGTCATGTCTGACTCTTAGTGACCCCATGGACTGCAGCCTACCAGGCTCCTCCATCCATGGGATTTTCCAGGCAAGAGTACTGGAGTGGGGTGCCATTGCCTTCTTGCTGTTTATTTTATCTGTATTTTAGATAATGGAAATGATGTTAGACAAAAAGCAAATTTGAGCAATTTTCTTATTTGAGTTCCAAATGGGTCATAAAGCAGCAGAGACAACTCGCAACATCAACAACACATTTGGCTCAGGAACTACTAAAGAATGTCCAGGTCAGTGGTGGTTCAAGTAGTTTTGCAAAGGAGATGAGTGCCTTGAAGATGAGGAGTGCAGTGGCCACCAATCAGAAGTTGACAGTGTCAACTTGAGAGCAACCATGGAAGCTGATTCTCTTACAACTACCTGAGAGGTTGCTGAAGAACTCAGTGTGGACCATTCTACAGTCATTCGACATTTGAAGCACACTGGAAAAGTGAAAAAGCTTGATAAGCAGGTACCTCATGAGCTGATGGAAAGTTAAAAAAAATCATTGGTTTGAAGTATCACCTTCTCTAATTCTATGCAACAACAATGAACCATTTCTTGATTTGATTGTGACCTGTGAGGAAAAGAGGACTTTATATGACAACCAGGGATGACCAGCTCAGCGGCTGGACCAAGAAGAAGCTCCAAAACACTTACCACAGTCAAACTTGCACCAAAAGCCATTCATGGTCACTATTCAGTGGTCTGCTGCAGGTCAGATCCACTATAGCTTTCCGAAACCCAGGAAGCCACTACATCTGAGAAGTATGCTCAGCAAATCAGTGAGATGCCAAAAACTGCAGCTGGCATTGGTCAACAGAAAAGGCTCAATTCTCCACAACAACACCCAACAACACATTTCACAGCCAGTGCTTCAAAAGTCAAACAAATTGGGCTAAGACGTTTTGCCTCATCTGTGTATTCACCTCATCTCTTGCCAACCAAACTACCACTTCTTCAAGCATATCAACAACTTTTTGCAGGGAAAACACTTCTGCAACCAGCAGTGGGCAGAAAATGCTTTCCAAGAATTCATCGAATCCAAAAGCATGGATTTTTATGCTACAGGAATAAACAAACTTATTTCTCATTGTGAAAATTATGTTGATTGTAATGGTTCTATTTTGATTAATGGAGATGTGCTTGAGCCTAGTTTTAATGGTTTAAAATTCATGGTCCAAAACAGCAATTACTTTTGTACCCACCTAATATTTACAGGCAACTTATGATGAGAATAGCCCGAAGACTAGCAGAAAAGACCTTCTACAACTTTGTACAACTAAAGATACAAAGAAAGAACTACAATGAGATGAGTAAGAGAGGTAGAGAGAGAGTATAATCAAGATGCATGTTCCCAGGTAGGTGACTCACAAATAGGAGGGTATTTATAATTGCAGAGGTTCTCCCCAAGGAGCAAAGGGTCTGAGCCTCACAAAGGGTTGAGCCCAGAGGTCCTGCAACAGGAAGATGAGTCTCCAGAACATTTGGTTTTGAAGGTCCATGGAGCTTACTTTTGGGAGAGCCAAAGAGCCATAGGAAAGAGAGACCACATTCTTAAGAGGGCTCACACAACATCTCACATGCTCAGCACCCAAGGCAGAGGCAGCAAGTTGAAAGAAGCCTGGGTCAAACCCATCTGCCAATCCTAACCTCCCAAAGGAAGAGGACGCAATCAGAGCTCACTCTGAGCATACAGCAGCTATCTGGGAGATCTGATTCTACCACAAGTATGCTGCTTCTGGCAAGGGCCACTGTTAGAATATTCAATCAGATGACCCACACTCTAGTCTCACTCGCCAGTGGGCCAGTATTTAAACACCCCAGACCCTATATAGCCAGCCATGTCAGAAACTGGCTCTGCCTACCACCAAGGTGACATCAGATCTACTAACCTACTACCATTCACCCCAGAACCTTGCTCTACCTGCCACTGGGCCAGCATTAGGCCCAGGAAACCCCAGGACTCAGCATCCAGCCACTTTGTGACCCGGTTCCACCCATCAGTGGACTTCAGGCTCTGCATAAGTAAAGGCCTGGCAACCAACCAGATCAGGGACCAACCACATCTACCAGACTGCCAGAACAGTCAGCCCACTGCAACAGAAGGGCCCATAGATGGCCAGCAGTACATGCAAAGATGTCCAGTATCACTGATCATGGAAATGCAAATCAAAACCACAGTAAGATTATCACCGCACATCTGTCAGAATGGCGATTATCAAAAAGACAAATATCAGGTGCTGGCAAGGACATAGAGAAAAGAGAAATCTAGTACACTAATGATGGAATTTACACTAAAATGTAAATTGGTGCAGCCACTGTGAAAAACAGTACAGAGACTCCTCAAAAAATTAAAAGTAGAACTACCATATTATCCAGCAATTCCATCCCCAGGCACTTATCAGAAAAAAATGAAAACACTAATTAGAAAAGATATTCATATGTGCACTCCTACATTCATTGCTGTGTTATTTACAGTAGCCAAGATATGAAAGCAACCTAAGTATCCACCAATAGATGAATAGATAAATAAGATGTGGCATATATATATATATATATAAACACATATATATTTATGGATGTGTGTGTGTATATGTGTGTGGATGTGTATGTATATATAATAGAGTATTACTCCACCATAAGAAAGAATAAAATCTTGGTATTTGTAACATGGTTGGACCTAGATGGTATCATGCTAAGTGAAACAAGTCATAAAGAGAAAGACAAATACTCTATGATTTCACAGCTGTGTAGAATCTAAAAAAACAAATGAACAAACATAACAACAGAAACAGTTATAGATACAGAGAACAAACAAGTGATTGCCAGAGATGAGGAAGAAATAGGTGATAGAGATAAGGGGTACAAACTTCAATACCAAAATAAATAAGCCACAAGTATGAAATGTACAGGGTGGACAATATAGTCAATAATTATGTAATATCTTTGCATGTTGATAGATTGCAACTAGACTTATCATGGTGATTACTTTGAAGGAACAAATAGAAATATCAGATCATTGAGTTGTGTAACAGAAACTAACATAGATCAATCATATTTCAAAATCAAACAAACTCATAGAAAAAGATTTGTGGTTAGTAGAGATAGAGAATGTGGTGTGGGTGAATTGTCTGAGGGCAGTCAAAGGAACAAACTTTCACTTATAAAATAGATAAGTATTACATATGTAATGTACATGATAAACACTGTTGCATATTATATATGAAAGTTGATGAAAGTAAATCCTAGGAGTTCTCAACGCAAGGAAAAAATTTCTGTATTCCTATGATTTTTTATCTATATGAGACTGATGTGCACTAAACTGACCTGCCTCTTGAGAAACCTATATGCAGGTCAGGAAGCAACAGTTAGAACTGGACATGGAACAAAAGACTGGTTCCAAATAGGGAAAGGAGTACATCAAGGCTGTATATTGTCACCCTGCTTATTTAACTTCTATGCAGAGTACCTCATGAGAAACGCTGGGCTGGAAGAAGCACAAGCTGGAATCAAGATTGCCAAGAGAAATATCAATAACCTCAGATATGCAGATGACACCACCCTTACGGCAGAAAGTGAAGAGGAACTGAAAAGCCTCTTGATGAAAGTGAAAGAGGAGAGCCAAAAAGTTGGCTTAAAGCTCAACATTCAGAAATGAAGATCATGGCATCCGGTCCCATCACTTCATGGGAAATAGATGGGGAAACAGTGGAAACAGTGTCAGACTTTATTTTGGGGAGCTCCAAAATCACTGCAGATGGTGACTGCAGCCATGAAATTAAAAGACACTTACTCCTTGGAAGGAAAGTTATGACCAACCTAGATAGCATATTGAAAAGCAGAGATGTTACTTTGCCAACAAAGATCCATCTAGTCAAGGCTATGGTTTTCCCTGTGGTCGTGTATGGATGTGAGAGTTGGACTGTGGAGAAGGCTGAGTGCTGAAGATTTGATGCTTTTGAACTGTGGTGTTGGAGAAGACTCTTGAGAGTCCCTTGGACTGCAAGGAGACCCAACCAGTGCATCCTAAAGGAGATCAGTCCTGGGTGTTCGTTGGAAAGACTGATGCTAAAGCTGAAACTCCAGTACTTTGGCCACCTCATGTGAAGAGTTGACTCATTGGAAAAGACCCTGATCCTGGGAGGGATTGGGGACAGGAGGAGAAGGGGATGACAGAGGATGAGATGGCTGGATGGCATCACTGACTCAATGCACATGAGTTAGGGTGAACTCTGGGAGTTTGTGATGGACAGGGAGGCCTGGCATGCTGTGATTCATGGGGTCGCAAAGAGTTGGACACAACTGAGCAACTGAACTGAACTGAAACTTACTTATGATATTTTATGATGTATATAAGTCATAATGCTGTACAGCTTGTGTACGTGTGTCTGTGTGCTAGTTGCTCAGTCATATCCAAATCTTTGCAACCCCAAGGACTGTAGCCTACCAGGCTCCTCTGTCCAGGGGATTCTCCAGACAAGACTACTGGAATGGGTAGCCATTCCCTTCATCAGGGAATTTTTCCAATCCAGGGATCAAACCCAGGTCTCCTGCATTGCAGGTGGATTCTTTACCATCTCAGCAACCAGGGAAACCTGTTGTACACCTTGCTGCTGCTGCTGCTAAGTCACTTCAGTCATGTCCGACTCTGTGCGACCCCATAGATGGCAGCCCACCAGGAACCCTCATCCCTGGGATTCTCCAGGCAAGAACACTGGAGTGGGTTGCCATTTCCTTCTCCAATGCATGAAAGTGAAAAGTGAAAGTGAAGTCACTCAGTCGTGTCCAACTCTTAGCGACCCCATGGCCTGCAGCCTACCAGGCTCCTCCATCCAAGGGATTTTCCAGGAAAGATACTGGAGTGGGGTGCCATCGCCTTCTCCACCTTAAAGCTATATAATTCTGTATTTAAGTTATATCTCAATAAAACTGAAAAAATTTTAAAAATGTGTTATACATACACAATGAAATATTATTTGGTCATAATAAAGAAGGAAACCCTGCCTTTTGTGACAGCAGATGAAACATGAGGACATTATGCTAAGCAAAATAAGGTAGACAGAGAGAGATGAATATTGTATGCAAAATTTTAAAAAACTAAATTTACAGAAACAGAGTGAAACAGAGTGGTTTCCAGGGGCTGGGAGGTAGGAGAAAAGGAGATGTTGGTAAACAGTACAAACTTCCAGTTATAAGATTAATAAGGGAGGAGGGGGAGAAGATGGCGGAGGAATAGGACCAGGAGATTACTTTCTCCCTCACAAATTCCTCAAAAAAAACATTTCAACGCCGAGCAAAATCCACAAAACAACTTCTGAATGCTGGCAGAGGACATCAAGCACCCAGAAATGCAGATCATTGCCTTCAAAAACAGGTAGGGAAAAAATATAAAAGACGAAAAGAGAGACAAAGGAGGTGGGGAGGGAGCTCCGTCCTGGGTAGGGAAGCCCGACCCGGGAAAGGAACTTTAAGAAGAGAGGTTTCCAAACACCAGGAAACACTC
>SJYQ01003393.1:125055-150402 GCA_006410935.1 Redunca redunca | reverse complement strand
TCTGACCTTCAAGGAAAATATAAAACTATTTTAATTATATATGAAGACCATTACTATATCTAGGTACAACAGGACAAGATATTATGAAGATGACATTTCTGTCCAAATAATTCTATAAATTTCATTCCATTACAGAGAAATTTCCAACAGGGTGTTTTGAGTTCTTAAACTGACTCCAGCATTTTATGAAAATATAAAAGACAGTGAACACACAATAGTTTTTAAGAACAATGTGGGGAGAATTTTTTAAAGCTATAGCAATCAATAAAAATTTCACTGTGACAGAATCAGAAACTTTGAAATAGAATCATGCTTACATGAAAAATTTATACCAAATCTAGCATTTCAGATCAATGGTAAGAAAAAAAATAATCGATGCAAGCTATAACAGAATTTATTAGGTTATTTCCTCACATAATGCAAGGAACTCCAGACATAATTGTGCAAAGCAAACTCAAACTTACAAAAACAAACATAGGAGGAAACTTTTGTCCTTCAGTTAGTGAAGGATTTCTAATTCAAGATTTTAAAAATCTATAAGAGGAAAGTAAAATCCATGTGGCAGATCCTATTTTCCAAAGATGATCACAACGATATTCTCAATTCCATATGCTCTTTTTACAATGTGATCTTGACACTGCTGCCATTAAGGGATGAGGTCTGTGTCTCCTCTCTATGAAAATGGGTGGGCTTTTGTGACTATTTTGACAAAAGAATACACAAAATTAACAAAATCCCAAGGCCAGGGCACTAAAGGTACCACAGCTTCCTCCTTGCTTACTGAAACATATACCCTGGAGCCTAGAACTGCCAAGCAAGCAGCCCAGCTGCCTTATGCTGTTATGCCATGAAGAAACCCACACAATATGCTAAAGATACATCATATAAGGAATTTCTGGGACTACCTGATGAAAGTAATGTCCAATCGGCTTCTCACTGTTCCTGTTCCATTCACCGTCCCTTTGCAACCACACAAAAGATCTCTAATCAGAGCACTCAACTGAGCCCTTTCCAAATTACAACCCAGAAGAACCATGGGGTGCAATAACAGTGTTTTAAGCCACAAAGTTATCGAGTGCACTTTATTTGGGGCTTCCCTAGTAGCTCAGTTGGTAAAGAATCTGCCTACAATGCAGGAGACCCAGGTTCGATCCCTGGATTGGGAAGATCTCCTGGAGAAGGAAATGGCAACCCACTCCAGTACTCTTGCCTGGAGAATCCCGTGGATGGAGGAGCCTGGTGGGCTACAGTCCACGGGATTGCAAAGAATTGGACAAAACTGTGTGACTAACTTAACTTTATACAGCACTAGAAATTGGAACACTGTGGCTATATTCAAGTTGAAAAGCTTCCATTCATTCAAAATACCATAAAGAATGAAAAGATAACCCACAAATTACAAAACGATGCTTGCAACCATATAACAAACAAAGCATCATATGCAGTGAATGCAAAGAACTTCTAAGTAATAAGAAGGCAAACCAATTAGAAGAACAGGCAAATGATACGAGCAGCCAATTCAGGGGGCTAATACCACTAGAATAGCAATACCATATGAAAAGTAGCCTAATTTAGCCAGCAAATTGGAAAACATACATGAAAATCCACAGGATACCATTTCCCTCTATCATATCACAAAAACTTAAAAGTTCAACAACAAACACTGGCAGAAAATGGAGACTTAGCCTACACTGCCAGTGGGTGGGTTAAGTGATGCGATCAACTTTAAGAATTAGACCTGGAGACACAGTCTATGAGTCAGAAATTCCACTCCTACATAAAAGTTCTGGAGAATTAATCTACCTGTATATCATGAAATGCATATGATAATGTTCAGAACAAAATAATTTTCTTGTTGTTGAAAATTATCATAATATCCAAAACAGAAAAGTCAGTAATTATAGAATATTCATGAAAATAGCTGATATATAACAAAGAAAATGGGTGAATTAGAGCTGTATGTTCTTCAACATGGATGAGTCTCAAACGTGTAGAATTAAAGATGTTAAGTTGAACAATATATATGAAGATCTTCATAGGAAATTTTAAATCATTTAAAGCATCATCATCATTGTTTTCTGAGATATAAATATGTATAGAAGTATAAATAAATGTATGAGAAAGAAACACCAAATTCAGGATAATGGTTACCTCTGGGAAGGGGAAAGGCGGGGTGATAAGAAAGAGTTATAGAAGTAGAATATGGGTTGTCAACATAAAATATAATATTAATACTTGTTACAGTTTTCTTTAGACTTTCAGGTGCCCTGCTGCTGCTGCTGTTTAGTCATTAAGTCGTGTCCGACTATTCTGTGACTCCCATGGACTACAGTCTGCCAGGTTCCTCTGTCCATGGGATTTCTCAGGCAAGAATTACTGGAGTGAGTTGCCGTTTCCTTCTCCAGGGGGTCTTCCTGATCCAGGGATTGAACACAAGTCTCCTGCTTGGTAGGCAGATTCTCTACCACTGAGTGACCTGGGAAGCCCCTTCCAGTGTCTTAATATTATATAATAAATTTGATATTTTCAAAGATATAAGCAAGACCCAACACAGGGAGAAAGGTCAGCATTGAAAATGACTTTCAGAAACAGAATCATGCCTTACCTGGAGTCTTACAGTCACTCATGGAGATCCAGACTTGGAGCATTACCAAGAAATATACAGATGAGGGGAAGTTGGGAGTCAGTGGACAAAACAGAGGAAATGACTGCTTGCCTGGACTCTTACTATGGATCCCTCCGGGCTGACACTCTGGCAACACTTGCAGCCAAGGCAGCTCTCATTCTCACTTGGGACAATAGAACTTCTGTCCAATTTAAGCCCCTAGCTGCTGCCTCCAATTATCTCTGAGTTCAAGTTTCATCCAGAAGACTCCAGGCAGTTGATCTGATTTCCATATGATTCCTATAGATCCAAAAAGTCAACAAACTAAAGGGGCACTTTTAATAGGATCTCTTACTTTTCTGTCTCAAAAAAAAAAGCAAATACTGCTGTCTGGAAATTGATCAGATACTTGCCACTAGGCTTTGGTGTTGTTGAAGCTGGTCTGGCATTCAAGCTAGGCCGTACTATTCTCTTGCTGGACATAAACAACCTTGTGGAACACTAATATCAGATATGATAACTCTGAATCCATGATAAATTGAGACAAAACAAAGCCACTTCATAAATTTGTCCAAGCACAGGAAAATGCACAATCACACACTTAAGACCAAATATACCCCTTTCCTGACTGGTGTGAGAGACTGATCTTCTTTACCTATTACATCATCGTCCTTGCTCTCTTTTGCCCTTCCTACAGATAAGATTGATTGATACAGCCAATCATAAAATTGCTGTTTTTGACAGTACCCAACATAGAGCAAATTTTCACTTCCTTAGACCCTCCTAAAAATCACTCAACCAATACCCAAATCTTATAATAGGATCTTCCTGACACAATCTTACTGAGAGGCTCCATAGTTCCTTATGATGCATGCTGTCACTCGCCACAGTGAGTAATAAACCCAACTTCAATTACACGTATATCCCTGGTAGTGTTTGGCTGGAGGTCATTGACACTTGCCATCACCTATCTTCAAGGAAAGCCAATTACCTATTGAAGTGAAATCACCATTTCTCAAACTGTTCAAACAGCTATGCCTACCACTTTGAAGTACAGAAAAGTTGATAGGAAGGTGAAATACTGACTACCACCCCACATCAGAACTGTAAGTAATAATCTCCAATTTCACACAATTTCCTCCTCATTGATCATGACCATAAACAGAAAAATTGCCTCCACTGGCATTTGGTTTTCATCTGAACAGAATTCAAGAACTATTTTTTTCATGGCTTGGAGACAATGATGTAACTTGTACAAAGTCATCCAACTAGTAAGCAGAATGCAAAGGGACCCTCAAACCCAATGAACACTGTGTAAAACCAGAGTCCACACTTCATCACTGTGTCTGTCATCTTCAAAATGATCAATAGTGGTAGTACAGAAGAGAGAGGACGAACACTCCAACCAGAAAACAGCATGTGTGAAAAGACGAATAAGCCATCTCTCTGGGTTCCTGGCCTGGCAAATACTTACATGTGGTTCAAGAGTAAGCTCTGTGGAGGGAGATGTGGCAAGTGATGGCATCTGTGAGAGGAATAGTTAAATCCTAAGTTTGGCTTGGGAAGGTTAGGCAGGGTCACGTGTGTCAGATGACAACAACTTTGGATAGTATTTCATAGCCAACAGAGGTTTTAAGACATGGATGGCGGCAAAGGTGTGTGATCATTAGAGCTAAGTTTCAAAATGGTAACTGAACACAGTGAAAGATTAAAGAGGAGAAAGAACGGATAGCCTATGGGAAACACATTTTATGAAACATGTCTCAAAATTAACAACAAAAGGAGGCATTTATTCTATATATAAATCTCTCCACATCCAGGTGAGATATCTTTGCTGTTATTTCAACACCCATGGGTTTTAAACAACCACAGTAAGCTTTCATAGCTCAGGGAGTGATAATGCAGCTCAGTTAATTTATGAGTTCTAATTAGGGTTTAATTAGAAATAGGAAGCAGCTTGGTTGGAACCAGGCTTTTGCTAGCTAGCAACAAAGCTTCATCTGCATCTTTGTTATAGAATTTTTTTAAAAACCCTCTATGTGCTGAATTAAGGGAGATGGTGATTTTGAGTCTATTCTTCAAAACCCATGGGCTCCATGAATCACCACTGGGCAACACTGGAGAGAAATACCACAGGAGAGCCCCTGCATTTGTATTCCTGCTTTACTTCCCAAACCCTGTTGAAAGTCTACACCCAGAGAACTAAGGTGACAGGTAATAGATTTCATCTTGATTAAATTTAATGCTATTGAGGAGGGCATGGCAACCTATTAAAGTATTCTTGCCTGGAGAATCCCATAGACAGAGGAACCTGGTGGGCAACAGTCCGTGGGGTCACAAACAGTTGGACACGACTGAAGTAACTTAGCACAAACTTAACACTGATCAAAGGTTAGGGACTGAAGGGAATGGGATTCTGCGAAAATGTGCCTTGGCACAACAAGGAAGACAGTTTGGGAGAGATTTTGATAGATAAGCTACAGGGGTGAGTGGTGGCAACAGAGATAGTGACTTGACAGCTGGAAGTATTCTCTCCAAGCAGAGGAAAAGATTCAGGAACTTCCTTGGTGGTGCAGTGGATAGGAATCCGCCTACCAAAGCAGGGCATACAGGTTCGATCCCTGATCCAGGAAGACCCCACCTGCCACGGAGCAACTAAGCCTGTGTGCCACAACTACTGAGCCCATGTCCTAGAACCCTCAAGACCCAATACTGAAGCCCATGAGCCTACATCCCATGCTCCACAAGAGAAGCCAACGCAATAGGAAGCCCAGGCACCACAATGAAGAATAGCTCCCGCTCTCCACAGCTAGAGAAAGCCCGTGCAGAACAATGAGACCAATGCAGCTAAAAATTAACTAGTTTTTAAAAAAGAACAGGGATTCACCATAGCCTTATAGGAGTCAAACATATCCTTATAAGCATTGATACATTTGTTCTATCCAATATATCTTATAATTATTTTCTATACTCCCTTCCTAGTGGGTCAGAAGCATTCACATTGTCTCTAGAAGAATTAAATCCCTTATAGCAAGATAACCAAGAAAAACAGTAAATATTGAATATTATTTTATTCCTAAAATAGGTTTTTCTATTAACAGAAGAAATAGTTGTGAAAGTCTTAACTCACAAGAGAAGGGTTGGCTAAAGACTCTTAATGATCAAAGGGAAACTGTGAAAGAGACAGGGAATGACAATAGGTTGGAAAGACAATGGAAGACATTGATTCCCCAGACCAAATGAGGACCTGGCCTAGGAAAGGTGGGGTGAGCTTCGAAGAGATTGTTTTAACCCAAACAGTGGCCTAGTGGAAAGAAGAAGATCTGGCAGCCTGCTGGCCTGGGAAGAAATACATTAGTTCCAGTAATACATGCATAAAATACAGTCATTGAGAAGGGTAGTGGTCAACTGTTACTTTATGGGCTTGAAAATATGTTGCATGTTATGTCAGTTGAACTCAAATGTATGAAATGAGTGTTTTACTGAAATGTGCCAGAGCTGCAATGATATATGGGGACATAGGGGAGAGAAGGCAGAAGGGTCTATTCAGGATTCAACTTTAAGAGTTGCTTGTGCAACCAACTCAGTTGGCATTTGGCCACATGAACAGAGATTCAAAGCAACCCTCCAGTTTGCCTTCCCTAACCCCACTTACATGGCAACTCTACTCATGCTGATAATATTATAATGAGCTTTGGAAGAAGGGCATGATAATAGAGTAGAATCACAAGGTGAAGAGATTAACTGGTTGCTCAAAGGGAAACCTTTGGGTGTTGAGATCATCTTGGACACACAGTTGTTGTTCAGTCACTCAGTCATGTCTGACTCTTTGTGACCCCATGGACTGCAGCATGCCAGGCCTCCCTGTCTTTCACCATCTCCCAGAGATTGCTTAAACTCATGTCCACTGAGTCGGTGATGTCTTCCAGCCATATCATCCTCTGTCGTTCCCTTCTCCTCCTACCTTCAGTCTTTCCTAGCATCAGGGTCTTTCCTAATGAGTCAGCTCCTTCCATCAGGTAGCCAAAGTATTGGAGCTTCAGCATCAGTCATATTCAGGACTGATTTCCTTTAGGATTGGCTGGTTGGATCTTCTTGCAGTACACGGGACTCTCAAGAGTCTTCTCCAACACCACTGTTCAAAAGCATCAATTCTTGGTTCTCAGCCTTCTTTGTGGTCCAACTCTCACAACCATATATGACCACTGGAAAAACCAAAGCTTCAACTAGATGAAACTTTGTTGCCAAAGTAATGTTTCTGCTTTTTAAAATGCCAACTGGGTTTGTCATAGCTTTTCATCCAAGAAGCAAGCGTCTTTTAATGTCATGGCTGCAGTAACCATCTCCAGTGATTTTGGAGCCCAAGAAAATAAAGTCTATCACTGTTTCCATTGCTTCTCCATCTATTAGCCATGAAGTAATGGGACCAGATGCCATTATCTTTGTTTTTCCATTCTTTGTTTTTTGACCATTGAGTTTGAAGCCAGCTTTTTCACTCCTCTTTCACCTTCATCAAGAGGCTCTTTAGTTCATCTTCATTTTCTGCCATAAGGGTGGCATCATCTGCATATCTGAGGTTATTGAGTTTCTCCAGGCAACCTTGAGAACTCCAGTTTGTAGTTCATCCAGCCCAGAATTTCACATGATGTACTCTGCCTATAAGTTAAATAAGCAGGGTGACAATATACATACAGCCTTAACGTACTCTTTTCCCAATTTGGAACCAGTCCATTGTTCCCTGTTCGGTTCTCACATTTGCTTCTTGACCTGCATACAAGTTTCTCAGGAGGCAGGCCGGTGGTCTGGTAGTCCCATCTCTTTAAGAATTTTCCACAGTTTGTTGTGATGTACACAGTCAAAGGCTTTAGAGTAGTCAATGAAGCAGATGTTTTTCTGGCATTTTCTTGGTTTTTCTATGATCCAATGGATGTTGGCAATTTGATCTCTGGCTCCTCTGGCTTTTCTAAATCCAGCTTGTACATCTGGAAGTTCTCAGTTCATGTACTGTGGAAGCTTAGCTTGGAGAATTTTGAGCATTACTTTGCTAGCATGTGAAATGAGTGCAGTTGTGTTGTAGTTAGAGGGCAATTACTCTCTCTGGCATGGTCACAATCAGGACACAAAAAAGGAAATGTCCTCTTATGATTTCATTGTATTCCTTTTCTTTCTGTTGGCATTATTGCTTGGAAAGAAATTCCAGAGCTGATGTTATATATTGTAATTACCATCTATCATCCATATGGATTTTTTAAAGGACATTGTAACACACCAGAATGGATAAAAGATAACTTTCAAATTTTACCTTCATGAAAAATTTACTGAATATTTTATTTATCACCAGTCATGAGAATGTTGTCTTACATTTTCTGCAGAGCTATTTTTGGGAATACTCTCAAAAAATACAGCTGCAATAAAGTGAGGAAAACGAGACTGTGTCAAAGATGAAGTTGACCTACAATGCTGTTGCAACTGAATCTCATTCAGTCCTATAAGGAACTCTGGACCTGGAATGACCCTTCACAGTTATCCCAAATCGAGCCTTGGGGCTGAGTCTTCATATCCTTCTTCAGTCGTAGACCACAGGCCATGGCCTCTAGGGAGGGTAACCTTGGATGAGACAGTTCCCAAAAGCTCAGGGCAATTCTAGTGGAAGGCATAGCAATGATCCATTGGAAGCAAATGTTTCCAGCACTGGAGGATAAGTGATAATGAAAGGAGCTGGCCAAGAATCTCAATACAATTACACGCTTCACATGAAGTACAATCAGGGTATTAACATGAGAAACTACTATCTAGGCAATGCTTCAGTTCTTGCTCTTAGAAAGACTCCATTCCATGAATGCAGGCAAAGTCCCCCATCATTGCTCCACCAGCCTACCAGCTTTCATTTATAAACTGCAGTTCCTAACGGTAAGCTACTAGAGAAATTTTGGTCTGCCTGAAAAGCGATGGATGACCACAGTTGGGGGCAAAACTACCTACATCTGTTTGTCTAGCTATCCAATCCGGAGAGCATGAAAGGGAGTGAGGGGAGTGGTAGATTTATTACTTTTATTTTCCTTAGGATTTCATGTGCAAGTAAATGTAAGACACCAAGTAAGCAAATGACAACCAATGCCAGAATTCTTGCCTGGGAATCCCCATGGACAGAGGAGCCGGGCGGGCTACAGACAATGGGGTCACAAAGAGTCAGACACGACTGAGTGCCTAAGCACAGCACAATACATGCACACATATATGAACATATTTATCTATGTGTCACTTTATTCTTATAAAGTTTCTCTTAAGCTGTTTTTCTGTAACCTAAGTATTGTCTTTTAATACCTAGGGCTTCCCTGGTGTCTCAATGGTAAAGAATATGCCTGCAATGCAGGTTCAATCCCTGGGTTGGCAAGAACCCCTGGTGAAAGGAATGGCTACCCACTCCAGTATTCTTGCTTGGAGAATTCCATGGACGGAGGCAGCTGGCAGGCTATGGTCCATGGGATCACAAAGAGTCAGACACCAACTGAGCGACTAACATTTTAAAACCTCTAATGTCTTTTGCTGATGAAATGCTAATTTTTTGCTTAGAAATTATTTCCATTTAATTTTCTTCTTTTGGTTTAGTTCAAAGTAAATTCAGTATTTTTTTTTTGAGTATAGATTGATGCCTTTTTTCTTAAATTGCTTCTTGCTATTGATCTAGTCATGCTCCTCAATCTGAGTACATCCAGACAGAGATACTAACAATTGGTGGATATCACTCAATATAATTCTGTGTTGCAAACATAGAGAACAGATTTATGGACATGGCTTGTTGGAGAGGAAGGAGAAGGTGGGATATATGGAGAGAGTAACATGAAAACATACATTACCATATGTAAAATAAGATAGTCCATGGGAATTTGCTGTATGACTCAAGGAACTCAACCCAGGTAACAACCTACAGGGGTGGGGTGGGGAGGGAGGTGGGAGGGATCTTCAAGTGGGAGGGCACATGGGTAAACATATGGCTGATTCATGTTCATGTTTGTTAGAAACCAACACAATACTGAAAAGCAATTATCCTTCAATTAAAAAGAAATAAATTTTTAAAAATCAAACAGAAAAAAATATACTTCTCTGTTGGGATTTTAAGTGATATTTTACTTCTCCCATATTTTTCTATTACTTGAATTTTAAATAAATTTCATTTTTTATCAGGGCTTCCAGGTGGTGCAGTGGTAAAGAATCTGCCTGCCAAGCAGGAGTCACGAGAGATGCAGGTTCAGTCCTTGGATTGGGAAAATCCCCTGGAGAAAGGAATGGCAACCCATTCCAGTATTTTTGCCTGGAAAATTCCATGGGGTCACAAAGAGTTGTACATGACTGAGCATCAGCACTGGCCTGGCTTTGGCTACCTCTTGAACATCATCTCTCCCTAATGGGGCAGGGTTATTCCAAGGGATACAGTGTAAGAAAAGAAGGGGAGCAAAAAGGAGAAGCCACCCAGCAACTAGAAGAGTGCTCTGAGGAGCTGTATGAAATGGAGGGTTATAACAGGCAGCAGGAGGGTGGGGCAAGAAGCTTGCTTTCTTAATCAAACTAAGATAAATAATAACATTATAATTTAAGAAGAAAATACAGGAGGAGGAACATGGAGCTCCATTAAGCTTTATTTCAGTACAGATATAGTATCTTTTTATTCCCATTTCATTACTTCAACTTCATATTGATGAAATGAAAACCATGAACAGAGACAGTCCTGTATCTGGTCCAAGAGAACTGAAAATTGAAATGATCAGAAGCATGGGACTATGAGGTGGGGCTTTTTTACTTTCATTTCTTAATATATAGTCTTAATTTGTGTATTTCCTCAAAATAAGTCTCCTGGAGGAAATATAAAATATGGATGTGAAAGTGAAGAAATTCAAATGAGCCCCCTACTGGGATCACACTTGAAATCATGGACTAATGAACAACAAAAAAGGGCAAATTTTAATTTAATGAACAGGATAAGGGTTACTTTCCTTCATGTTTCTTACTCTGCTTTTGGAATTTGTGCTTTTTTTTTAAATTACAGAAAAGAAATGTTTGGAAAAGTACAGGAAGATGCATATGAAGAATAATGATCATTCATAATTTCATTTCCCAGAGGCAGCTACCATTAACATTTTAGTTTAATTTCAGGGTTTTTTCCTAAGCATTTTTGTTGGCATCTGGAATCAAATAATAAAATATATATATATATATATGTATATATATTGTTTTCTCTATGTAACATGATATATTGAAAAGTTCACAAACTTTTATACAAATAGATGATTGAGGAAATCATAAAATGTAAATTAAACTCATCCTGCCACCTAGATATACACAATTTTTGTTCTGTGTACTTCCAAGCTTTCTTTTTTTCAAGCTACAGCAAATTTTATTTTCATAGGTGAGAGAATCCCTGCCACCAGGGGCAAGAAGAAGTGGGAGCTGAGGACCAACTGTTAAGTTCTGTGCCCAAGACACAGGCTGCTGCCTGACCCCTACTCTCCATACAATCATTGACAGAAAGCCCCTCATAGGAGGCTCCAGACAGAGTCCAAGGCAGCTTCTAAGCAGCCAGGAATTGGGTAGCTGACTCCAATTTTTGCCAGTGGCCTAATGTATACTGGGGGATAGAGTTCTGGTGTAGATGGACCAAGCAGTGACTTGGTGGCTCATTCAGTCCTAAATGAGTGGCAGCAGCTTTCTCCTATTGGAACAGTTCCTGAGATAAGACAGCCCCTGGCTTCTAGTCTCTGTAACCAGGAACCTCCCAGCATCACAGTCACTCTGAGGCCAGGGGTCTCCCATCCTGCTCAGGGAAAGCAACGGAGTCATACACAGTTTCCAGGATGACTGGGTCTTCTGAGGATGGCACCAAATGTCCAAATCCCTGGACAGGCAGATGAGCGCCTTGGTACTGCAGATTCACCACAGCCACAGACACAGCAGTGATGGTACGCAGGGCACAGGCCAGAGGGGCAGCCTCAGCAGGGAGCAGCTTGCTGAGCACTGAAGCTAGAATGGCACTAATAACGTGGTCCGCCTCCAGGCT
Organism: Redunca redunca; assembly: GCA_006410935.1. Classification (NCBI taxonomy): domain Eukaryota; kingdom Metazoa; phylum Chordata; class Mammalia; order Artiodactyla; family Bovidae; genus Redunca; species Redunca redunca. The sequence goes on along the minus strand of SJYQ01003393.1, from coordinate 138,745 downwards.
GCTATCTCCTAGAGACACCTTCCAGCGCCCTTCTGCCTGGAGACTGAGCCCACAGACTGGCTGTCCTTGGAGAACACGGACACCCCTACTAGTCGGGTGGGCCTTGAGGGCCTGGGGCAATGTCTCCAGCCCTCCACGGGGTGACCACTGGCACCAGCACTCAGCCCGAGCTTGGCGAATAAGCTGAACCCAGCTGTGGGCCCCGCCCTGCCCCCAGCAGCGGCCCCAGTTATATGGAACGATGGGTTTTCTCAGCTTGGAAGAGACTGGGAAAGTAGGACCTGATGCTGAGCTCACGACTGTGAACTCAAACACTCCACGGCAAGAGACGCCACCTCAGAAGCAAGGTGCGCTGGGCAAGGCTGTGCACAGTCTCATCAGGGTCTTTGCCACGAGGCGTGGTCAAATCCCTCAGCCCAGCCCGGAACAGAGGTTTGGAAAAGGGAGGTGAAGGGCGGAGGAGCCCCCTGATGCCAGAGGGCAAGGCATGTAGAGCACCCCCTACATACAGGGACCTGTTCTGGGCAGCTGGATGACCTCCTGGGAAGGCAACACTTCTGAGTTCAAGCCAAGCTCAGAAAGCAGGAGCAGGGTCCAGGCCCCCAGGGCTGCCTGCAGGCCAAATTCCTTGAGGTCCAAGTTCACAAATAACACTGGCTGGCCCTCGTACTGAGCGGATCCAACCTCCCAGGCGCTTGCTGCCCTCCACCAAGACCACCTGGCGGGACAGGGGGCCCGGATCAGGTAGTAACTGGCAGCCAAGCCACTGATCCTTCTGCCCAGCACAACCACAGTCTGGCCCATGAAGAAACCTGTGGGTGAAGAGGCATCACGAGGGGAACGAGAAAAATGAGGTGAAAGGAGAAGGTCGAGGTCTCAGCGCATCACTGGCATTCCTGGGGGACAGGGGAGGTGGATAAGGGCCACACGCATGCTATCTGCTCGTGCAGAGCTCAGGGATCCAACTGGACGCCTGTGTTCTATAGCACTTTCCCTCCCACTCCTCTCAAGCTATTTTTAATAGTAAAATTAAACAGAACCTTCTGCCAGTTTCTTAACAATAGATCACAACCAAACCAGGTATCTGTACTGAAAATACAACTAGGCCTTAGGTACTGAATGTACCTAAGAATGTTTGTTTCACAAGTGGCAATTTTGAATATTCCTATTAAATTTAGTTTTGTAATTTAGTAGGAAAAAGCCTTTATTGTCTTAAATTGCATGCCTTTGATTACTAGCAAGGCTAAATATTTTCACAGAATTACTATATTTTCTTCTATTTCTAGACTTTACATATTTTTATTGATATGCTTATTCATTATAACCATTTAAAATGTGAGTCAACATTCCTTCTTTGTCGTTTATGTTTTTAATATACTCATAATCATTTTTCTCATCTAATTGAATTGGCTAATATTAAAGAGTAAAGTTAAACAGTAATTAATACCAGAAGCTTTTATTCACCTTTTCATACAGTTCATGGGGTTCTCAAGGCAAGAATACTGAAGTGGTTTGCCATTGCCTTCTCCAGTGGACCACATTTTAGCAGTCATGTATGGATGTGAGAGTTGGACCATAAAGAAAGCCAAGTGCCAAAGAATTGATGCTTTTGAACTGTGGTATCGGAGAAGACTCTTGAGAGTCCCTTGGAATGCAAGGAGATCCAACCAGTCAATCATAAAGGAGATAAGTCCTGAATATTCATTGGAAGAAGTGATGCTGAAGCTGAAATTCCAATACTTTGGCTATCTGATGCAAAGAGCTGATTCATTAAGAAAGATCCTGATGCTGGGACAGACTGAAGGGGATGACAGAGGATGAGATGGCTGGATGACATCACCAAATCAATGGACATGAGTTTGAGCAAGCTTCCAGAGTTGGTGATAGACAGGGAAGACTAGTGTGCTGCAGTCCATGGGGTCACAAAGAGTCAGTCATGACTGAGCAACTGAACTGAACTGAACAGAAGCTTTGCTCTATCATGGTTTTAATGAGATGAAATCTAGTCTTTCAACAACTAAACATGCCTGATAGTTTGAGATTATTTTTTACATATCAATTTCATCTAATCCCATTTCACTAAACTTATTTTTTTAAATCAGGATGTGTTTCAAATTTCAAATGCCTTTTTAGCATCTATCAATATATTTTTTATTGATAATGTAAAAAGCAATTAACTACTTTTTCTAATATTGAATCTCACTGCATTCTTGAAATTCATCCTCCTTGGCACCTAATGTTTGAGTCTGTTCAATCTGTTATGTTCTCATTTTCAAAAATACCAGTTGTGCATATTTTAGACCTCCCTTATTTACCTTTTGTATCTACAATAAATGACAGAATGACCCCTGCTTGTTTCCAAGGCAAACCATTCAATATCACAGTAATCCAAATCTATGCCCCAAACACTGTCAAAGAAGCTGAAGTTGAATGGTTCTATGAAGACCTATAAGACCTTCCAGAACTAATACCTAAAAAAGATGTCCTTTTCATCATAGGGGACTAGAATGCAAAAGTAAGAAGTTAAGAGATACCTGGAGTAACAGGGAAGTTTGGCCTTGGAGTACAAAATGAAGCAGGGCAAAGGATAACAGAGTTTTGACAAGAGAACGCACTGGTCATAGCAAACACCCTCTTCCAACAACACAAGACATCATCAGATAGTCAATACCAAAATCAGACTGATTATTTTCTTTGACCCTAAGATGGACAAGCTATACATTGTCAGCAAAAATAAGACCAGGAGCTGACTGTGGCTCAGATCATGAACTCCCTATCGCAAAATCCAGACTTAAATTGAAGTAGGGAAAACCACTAGACCATTCAGGTATAATCTAAATAAACTCCCTTATGATTATACCGTGGAAGTGACAAATAAATTCAAGGGATTAGATCTGACAGGCAGAGTGCCTGAGGAACTATGGATGGAAGTTTGTAACATCATGCAGGAGGCAGTGATCAAAATCAGCACCAAGCAAAAGAAATGCAAAAAGGCAAAATGGTTGTCTGAGGAGTCCTTACAAATAGCTGAGAATAGAAGAGACGCAAAAGCAATGAAGAAAAAGAAAGATATACCCATCTAAATGCAGAGTTCCAAAGAATAGCAAGGAGAAATATGAAAGCCTTCCTAAGTGATCAATACAAAGAAATAGAGAAAAACAATACAATGGGAAAGACTAGAGATCTCTTCAAGAAAATTAGAGGTACCATGGGAACATTTCAGGCTTCCCTTGTGGCTCAGCTGGTAAAGAATACACCTGCAATGTGGGAAACCTGGGTTCAATCCCTGGGTTGGGAAGATCCCCTGGAGAAGGGAATGATACCCACTCTAGTTATCTGGCCTGAAGAATTCCATGGACAGAATAATCCATGGGGTCACAGAGTTGGACACGACTGAACGACTTTCACTTCAAGGTAACATTCATGCAAAGATGGGCCCAGAAGAGAAAGAAACAGTATGGACCTACAGAAACAGAAGAGATTAAAAAGAAGTGGAAAGAGTGCACAGAACTATACCAAAAAAAAAATCTTAATGACCCAGATACCCACAACGGTGTGATCACCACCTAGCCAGACATCTTAGAGTGCGAAGTGGGCCTTGGGAAGTATCACTATAAACAAAGCTAGTGGAGGTGATGGAATTCCAGCTGAGCTATTTCAGATCCTGAAAGATGATGCTGTGAAAGTGCTGCACTCAATATGCCACAAATCTGGAAGACTCAGCAGTGGTCACAGGACTAGAAAAGGTCAGATTTCATTCCAATTCCAAAGAAGGGAAATGCCAAAGAATGTTCAAACTAACACACAATTTCACTCATTTCACATGCTAGCAAAGTAATGCTCAAAATTCTTCAAGCTAAGCTTCCAGAGTAAGTGAACCAAAAAATTCCAGATCTTCAAGCTGGATTTAGAAAAGGCAGGGGAACCAGATATCTAATTGCTAACATCTGTTTGATCATAGAAAAAGCAAGAGAATTCCAGAAAAATATCTCCTTCTTCTTCCCTGACTATGCTAAAGCCCTTGACTGTGTGTATCACAACCAGCTGTGGAAAATTCTTAAAGAGATGGGAATACCAGACCACCTGACCTGCCTCCTGAGAAACTTGTATGCAGGTCAAGAAGCAAACATTAGAATCAGACATGGAACAAAAGACTGGTTCCAAATTGGGAAAGGAGTACGTCAAGGCTGCACATTGTCACCGTGCTTATTTAACTTATATCAGAGTACATCATGAGAAATGCCAGGCTGGATGAATCACTAGCTGGAATCAAGATTGCCCAGAGAAACATCAATAACCTCAGATATGCAGATGACACCACCCTTATGGCAGAAAGCAAAGAGGAACTAAAGAGCCTCTTGATGAAGGTGAAAGAAGAGAGTGAAAAAACTGGCTTGAAACTCAACATTCAAAAAATGAAAATCTTGGCATCTGGTCCCATCACTTCATGGCAAATAGATGAGGAAACAATGGAAACAGTGAAAGACTATTTTGGGAGGGCTCCAAAATCACTGCAGATGGTGACTGCAACCATGAAATTAAGATACTTGCTTCTTGGAAGAAAAGCTATGAGAAACCTAGACAGCATATTAAAAAGCAGAGATATCACTTTGCTGACAAAGGTCCATGCAGTCAAAGCTGTGGTTTTTCGAGCAGTCATGTATGGATGTGAGAGGTGGACCATAAAGAAGACTGAAAGTGAAAATTGCTCAGTCCTGTCCAACTCTTTGTGACCCCATGGACTATACCCCATGGACTATTCTCTAGGCCAGAATACTGGAGTAGGTAGCCTTTCCCCTCTCAGGGGATCTTCCCAACCCAGGGATTGAACCCAAGTCTCCCACATTGCAGGCAGATTCTTTACCATCTGAGCCACAAGGGAAGACCAAGAATACTGGAGTGGGTAGCATATCCCTTCTCCAGGGGATCTTCCTGACCCAGGAATCAAACCAGGGTCTCCTGCATTGCAAGCAGATTCTTTACCAGCTGAACTATAAGGGAAGCCCTAAAGAAAGCTGAGCACTGAAGAGCTGATGCTTTTGAACTGTGGTGTTGGAGAAGACTCTTGAGAGTCCCCTGGACTGCAAGGAGATCAAACCAGTCAATTCTAAAGGAAATAAATGCTGAATATTCATTGGAAACAAAGATGCTGAAGCTGAAGCTCCAATACTTTGACCATCTGATGCAAAGAATGACATTGGAAAAGACCCTGATGCTGGGAAAGATTGACGGCAGGAGAAGGGGAACAGAAGGTGAGAAGTTTGGATGACATCACCAACTCAATGGACATGAGTTTGAGCAAGCCCCAGGAGATAGTGAAGGACAGGGAAACCTGGTGTGCTGCAGTCCATAGGGTTCCAAAGAGTCAGACACAACTGAACAATAACAATAAATCTTTAATAAACCTTTATTCTTTTTGCTACATTTTAGATGATCTTCCAAGCCATCCATTCTCTCTCTGCTAGAGTTTGTTACTTTCATTCTGTAATGTGTACGGTTTCTTTTCTATTCATTTTGAGCTTTTCCAACTGGCTTTTTGGATTATCCTGTTATCATATAATCATCTGAGCTTTTCTTATTTTTAGAATGGCATTATCTACACTTTATTGGATAACAAAAAAGAGAGAATTACTAAACCGAACCCTTCCTATCTTGCTTCAGGCAATTCATTTTACAACATATATTGTTGATGTCCTTTTGTTTAATACTTTTACAAAATTTTGTATAATTTATCTGCTAGATTCCAGATGAAGAACATTCTATGGAGGAATACAATGTGACCTGGCAGTCTGCAGTTTCCCCTTTGATCTCCTTTACTTTCTCACTATTTTATTGACCTAGGAAAAAGTATAATAGAATTGGAAGGAAGGAGGAGAAGGCAAGTCACAGAGGGTTTTAATGAAAAATACAGACTCTGGAACTTCCCAGGTGGTACTAGTGATTAAAAAAAAAAAAAACCGCCTGTCAATGAGACAGAGGAAACACAGGTTCAATTCCTGGACCAGGCAGATTCCCTGGAGAAGGGCATGGCAACCCACCCAGTATTCTTGCCTGGAGAATCCCATGGATGGAGGACCCTCATGGGCTACAGTTCATAGGGTCACAGAGAGTCAGACACAACTGAAGCAACTTAGCAGGCATGCTACTTACTAGCTCAAGATTCGATAACTAGTATTTTTACTTCTGTATCTTTTTTTTTTAATCTGTAAAATGGGGATAGTAATAACTCTTTGATAGGTTATGAAAATTTACCAAGATAACACTTAGTCTTGAGTAGTACCTCTCACACACTAATTGTTGTATAAAGGTTAACATTATTAACTATTATATGGCCCTGTAACCTCTCTGATGCAATCTGCAACTGCAACTTTCCTTTTCTTGGGTTCCTCTACCTTACCTACTTCAACTAGGAGGGCTGGTCAGAGAAAGTAGAAATGCCTATAAATGCCATCATAAGGTATATTGTTCAGCTGCACTTCCTTGCATTTTTGTGGGTGTGAGCCAAGTCTCTACAGAGACAATCCCCATCTCCTGTAAGTGTTCCATTCCTTATTTTGCAGGTCAAGAGTACCTCTCAGCTCTCAGCAAAATCTGGCCAGTGCTTTATAATGTGAGGTTGTTGTAGACGTTATTCCTTCTTTTATTTTGATGATGTAGATGATGACTTATGTTCTTCCTACCATTTCTGTCAGTTATTAAGAAAATGATGAGAATATACATGCCTTAACTTGAAGATTTCTAACAGAAATCTGGAATAGGTTTAATAGCTTAAGAATGATCTGAAAGAACTCACATGTGAGGTACTCCAGGCTGAAACCTAACAGTGAATCCTTAAAATCTAGAGTGATCATTACTTATATTTGCTACTTAAGGTTTTTAGTAGCTGGTATTTTCAAATTTTCACTTGACATTTTTTATTTTATCACTTCTATTTTTAATTGCTTTAATGTTTCTGTTATATCCCTTCTTTCAAACACTATGTATGTGTGGTCTCTCCATTATTTGCATTGCCAGGATTTGAGATATTTACTGGTTTTTCCAAAAAGCCTATTCATGGCTTTATTTTTATGCTTTTACCCTATATTTGATTCAATCTCTTATTTTCCTTAGCTTAATTTCTAGTTTGTCTAGAGTTTTTAATAGAATACCTGGTCTATTTTTATTCCTTGTTGTTAATAAACCATTTGCAGTGAATCATTTTACTCTGAATATAGCTTGGTGATTCTACATTATTTTGTTTGCATAATTAAGGACAATGAAATATTCTATGAAAAGACTAAACATTAACTATTTTCAGTTTTTGCTTATAGGCTAGTTCAATTTTTTGTTGACTATAACAATTCTATTTTGTTAAAAACACTACTTTCATGGGTATAGTAATACATATTTTTGCAAAAATCCAAAAAATTCCTAAAAGCCAGAAGGATGATTTGCGCTAAAGAATCTAGAATACATTTCTTAATATCCCCTGACTTTACAAAGTTAATTATTTTTAAAACACTGTAATATTTAGCATCAATAACCTGTGACATTAACTGTGGTAAATGGGCAGGCATAGTCAAAAAGGGCTAACATTAAATCTTATCTTTGGTTCATTGCCCTCCGATGATCTCAGGTTTCATTTTATGGTGGAAAAAAAAATCTGTCACTTTTGAAAATCATGTTAATTTCACTTGTATCTTAATGAAAGATATACTTGGCATTATGTATCATTGTAGGGGCACTTCAGTGGTGTCTTTGATGGTAAGAACCTGCCTTCAATGCAGGAGGTCTGGGTTCAATCCCTGGATTGGGAAGGCAATGGCTTCTCACTCCAGTATCCTTGCCTGGAGAATCCCCATGGACCGAGGAGCCTCGGGCACTACTGGGGTCGCAAGAGTTGGACACGACTGAGTGACTAACGCTAATCATCATAGGCAAAGAATTAAACTGTTTCCTCCATAAAGTATTGTGAAAAGATGATGAAATGGTTAAGATGATGGTGAAATGGTTGAGAAGGCTGACAAAAGCAAGCCACTGGAGATAGTGATCTTCTGTTGGGAGGCTGTGCTAAGGAAATGGAGCTCTTCCAGGAACAGTGTTACTTGACATATGCTTATCAAAAAACTGTGTGTAGAGATAACCAAAAATTTGTGCTCAAGTAACTCGTCCTCTTTGCAGTAACCTGAGGTTCATTTAGACTCTGCAAATTGTCCTGTCATAATGGCTAATACTGAAAATATCAAACTTACCATCAGGTACTAAATTCCATACATGCAAAATTTCANTTCTAAAATGATTGTTCAGTGTTATATGTTTGATTTCTTTTTTTCTTTTTCTTTTTTTTTAAATTTTTATTTTAACTTTAGTTTACTTTACAATACTGTATTGGTTTTGCCAAACATTGACATGAATTCACCACGAGTGTACATGCGTTCCCAAACATGAATCCCCTCCCACCTCCCACCCCATACCATCTCTCTGGGTCCTCTCCATGCACCAGCCCCAAGCATCCTGCATATACATTATTGAGGTTGTTAGGAAAAAGAAGAAAAAGCCTTGAGCATAAGAAACTAAAATAGTGGAAAATACACACACATTGACACTGCAATAGCCAGGGCTCAACAGGACTAGGATGCAGGAGGAGACTGAACCAGGGACGTCTCCTCTAATTGCCAGGGGTTCAGGTCCTAATGTCCACGCAGGTGATCGGACCTGCATGAGATCAGAAATTGAAATGTAAATCCTTGGATAAAGCCAGGACCCTCAAAGTGCTATACCCTTAGGAAATGGGGAACAGATAAAAATCTGCCTACTGTCACAGGGAGAGTAATAATATTTTCACTATCTTGGATTTTGGATAACTTTTTAAACCTCAAGCCTACATTATCTGGAGGTTTGAGTCCAACTTATAATGCTCATAAGTGATGAAAATTCAAGCTGGTGCCACAGAGACAACCAGTATGAGAAAATGAAAAACTGCTCTGAATCAGTGCCATGTGAAATGCCTACAGGCGGAAAAAATGGCATGCATGAGGTTCCCAGTCAAAAATTATGAAATATGCTAGAAAATAAGCAGTGGACAGAATGAGCAAAATGAATAGCCTCTGAGAATGACAAATAATCTGAATAAGCTTAGAATAGTTTAAATGCCTGAAGAGATAAAAGAATGGAAATAAAGAATCATAAGAAATACAAGAAATCTAGAAATAAGACTTCTAGAAATGCATGTGCTTTCACTAGTATTTAAAATCTAGTTGAGGTAAAAAACAACTAACTCAATACAGTCAATGTATAATCAATTTAAAAAGAGCTGAGGAAATAACCCAAGATGTATAAGTGATAAGACGATACAACTCTAAGAGATGTTAAAAGATATGGAGAACAGGAGAGCCTTCAACAAATGTCTATTAGGAGGTTTTAAAAAATGAGAATAAAGGAGAGCAATATTCAAAGAGGTAATGATGTGAAGCTTTCTGAATTAGTAAAATACATAAAATTTCAGACTGAATAAGCACCAAAACTCCTGAGCAAGTTAAACAATATCTATCAAGTGGACCAAAAACAAAAACTTACAAGTTACCAGAAAGGAAAGAGAGATTACCCAGCAAAGCAATACACTGATAGAGTTCTAACAGCAAAACAGAGACCAAGAAAGCGATGATGAAACTGAGTCACGAAAGGTCAGGTATTTTCTGTTAAGACTGGTAACAAATATTGGTGGAATCAGCGCTTAAAGACATCTGATTCAAAGCCCACAATGAACATCACAGTGTCCCTTTCTGGATAGTACCTTAGACAACTATCTTTATCTCATCTTTAGTAGGGGGGAGGCTCCCTGGCTCAGTCGCAGGTGACCTGGGTTCAATCCCTGGGTCAGGAAGATCACCTGGAGAAGGAAATGGCAACCCACTCCAGTATTCTTGCCCAAGAAATCCCACGGACAGAGGAGCCTGGAGGGCTGCAGTCCATGGGGTTGCAAAAGAGTTGGACATAACTTAGTGACTAAACCACCACCATCTTTATAGAGAAGGGGGAAGAAAATCTATTTCTCTCAATACTTCAAGAACTGAAATTTTGAGAAAAACCATGTGTGTGCCATTTAACAAATATGAAATTGAACTATTAATATTTATAAACATTCAAAAGTAGGATCTGGAGTACTGCTCCTAAGCAGTAGTGCAGATTATAGATTCCACACTGGGTCCAACTAAACTGTATTTAGACATGTCTGAAGGTGAAACACTCTTGACAATGTCATGCAAAATGGAAGAAAGTGGGTGGGCTTTAGTGGATAAAAATATTTCCAATTTTTAATTAGGCATGCCATATGTAGTAAATGGAGAAATCTTAATCAACAGATCTCAATTTCCCACATTATCTCTAAAGCATATGATCTTGAATATAAATGAGCTGGGCAGTAGATCTTTAGTGAATGTTACACATGTATTTGTAGTCTCAGTAGTAGATGAAATTATTTTTAAAATGAGACAGATTCTTTCACAGCTTGTTAACTCAGTCTGAAAATAATTCCCAAAGTGAGGGACCAATGGTGACGTAAGTTGAAATAAATATTTGACCTCCGACAGTGTACACTTTGAAGGACAACACATCCTCACATATATAAAATTTTTTCATCACAGCTCAAAGGTGAAAGTCACTGACTTGTTAAAATACTTTCTACATGTACGGTATCACTAGAAAATGTTTCAATATTACATGGTACAAATTTTCTCAGCTACCAGAAAATTGTTGTTCTGAAATTATTGACACTTTATTTCCTTTATTAACAAAAGCTATTAAATGAGTGATTGGAGAATGGTCAAAGGACTAGAACAGGCTCAACAGTATACTAATTAAAGTTATTTTCATGTAACATTGCAAGCTCATTTTTTAATAAATGAGACACCTACTGGGAGGTGAGTAGTATAGCTGAAGCTTAAATGATTATGTTTAAATCCTTCCTATCCTATGACCTTGGAAAGTTACTTAAACCTCTGTACTTTCATGTGGATAAAGGAGATAATACTTATTTCAGGCTTTTGGTGAAGATTAAACAAGAAATCTAGACTAGGAGTCATCTTTGTCTCCAATTGTGCCAAGAGTAAAGCCGATATGGAAGCTGTTGGGAAACTCTCAGGTTCTAGTCCTGACAAGAAAAGCAAGCCCTCACACATACTTGAAGCATGTGTAGTATCTGGGTACCCAAGAGAGGCAACCACAGGCCCTGTTTTATCTTTATTCAGAATTCCCCAAACCTATCACTAGAGGTCTATCCTGAAGAAGACCCAGGCTTCCCACCAGAGGGAGTTCGTTCTGCCTGACAAGGCTGCTCATGACACTCCATACCATGTGACTAGATAGAAATTACAAAACAGCAACCAAAAGTCATATTTCAAAAAGTTAATAAGGTAATCCACTGAGATAGAAATGGATTAGGACTGAGTGTCCATTTCTTCTGCTCCATTTCACGACTTGAGCTGATGGGATAGAGCTTATCAGACAAGTGGCCCAAACATTAGTAGTTTCAGCCTTTGACATTCCTCATGATGCTGAAGCAGGAATCTGAGTTCTTGTTCACAGAACCAAAGAATGAACTTCACAAACACACACACACTCACTGTAGCAAGCAAACAGGGCTTATTAAAGAGAAGGAAACTACAATGTTCTCAGCATAGACACTGAGACAGGGTAAGGAGTCCTCCCAAAGGTGGGATTTAACCACAGTTTATAACCTAACCAGTATTAATCTGTACATTTTTGGTTGGCTCCCATTCTTAAAATACATCATTTCTAACCAATCAGTTTAAAGGTCAAAATTTTAACTTAAAATCTTTATGGCTTCTTTTGATCCTCAGATTAAGTTGCCACCCTTTTTCATGCCCCTTGGCCACTTTACAGTGGACCAGATGTATGGGCTAGACATGAATGATCACCAATTGTTTTCCCCACAGGCATATGGAATAGAAGTTAATTACCACACTTCCTTGGATCTGAATGCTGATAATTTATCAGTCCAAGGACACATTCCAGGAATTTGGGACAAACAGTATTAGCTCAAGGTTAATGGAGTGAGATGTTCATTGAAAACAAGACTGAGGTCTCACAGTCCTACACTGACTGCCCAGCAATCTCTACCTCAATACTACGAGGAGGAGGTCCTCAGCATTTGGCAATCCCCTTCATAGACTAGTGCCCTGTTTCTTGGCACATCCAAAACAAACCTTGACATTTTTCACCAACCACAGCCCCAGCCCCGACCTATTAGGAAAGGAATGGACTTGGAATGAAGGTCACTAGCTCTTGCCTGTTCCCCTGAGACAGTCACAAGATTTCACTTACTCCAACAGACCTCTCTTCCCCAACAACACTCCATCCAGGCAATAAAAAGTTATTGAGCACTTATCATACTATAGTAATAGTCCTGTTTGTGTGCTCACTGTGAATACAGGCACAGTACTAAATTCTTTTACAGTTACATCTTGTTGAATATTTCAATAACTTTGTAACTATGTTTTCCATTTCCTATCTAAAGGAACTAAGGCACAGAAAATTTAAACAACTTGACAAATATTCAGCTTGAAGCTTTGCCATGTTTTATTCATAAAGAGGGTTACTTGATATGAAAAAGTACTGTCTCTAAATAATCCATCTTTGGTTTGAAAATATCCATAATTCGTATAGATCCTAAAGCAGGAGAGCTTTCCTTTCTGTTATTTTCCTTTTGCTTTTGTATGACCATGTGTTTTCTGTACCAAATATTTGGGAAAGAAGTGAGGTTATCTGTTCATTGTTTCAGAATTTTGCTTGTCTACTTAGCATTTGTTTTTGAGTATCAAGATTTATGGAACAATAAATGCCATTTAATGCCATGTGCTATTTAGAATTCCTCATCAATTTCTACAAATGGAGTAAAAATAATTAAAAGCTCAAACTTGAAATTATACCAAGTAGCATTGAATATTAGTTTATCCCAATGAAACAGGTTAAATTATGGCACCAGCAAATTTGCTTTTTTTTTTTTAAATAGTCAGATGCGCACATTTCAGTATAATGTTTTCCAATTGTTTTCCAAAAACGAAGCATGGTCTGATAATGACTAGTCTAATCCAAGAAAAAAAAAATATGAGTAAGACACACTGTTCTCCAATTGCTTAAAGTCCAATTCAGGATACACACATTTATAACTGACAATAAATTTACTAATAGTTGACAAGTGCTCCAAGGAAAGTTCAGACAGACTGCTTTTATTCCTCCCAAAACAGGAGTCTCTCCTATCAATGTCAGCTAATGACACTTGACAATATAGGAACATATTCATACTCTGCATGAAGCATTGACATTGTAAACAGATTTGTTAATAGAATAACTCTGCATGAGACTCTATCAGGGCCCTGATAGACTGAGTGCATCTGGAATCTTAAGCCTTTGTCACGATGATGTTTGTCACTATATCACAAAGGAAAAGAGGAGAGCGAAAAAGTTGGCTTAAAGCTCAACATTCAGAAAACGAAGATCATGGCATCTGGTCCCATCACTTCATGGCAAATAGATGGGGAAACAGTGGAAACAGTGTCAGACTTTATTTTTTTGGGCTCCAAAATCACTGCAGATGGTGAATGCAGCCATGAAATTAAAAGACGCTTACTCCTTGGAAGAAAAGTTATGACCAACCTAGATAGCATATTCAAAAGCAGAGACATTACTTTGC
>SJYQ01003393.1:61247-124812 GCA_006410935.1 Redunca redunca | reverse complement strand
TGGACTGCAAGGAGACCCAACCAGTCCATTCTGAAGGAGATCAACCTCGGGATTTCTTTGGAAGGAATGATGCTAACGCTGAAGCTCCAGTACTTTGGCCACCTCATGCGAAGAGTTGACTCATTAGAAAAGACTCTGATGCTGGGAGGGATTGGGGGCAGGAGGAGGAGGAGACAACAGAGGATGAGATGGCTGGATGGCATCACGGACTCGATGGACGTGAGTCTGAGTGAACTCCTGGAGATGGTGATGGACAGGGAGGCCTGGCGTGCTGCGATTCATGGGGTCGCAAAGAGTCGGACACGACTGAGCGACTCAACTGAACTGAACTGAGAAAATGGTGAACCAGGTAAAAAGAGCCCTGAAGGACAGAAACAAACACTCACAGAAGTTACCTCAGTCTGAGGAGTAATAACTGGAAATGCTCTTCCCTAGCAGGTCTGAAATTAAGACATGTGCTCCTTGGAAGAAAAGCTGTGACAAACCTAGACAGCATAATAAAAAGCAGAAACATCACTTTGCAACAAAGCTCCATATATTCAAAGCTATGGTTTTTCCAGTGGTCCTGTATGGATGTGAGCGCTAGACCATAAGGAAGTGTGAGTGCTGAAGAAATTGCTTTAAAATTGTGGTGTTTGAGAAGACTCTTGAGAGTCCTTTGGGCTGCAAGGAAATCAAACCAGTCAGTCCTAAAGGAAATCAACCCTGAATATTTATTGGAAGGACTGTTGCTGAAGCTGAAGCTCCAATACTTGGCCACCTGATGCAAAGAGCCAACTCACTGGAAAGGACCCTGATGGCTGGGAAAGACTGAAAGCGAAAGGAGAAGGAGGTGGCAGAGGATGAGATGGTTAGATAGCATCACGGACTCCATGGACATGAGTTTGAGCAAACTCCGGGAGATAATGGAGGACAGAAAGCCTGGCATTCCACAGTCCATGGGATCACAAAGAGTTGGACATGACTTAGTGACTGAACAACAAAAAGCAGGTCGGAAAGTTATCAGGCGGCCCACAGAGCAAAGTTTAATAGACCTCTAGGCCCCAAGCCCAGGCTCCCTGGGTTAGAGGATTTCACAAGTTTCATGTTACAAAGACTTCACAAACTCCCTCACTGTCCTGGCTTTGATGAGTCACTGAGCATGAAGGTTCACTCTGAGACCTGATGATTACACCCTCAGGGCAAAACAGTCTTGGATCTCCATTCTAATTTGGCGTATGGTCTTAACTGTTGAAAAGCATGCTTCTTCCACCCCTGCCTCTAGACTGAAGGAGGATTTCTCACTTATGGAGCAATAAATACAAAGAAGCCAATAGTCACAGAGGGAGAAAGGGCAAGCGGAAAATCTTAGAGGAAACTGACCATGAACAGACACGAACATGAATTGGAGGATCTCTTTTAAAGCTCAGATCCCTGGCCACTTCCCCTTTCAACCCCTGAGTTTTATAGTCTTTTGACCAAAGTTAGCATCAATCATTCACCTTCCTGTTCCCTCAGAGCACATTCTATCTCTATTACAGCATTCCTTTCACTCCATCTTGTAATACAACTTCTTTACCATCAAAATAGATTTTAAATTCAGCCACTTCTGACAGCACAGTTCCACCAATGTGCCTAACCAGGCCTGCTATAGCAGCCTTCTAATTGGCTACTCTACTGATACCCCCCACCCCCACATACCCACAGTCTGTTACCAATATGCTGCTGCTGCTGCTAAGTCACTTCAGTCGTGTCCAACTCTGTGCGAGCCCATAGAACGGCAGCCCACCAGGCTCCCCTGTCCCTGGGATTCTCCAGGCAAGAACACTGGAGTGGATTGCCATTTCCTTTTCCAATGCATGAAAGTGAAAAGTGAAAGTTAAATGGCTCAGTTGGTGCCTTTTAAAACAGTGTATCACATTTTAGCTCAAAAACCCTCCAGGGGATTCCCATCACACTGAAAATCCAAAGCCCCCTACCACAATCTGAGTGTTGTGTCCACTTCTCCCAGATACCAATCTTCTCTTGTTTCCTTTCACTCTTCCCTCACCCACTCCAGTCATTCAGCCTTCTTGTTCATCTAGCATGTTTCTACCTCCGGCCCTTTGCACTTTCTGTTTCCTCTGACACTTTCCTTCCAGGTGTCCATAAGATTCACTGCTCATATTATTGAAGTTCCATCTCAAATACTATCTCTTCTGAGATGTCTCCTCTATTCTCTCCATCTAACACTGTACCCTATCATTCATAACCCTCATGTCCTACTTTGCTTCCTAGAGGGATTATTACTGCTCTGATATGACAGTATTTCCTTGCTGTCGCCTATACTAAAAAAACTTCCTGCGAGCATGGCTGTTATCTTTTGTTCACTGTTCAATCCTCAGCGCAATGCTGGACCCAGAAGGCAACAGATGCATAGAAAGCGACTTCTCACAAAAGCAGCATGTTTAATGAGCCAGGAGACTGGAGGCTTTGGGAGTTGGCAACCTCAAGAGCATGTTATAGTCTAAAGATCAGTGAACAAGCTCAGAGAAAGGGACTCAGGGGAGATGAAGAGCCCCCTCTGCCATCTTCTGCTCCACAAAGTTGAATTGCACAGAATATCCTGACAACAAGGTCAGTGTCATCCACTGGGCAGTTGGGGCTTAAGGAGAGTGCACAGGAATTAACTTGAAAAGACTTAGGCACATTTGAGAACACTGACTGATGGGAGCTTAGTCACCACCTATAGGTATTAGGCAATTAGCTAATCACCTCTAAGCCTCAATTTTCTCAGCAGAAAGAACGAAATCATAATAGGCACCTTGTAGGACTTCATGAATCTGCCTGCAATGAAGGAAACCAGGGATCGATTCCTGGGTCAGGAAGATCCTCTGGAGAAGGAATGGCAACTCACTGCAGCATTTTTGCCTGGAGAATCCCATGGACAGAGGAGCGTCGCAAGCTACAGTCCATGGGGTCTCAAGAGTCGGACACAACTTAGTGACTAAACCACCACCAAGACTGAATGAAACAAGTTTAAAGCTAATCTACATGGAAGGGCTCAGAATATTAGCAAAGGCTAAGCAAATGTTTGATGAACATGAATCTGGTCTCACGGGCAGCAAACTACGGAACCTCCATTTTAGACCTGGAGCAATGAGAGAGCAATACACTGGCAGGTGTTTCTGCGTCCTATAAGACCCTTATCTGGGTCCAGCCTGTTCCCAGACAGCGCCTGTCATCAGGATGACCCCAGAGCCAGGCACTGTTCCACATCTGACAGTTCAAATGGAAAAACATCAACTTCCACTCCATTGACTACGCTAAAGCCTTTGACTGTGTGAATCACAAAAGAACTGTGGAAAATTCTTAAAGAGATGGGAATACCAGACCATCTTCCCTGCCTCCTGGGAAATCTGTATGCAGGTCAAGAAGCAACAGTTAGAACTGAACATGAACAATGGACAGGTTCAAAATTGGAGAAGGAGTACAAGGCTATATATTGTCACCCTGCTTATTTAACATATATGCAGAGTACATCATGCAAAATGCTGGGCTGGATGAATCTCAAGTTGGAATCAAGATTGCTGGGAGAAATATAAACAACCTTAGATATGCAGATGAGACACCCCTAATGGGAGAAAGTGAAGAGGAACTAAAGAGTTTCTTGATGAGGATGAACGAGGAGAGTGAAAAAACTGGCTTAAAATCCAGCATTAAAAAAACTAAGACCATAGCATCCAGTCCCGTCACTTCATGGCAAATAGAAGGAAATAAAGTGGAAACAATGACAGATTGTATTTTCTTGGGCTCCAAAATCACTACAAATGTCACTGCAGCCGTGAAAATAGAAGACACTTGCACCTTGGAAGAAAAGCTATGACAAACCTAGACAGTGTATTAAAAGGCTGAGATATCACTTTGCCAACAAACATCCATATATTCAAAGCTATGATTTTTCCAGTAGTCATTATGGATGTGAGTTGGA
Organism: Redunca redunca; assembly: GCA_006410935.1. Classification (NCBI taxonomy): domain Eukaryota; kingdom Metazoa; phylum Chordata; class Mammalia; order Artiodactyla; family Bovidae; genus Redunca; species Redunca redunca. Next base: position 120,863 of record SJYQ01003393.1, on the reverse strand, counting down.
ACATAAAAAAAGCTGAGTGCAGAAGAAGTGATGTTTTTGGATTGTAGTGCTGAAGAAGACTCTTGAGAGTCTCTTGGACTGCAAGGAGATCAAACCAGTCAATCCTAAAGGAAATCAACACTGAGTATTCATTGGAAGGACTGATGCTGAAGATCCAGTACTTTAACCACCTGATGCAAACAGCCAACTCATTGGAAAAGACCCCAATGCAGAGAAAGATTGATGACAGAAGGAGAAAGGGGTGCAAAGGATGAGATGGTTAGATAGCATCACCAATGCAATGGACTTGAGTTTAAGCAAACTCTGGGAGATAGGGAAGGACAGGGAAGCTTGGCATGCTGCAGTCCATGGGGTCACAAAGAGTTGGACACAACTGAGCAACAACAACAATACCTAATATGATCTGGTGAGTACGCTTTGTTAGTTAGGTGGTTATAACTTTTTCCCCTAACCATAAAAAGCCATCTTTCAACTCTGGTGCTTTATACTACGTAAACACAGGAGGGCAGTGAGAGTCTCCAGGCTAAGATTTCTAAATATCCCTGACTCTGGGTATCTTTCCCATCCTTCTAACTTAGATCTAGGAAAGAAATGGCAAATCAGTGTTAAGTGAGGCCACCGCGCCCTCCTGAGCTTGCAGGTTCATCATGGCCCATTTCGCAGAGAGCCCTGACATATCTTCAACAGTGTTTCTGGCTGACACTGTCAATAATCTTAAATTGAAACATAAGAAAAAATCAATTTCCTCTCCCTAAGGATTACTGAGAAGGACAAACAGTACCCATCTTTATGTGTCGCCTCAACTCTAGCCATTCCAGCCTGTTCAACTCAAAGCCTAAAGAAGAGAAACTGTTCACTTTGTCCTCTTTGCCTCTTTCCACCTCAGCCTGCCTTGAGTCCCATCACACACTGGCCACTAGGAAACCTAATGTATTCAGTGCCACCAGCTGCCTAATTAGAGAGAAGAGTCTGTTTCTTTAGCACTCTCCTTCAAAGTATTAATGAAAATGCTCTATTTTATGTTCTTTCCTTTTCCTAAAAGAAGTACAACACTACAATCCCCTTATGATAGAAAGATGCTTTACAATTCACAACGACTGTTCACAAGACAAAGCTATTATCTCACTTTATAGATGAAGAGACATGGGTTCAGAGAGGTCAAGTGACTTGCTATTTATCGCACGACTAAATGACAAAGCAGGGCTTAAACGCCAAGTCTAGTGAATTGAAACTCAGAACATTTTCCACTTTAGCGATGAGCTTACCTCAACAACTAAGATACCTTCCACCCAGCACACATAACATCAATGGCAGTTTTTCTTACTCAAGACTGGAAAAGAGACAACCTGAGCATCTTCTTTACGAAAGACCATCACGTGCTCAGTGGGAAAAGCACGTGGACGTAGGTTTCAGAGGTGCTCTTCAGCAAGGTTTGAGTCTCTTGTTGTGGCCATCCCTTCAACAGCAACCCAACTTTCTGCCTTCCATGAAGAATGAAGAGGCCCACGAAAAACAGGATGTGGCACAAAGGAAACAGGGAATCACAAAAGGAGTGAATAGTAAACAAAAACATTTTTATTGAAGTTTTTCTTTTTCCTCCACATGATGGAAATGGTACCTAGGAAGCCAGGAGCTTCCATGAGTGCAGGTGAGACAGAGGAGCAGAGCGGGCAGCACAGAGCCTAGCTCTCTCTGCACCGCACGGACACCAAGTCACTTACGCCCTCAGCTTCCATATCTGCCAGGGAAAGGTCATCAGTATACTACCTACTAGGGTTTTATGGTACCTCAAAATCAGTTTATTCAAAGCCCTGAAATTACTAATATTATCACCCCTTGTGCCAGAAAGAAATCCTAATTAGGACTGTCTCCCCTTTCAGGCCTTATCTTGGTCTGACCTTGCCCCAACAGTCCACCTCACTGGCCTCCAGGTCCCTCTTGTGCAGACAGTTACAGCAGTCCTACCCACTTCATCGAATCCTTAATAGGATCATGGGGGATAGAATAATAGAGATTATTTAGGAAGCAGTCTTTGATCAGAGTCTTTTCCATTCTAGTCAGGTGTTCATATCAAAATGTGAGTTGAGTAACTGAAGTTCTCAAGGCTGTAGCCCAAATGGATAAAATGCAAATGTGTTTGTGTAACAATGGGGGGGGGTATTGTCACACCCATCATTTAATACGCCTTTATTTCTTCCTTTACAAATAGAGTACCTCCTGCTAGTCACTTGAGTTATGATGGGGATAAAGTGTTGACAGAACAGGCTGAGCCCCTGCCCTGGCCCTGCATGTTTATATAAGCAGTTGGAAGTTGTAGGCAGGAAGGCAGGGCGCACTGCTGGAGGATGCAAGCTGGTTTTGAAGGGCGGGAAAGGACACAATGGAGATAGTATTTAGGTAGAGATTCGAAGGATGAGGAAGCATTACTGTGGCAAAGGAGATGGAGAACCAGCATTAGGAAGACAAGTACAGAGACCCCAAAAGAGAACAAATATAAAACATTCAAGAGATTGAAGGAGATCGTTGTGAATGGGACTGAGAAAGCAACGAGGAGGCAGCTGGGGAAGTGGGCAGGGCCAAGCCTGATCGGCCAACTCAGAGGTATTGATCTTTATTCTAAAAGCAGTTTTATAGAAATCTACATGTTTAACATTAAAGTTAGCTCATCTGACACAATGGCAGAATGGAAGTGTGGGGCATGCATGGATGCAGGAAAAGCAACGAAAGGAGGGCTCCTGCTGTGGTCCAGGCAGACTGTAATAGAGTTCTGTGACAGTGAGAGGAGGGAGAAGTGGTCAGATCCAAGAAGGACCTATAAGAATTCGGCCCTAGAACTTGGCACTAAATTAGCTCTAAGGTGAGAAGGGGAGATGCTCTGTTTCCCTTTGGAATACCTGAGGAGAAAATGGAAGGAGTCTCTGATATTGAGAATGTGCTAGAAGATGAACATGTTTAACCCACTCTGAGGCGCCCATATGAAAGTAGCCAGCAAGCAGTGGGATAGAGTCCACAATACAGGGAACCTTGAACCATAGCTGAGCTGTATTTGTTTTCAGCTGAAACATGTAGAATTCAGGAGAGATGGTCCCTTCTGATAAGGCACAGAGAAAAAATGACTAACAGAAGCCAGAAGCAGCCAAGACCAGATCACTACTGTGAGTTCCCTCCCTTCTCCATCCATAATCCTTCACAGCTCTGGCAATGCCACCCTTCTGCCCGTTGCTTTTCTAGCCACCAGTTGGTAACTATGGAGCTTTCAGATGCTCTTTACTGATAGAGGGGGTATTTCCTTACTGGGATGGACAGTTGAGAGACAGCAGGAAAAAACAGCAAGAACTAAAACTGTGAGGCTTTCTAACTTTCTCTAAAACTATTGGCTTTTTCTTACACGCAAGGATGACTAAGCTTACAGTTTCACAGAATTTGCAGCCCTAGGCCAGCTTTCTGACCAGAGCACTTCCCCAGAACTTCTACCTGCTTGGGGTGGGGCTATGTCAATAGCTGTGTTTCTGCTTCTCAGCCAGGTCCCCACCTCTGTCCTCTGAGTCACAAGCTGACGACACTTGGGGCTCAGCCAGTGTGCCCAGTGTGCCAACAGGAAGCATGAAAAAGTATAAGAAAGTGAATTCATGGTTAAAGTTTTCCTTGTCCTTAGCACTTCAACTCAACATCCATGTTTGATTTCAGACTTTGCTATTCACTCTTAGCTCTGAGTTCTTGCACAAGTTACTTAATCTCCTTTATGAGAGTTCCCTTAACTGTTAAGTGGGATGATACTGCTTTCCTCATAGGCTTCTTATGAAGCTGAAATAAAACATGCTCATCATAAACAATTATATGATTACAAAATGGAAGTGACAAATAGATTCAAGGGATTAGATCTGACAGAGTGCCTGAAGCACTATGGACAGAGGTTTGCGATATTTTACAGGAGGCAGTAATCAAGACCATCCCCAAGAAAAAGAAATGCAAAAAGGCAAAATGGTTGTCTGATGAGGCCTTAAAAATAGCTAAGAAGAGAAGTGAAAGGCAAAGGAGAAAAGGAAAGATATACCCATTTGAATGCAGAGTTCCAAAGAATAGCAAGGAGAGATAAGAAAGCCTTCCTCAGTGATCGATGCAAAGAAATAGAGGAAAACAATAGAATGGGAAAGACTAGAGATCTCTTTGAGAAAATTAGAGATACCAAGGGAACATTTCCTGCAAAGATGAGCACAATAACGGACAGAAATTGTATGGATCTAATAGAAGCAGAAGATATTAAGAAGAGGTGGCAATAATACAGAGAAGAACTGTACAAAAAAGATCTTCATGACCCAGATAACCACAATGGTGTGATCACTCAACCAGAGCCAAACATCCTGGAAAGTGAAGTTCAAGTGGGCCTTAGGAAGCATCACTATGAACAAAGCTAGTGGAGCTGATGAAATTACAGTTGAGCTATTTCAAATCCTGAAAGATGATGCTGTGAAAGTGCTGCACTCAATATGCCAGCAAATCTGGAAAACTCAGCAGTGGCCTCAGGACTGGAAAAGGTCAGTTTTCATTCCAATCCCTAAGAAAGACAATGCCAAAGAATGCTCAAACTACTGCACAAATGCACTCATCTCACACACTACATGACAAGCAAAGTAATACTCAAAATTCTCCAAGCCAGGCTTCAACAGTACGTGAATCGAGAACTTCCACATATTCAAGCTGGATTTGGAAAAGGCAGAGGAACCAGAGATCAAACTGCCAACATCCGCTGGATCACTGAAAAAGCGAGAGAGTTCCAGAAAAACATCTTTTGTTTTACTGACTATGCCAAAGCCTTTGACTGTGTGGATCACAGTAAACTGTGGAAAATTTTTCAAGAGATGGAAATACCAGACCACCTGACTTGCCTCCTGAGAAATCTGTATGCTGGTCAAGAAGCAACAGTTAGAACTGGACATGGAAAACAGACTGGTTCCAAATTGGCAAAGGAGTATGTCAAGGCTGTATATTGTCACCCTGCTTATTTAACTTATATGCAGAGCACATCATGGGAAATGCCAGGTTGGATGAAGCACAAGCAGGAATCAAGATTGCCAAGAAAAATATCAATAACCTCAGGTACACAGATGACATCACCCTTATGACAGAAAGCAAAGAAGAACTAAAGAGCCTCTTGACGAAAGTGAAAGAGGAGAGTGAAAAAGTTGGCTTACAGCTCCACATTCAGAAAACTAAGATCATGGCATCCAGTCCTATCACTTCATAGCAAATAGCTGGGAAAACAGTGAAAACCGTGACAGACTTTATATTTTGGGGCTCCAAAATCACTGCAGATGGTGACTGCAGCTGTGAAATTAAAAGACGCTTACTCCTTGGAAGAAAAGCTATGACAAACCTAGACAGCATATTAAAAAGAAGAGACATTACTTTGCCAACAAAGTCTGTCTAGTCAAAGCTATGGTTCTTCCAGTCATCATGTATGGATGTGAGAGTTCAACTATAAGGAAAGCTGAGCACCGAAGAATTGATGCTTTTGAACTGTGGTGTTGAGAGTCCATTGGACTGCAAGGAGATCCAACCAGTTCATCCTAAATGAAATCAGTTCTGAATATTCATTGGAAGGACTGATGCTGAAGCTGAAGCTCCAATACTTCGGCCACCTGATATGAAGAACTGACTCACTGGTAAAGACCCTGATGCTGGGAAAGACTGAGGCAGGAGGAGGAGGGGATGAAAGAGGATGAGATAGTTGGATAGCATCATTGACTCAATGGACATGAGTTTGAGTAGGCTCCGGGAGTTGGTGATGTACAGGGAAGCTTGGCTGCAGTCCATGGGGTCACAAAGAGTGGTACACGACTGAACTGAATCATAAACTATTAGTATATAGAAAGGAAACTCTCTCTTCTCTTTCCACTCTGGAGTATTTTTCCAAGTATGGTCCATGAACTATCTGAATTAGCATCAGGGAGGCTTCTATAAAAATCAGATTCTACGACCTTCTCCATTGAAAGCCCACATTTATGTGGCAGAAGAGAAAATCTTATTATTTCCCTCAGTTTGAGGAACCATTTCTGAAAACACTGAAAACTCTGAAGACTCTTTTGATCCTAAATCAGGGGTTCTTAAATCTGGCTGTACTTATCAATACTCAGGCCTCTACCTGAGTTGAATCAGAACCCATGAACACGAGGCCCAGGCATAAGTATTTCAAGAGGTACCTTTAAGTAGGTGATTCACTAGTGTAGACTGAGTTGAGAACCACTGGGTTCTGTTTTACTTACTAAGATACCAGGGAATTCTATATCCTTTTAATTTCCATTAATCTCTAGCTACCTCCTTTCTTTTACCCCAGCCTCTTTCCACTTTGGATGCCTGTCTCCTTTTTGGTATTTTATACCACAGAAGCATCTGATGGCTTTTAGAAGTGAGAACTACCCAATATTTACCTATGAACCAGCACTGCCCTGTTGACGTTTCCCTACCTAGAAGTGTAGAGTGGATTAGGCCCCTGGGAGATGGGTCTAGAGTTAAGAGATGGAACTGACCACAGAACCCATGGAGATGCTGAGTCTCCCCGACAAGACCAAGCTGGTACAGGGCACTAAGAGGATTACATATGTAAAGAGGAGCTCATTATCTTTAGGGTGGCAGCTGTGTAGAAGAATTGCTTCTATGTGCAACAGCAGGCTTGTTATTTGACTTATCAAGTTCTAAGTTTGTAGTCTATTTTAATTAAACTGTTAATGGGGAAAAAATGGTAGACCAAAGAAGCAAGTAAATTGCTAAGAAAAAAAGCTAAAACTTCAAACAGCATATGTTTCCATATTGGCACATGATAAACAGAGAAAGGCAGTTAGCCAAAGACAAGTTGAAATATGGAGACTCTCAGGTTCCATGGTTCTCTGGCCTAAATTTTCCTATTAAGTGACAAATGCCTGGGATCAGGGACAAGGGAGAGGCAAAACTTTTGCCTTCAGTATAGTCAAGTTGATAAGCTTCTTTCTTGGGAATAATATTAATATTTGACAGACTTCCTTAAACTTAGGGAAGGAGAGAAAAGTGGAAGGTGTCTAAGGAGGCATGAATGATGTTTTTGGAAGAAGACCTTTTGCTATATTGGCATGATCATATCACAGCTTCCTTTGTCCCAGATCAAACCCAGAAAGCTAGCTCAGCATCGATGACAAAGTAATCAGTAATCTTAGAAGAGGGATACTCCATGCACCTCAAGACTTTTCCTTAGGTCTACCCCATCTCTGATTTTGCCCCCTAGTGCCTCCCATTTTCCTCCCTTGCAAAAGAAGTCCGGACCACTGAAGATATTTGCTTTTGACACCCACATGCCTCTGTTACATGGTCCCTGTTGTTGCAATTGCAACTTATTTTCCACTTACAACAAACATGGTTCAAGATCTCTAGCCAATAATGGGCTTAAAAACTTCCCATTTCTGACTGTGAAACAGTGGCCCACAAATTCCATGGATGGGGAACATATACCTCCACTTTATCCAGTCAGGACTCTATTTCTGGTCCTACTTTGCATCCCAAAGACAGATACCAGATCACAAGGGATGGAAAGAGCCTCCAAAGAAGGCCAAGATGAACAGCAGTTAAGTTAAAGTATCACCGAGATTACAGTTTACATAAATCCAATTTCTTTTATATTGTATCTTTTTTTGTTCTAATAATAAATCCCCTTTCTATTCATAAAAGTAGGGATGCCTACTCCAGATGGTTTAAGAGGAAGATTTTAAGTGGACATCACAGCGTTTACTCCTAGAGAAGAAACCTAGGGAATTCTCTACCCTCTAAGAACATCCACTTACTTCCATTCTTTCCTTTGGTCTTAAGCGGAAACCCCAGTAAAAAACAATACTAAACAAGGCAATGGAGAAAATTGTGTTGGAGAAACTGGAGTATGAGGAGAGGAATTCAAACTGTCCTGGGGAGGCCATGAAGGAAAAGTACTTCTCTAAATTTGATCTGTGATGTCTATTGTGACCTAAATAAAACACAAAGATTCTAAAATAAAATAAATTGTTTGAAAGGCACTTCCGAAGCATGGGTGGAGGTTATGAGAAAGAACATTTTGATTAAGATTCACCAGCCTAGATTCAGGAAAAGGGAAAAAAAAAAGGTGTTGTCTTAATACCTGCTGCAGCCTTTGAAGCTGTCTCTCTTTATTCTCATGACAATGAGGCAATGAGGGCAACAAGCTCATTTTTCAAAAAACCTTTTGACATAGTTTAACTTCTGGAGATAATAGCCAAAGCAAATGTCACAGAAAAAAAAAAAAAAAGGATGAAATAAAGTTTTATGTAGAAAAGACCTAGAGCCAGGAGATTAAAGAAAGTCCTAGGTAACTCCAGGATTGGCCTAACATGGTTGGCTGAGCCTATTGTTAAGTCAGGAGAAAGACTGCATTCAAGCCCCCGAAGGAACAATTACTGGTTCCAAGAAGACACTTCTAATCCCACCCAAATCATCTTCAAATGTGTTTCTTTTGTCACAGAGAAGAGGAAAGGATGAAAGGGCATATACAGGGCAGTTAAAACCAAGTTCTTGCCCAAACCAGGAAATTAATCTATGTCAAAAAATGCAGTCAGATAGTTAACAATACTGTATTGTATTCCCCCCAAACTGCTAAGAGGGTATACTGGACTGGGTTGCCATTTCCTTCCCCAGGGGTTCTTCCTGACCCAGGGATCAAATCCCATCTCCTGCACTGGCAGGCAGATTCTTTGTTGCTGAGCCATCCGAGAGCCTTTCATGGGTATATACTTCTTTATACATTCATCAAGTTGCATACGTTAAGTATGTATGGCTTTTTCTATTCACTCATACCTCAATAAAATAGTTTTAAAGGAGGGGGGGAGGAGAAACCTCTGTCCAGTCTCCTACTTTAGGTTTTTCACCCTAGCCAGCCATTTCCAGTTGTTTCTTCCTATAAGTCTCTTTCATGCAAAGATTCTTTTTTTTTTTAATGTGATAAAGACAGCTAGAACTTGGGAAGCATAACAGCTTATCCATCAAGTTCTCTCTAGGTCTTCTCCTTTCCTACTCTCTCCCCTGCAGAAGTCTATATACTGCTTGAAATGACACCCCAGACATAAATGCCCAGGGCTTGATGAGACCAGTATTCCCCACCCCCGACAACTGCCCATCCACAGGGATGGACTTCTAGAAGCTGTTTACTACATAAGCCAGATCTTCAGCCCTTGGTGATTGGGCTGGGGTTGGACCTTTGACCCAAGCTGGACCAGTCATCTATTCTGAAGGAACCTGGAAGAGCAAATCAAAGAGCTTGACAGTCTCAGCTGCAGCTTGAAGTGTTCAGTTAAAAACTGAAAACGAAGTCACCACAGGACAACCCTGCTCCTCCATGCTGACCAGGAAGTAGAGAGAGCTGATGAGCAGTGAGGGAAGAATGGGAAAAAAAAAAAAGGATGTAAAGAGAATATGCTGGAGAATCCCGATTGATTTATTAATTTCTATTTTCAGCCATTTCTGTCCATGAAACGCCCCCTCCCCCCACCCCGCGTCTCTTTCTCCTTTTGTTTCTGTTGGCTGCAATTGTTTCCTCTTTGTAAACAACCCTCTCCCTCTCGACTAAAGACATTCCCCTACTCCCTCCTCTCTACCCTCTCCCCCACCATGGACACTTATCCCCCATGCCTTTCTAGTTCTGGTTCCCTGGATCCCCATCTCCTGTTACCCCTAAGTGCTAACTTGGCAGTACCCTATCACTGGCTCTATAAAGCTGTGGTGATTTGTCTATAGGAGATTGAGCTCAGGGTGAAAGGATTCTGTTCATCTCCAAGTTTCCAGTGATCTTGGAGATCTCTTAGTTATTGGTGAGATGAGCTGTAATAGAAAAGCCATTTCTGAGGTGCCCTTAGAAAAGCATGCCTTATTTACTGATCCTGCCAGCACTGTGAGGATCTAGAAACCACATGGATTCTAAGAGCCAAACAGGCAAGATTCAGAGAGTTGAGGAGACTTTCCACACGTCCTTTTTGTTATATGCATTTTGGGAAGTTTGGATACTTTGGGGTCAGATAATTCAAGACTATTTCTCTGGATTCTGCTGTATCGTGACATGGCTTCCAGATCTCTCCTGATTCCTGGGGGAAAGAGGCTGTCACTATGAGTTCCCAGGAAACCATGAAATTTCCTCATGTTCAAGCTATGTGCCATAAACAGAGATAATTTGTATCCTGTAGAGATATAAATTAGGATATTTACTTAATGAATACCCCAGAATAATATGCTGCTGGGATATGAGTAATCCCAAAGTCTAATTTCCACAAAGTCCCCAGGCTCCTTCATTAGTTCTTTCATGTACTGGAAAAACATCTGAGTGTCTGCTATATCCCCCTCATTCTAATACATTGATGCATGAGCATAATCATTCAAAAGTGACCTGGGGAGCTCATTCTAGGTTGTCTGGACGATGAGCCAATTGCGACTCTGCTTCTCCACAAAAGTGTGTGCACCTGAACTTAGCTCTTTAGGTACCAGGGGCTTCCTTTCCCAGCAAAGGATGCTATAACCTCCCATGGGCCACAAGATCCTTGGGAATGGATTGCATGGCTTTCCCAGACTTACTTTATTATTTTGTTTTAATTTACAGTAGTGTATTGGTTTTGCCATACAGACATGAATCTGCCATGGCAGACACCTACTTTAAATAGCCAGTACTCAAATCCTGACTGCCTGGTGGCCAAATCATTTGATTACCCCCACACACACACACTGAGGAAGCGGCTCTCATTTTTGCCCTCTAAAAAGATAAAGTCATCAGGACTGAATGATTGTGTCCCTCTAGAAGTCATGTCCAGAGAAGGCGATGGCACCCCACTCCAGTACTCTTGCCTGGAAAATCCCATGGACGGAGGAGCCTGGTAGGCTGCAGTCCATGAGGTCCCTAAGAGTTGAACATGACTGAGCAGCTTCACTTTCCCTTTTCACTTTCGTGCATTGGAGAAGGAAATGGCAACCCACTCCAGTGTTCTTGCCTGGAGAATCCCAGGGACGGCGGAGCCTGGTGGGCTGATGTCTATGGGGTCACACAGAGTCAGACACGACTGAAGAGACTTAGCAGCAGCAGCAGCAGAATTCATGTCAGAAACTGTACTCTCCAATGTGATGGTATTATGACTTGGGGACTTCACAAAGTAATTAGGATTCAGTTCAGCTCAGTCACTCAGTCGTGTCAGACTCTTTGCAACCCCATGAACCAGAGCACGCCAGGCCTCCCTGTCCATCACCAACTCCTGAGGCCCACCCAAATCCATGTCCATCAAGTTGGTGATGCCATCCAATCATCTCATCCTCTGTCGTCCCCTTCTCCTCCTGCCCTCAATCTTTCCCAGCATCAGGGTCTTTTAAAGTGAGTCAGCTCTTCACATCAGGTGGCCAAAGTATTGGAATTTCAGCTTCAACATCAGTCCTTCCAATGAACACCCAGGACTGATCTCTTTTAGGATGGACTGGTTGGATCTCCTTGCAGTCCAAGGGACCCTGAAGAGTCTTCTCCAACACCACAGTTCAAAAGCATCAATTATTTGGTGCTCAGCTCTCTTTATAGTCCAACTCTCACATTCATACATGACCTCTGGAAAAACCATAGCCTTGACTAGATGGATCTTTCTTGACAAGGTAAAGTCTCTTTAATATGCTATCTAGGTTTGTCACAACTTTCCTTCCAAGGAGTAAGCATCTTTTAATTTCATGGCTGCAGTCACCATCTGCAGTGATTTTGGAGGCCAGAAAAATAAAGTCTGACAGTTTCCACTGTTTCCCCATCTATTTGCCATGAAGTGATGGGACCAGATGCCATGATCTTAGTTTTCTGAGTGTTGAGCTTTAAGCCAACTTCTTCACTCTCCTCTCTCACTTTCATCAAGAGGCTCTTTAGTTTTTCACTTTCTACCATAAGAGTGGTGTCATCTGCATATCTGAAGTTATTGATAGTTCTCCTGGCAGTCTTGATTCCAGCTTGTGCTTCTTCCAGCCCAGCGTTTCTCATGATGTACTCTGCATAGAAGTTAAATAAGCAGGGTGACAATACACAGCCTTGATATACTCCTTTTCCTATTTGGAACAAGTCTGTTGTTCCATGTCCAGTTCTAACTGTTGCTTCCTGACCTGCATACAGATTTCTCAAGAGGCAGGTCAGATGGTCTGGTATTCCCATCTCTTGAAGAATTTTCCACAGTTTATTGTGATCCACCCAGTCAAAGGCTTTGGCACAGTCAATAAAGCAGAAATAGATGTTTTTCTGGAACTGTCTTCCTTTTTCCATGATCCATTGGATGTTGGCAATTTGATCTCTGGTTCCTCTGCCTTTTCTAAAACCAGCTTGAACATCTGGAAGTTCATGGTTCATGTATTGCTGAAGCCTGGCTTAGAGAATTTTAAGTATCACTTTACTAGCGTGTGAGATGAGTGCAATTGTGTGGTAGTTTGAGCTTTCTTTGGCATTGCCTTTCTTTGGGGTTGGAATGAAACTGACCTTTTCCAGTCCTGTGGCCACTGCTGAGTTTTCCAAATTTGCTGGCATATTGAGTGTAGCACTTTCACAGCATCATCTTTCAGGATTTGAAATAGCTCGACTGGAATTCCATCACCTGCACTAACTTTGTTTGTAGTGATGCGATGAAGTCATGAGACGGAATCTTCATGAATGGGATTAGGGCCCTTATAAAAGTCCTGAGAGCTTGTTCCTCCCCGCACACCACCATATGGGGACACAGTTTATGGAGAAGCTGGCAGTCTACAACCCAAAAAGGGTTCTTACCAGAACACAAATATACTAGCACCCTGATCTCAGACTTGAAGTCTTCAGAACTAAAATTTCTGCTGTTTGTAAGCCATTCAGTGTATGGTATTGTAGGGGAAGAAAAAGTTTTCCTCAACCCTTTCAGGGTCCCTGGCTGGGTCTGAGAATTAAACTGACAAAGACAGATTCTTAGGAGAAAAGCTTACATTATTTAATATGAAATAAATAATACAAATTTTACAAGTGAGAACCTTAAGGAACTGAAGATCTGAAGATAATGGTTAAAGGGGTATATTTACTCTAGGAATATGATAGGGCCAAGAGTATGAGGTTAAGGGCAGTAATATGTGTTTATATGTGCATGAACACACTCAGTCATGTCCAACTCTTTGTACTGTCTGGACTGTAGCCCACTGGACTCCTCTGTCCATGGAATTTTCCAGGCAAGAATACTGGTGTGGGTAACCATTCCTTTCTCCGGGGGATCTTCCTGACCCAGGGACTGAACCTGTGTCTCTTATGTCTCCTACACTGGAGATCCATTGAGCCACCAGCAACGGCCTAAGTGTAGCAGACCAGGGAACATTTAGAAAAGCCTCTTTGGATGCCCCTTTGTCTCTGTAGGGAAGAATGTTATAGGGAAGGCAATCCTCACACAAGGGTTTTATTCCCTACTGATACTCCCTGTGGAGAAGTACATGGCAACCCATTCTAGTATTCTTGCCTAGAGAACTCATGAACAGAAGAGCCTGGTGGGCTACAGTCCATGGGGTCCCAAAAACTCAAACACGACTGAGTAACTAACACTGATACTCCCTGAGGGAGGAGGAAAAGAAAGGGATGTAGGGAGAAGATCAGAGTGACCTTCCTGCCTCTGCAACTGTCTCAAAACCCTTCAGCTGAAAATATACAATATTTATATTATCCCATCACCTCATGGCAAATAGAAGGGGGAAAAGTAGAAGAAGTAATAGATCTTTTTTTCTTGGGCTCTAACTGCGGATGGTGACTGCAGCCATGAAATTAGAAGACACTTGCCTCTTGGAAGGAAAATTATGACAAACCTAGACAGCATATTAAAAAGCAGAGACATCACTTTGCCGACAAAGGTTCATACCGTCAATGCTAGCTTTTCCAGTAGTCATATCTGGATGCGAGAGTGGGACCATAAAAAAGGCTGAGCATTGAAGAATTGATGCTTTCGAATTGCAGTGTTGGGAAAGACTTTTGAGAGTTCCTTGAACAGAAAAGAGATCAAACCAGTCAATTTTAAAGGAAATCAACCCTGAATACTCTTTGGAAGGACTAATGCTGAAGCTCCAATACTTTGGCCACCTATGCAAAGAGCCCACTCATTGGAAAAGACCCTGAAACTGGGAAAGATTAATGCCAAAAGGAGAAGAGGGTGATAGAGGATGAGATGGTTAGATAGCATCATTGACTCAATAGACATGAATCTGAGCAAACTCCGGTAGATAGTAAAGGACAGAGAAGCCTGGCGTGCTATAGTCCATGGGGCTGCAGAGAGTCAGACACAATTTGGCAACCGAACAACAATACTTACAATACATATATTTAAATTAGCATTGCATTAAACATTATAGTAAATACAGATTTTTAATAGGCAATACAAATATTGAATTGCAAATTCAGAAAAGTGCTATGAACATGGTAGAGAGATTCCTCTGATAAAGGAGAGAGATCAGCTTTGGTGAGATTCTCAGGGAATACCTGGCTGAGGAAGGAAGATAAACTGACAGTGATGAGAAGGGCCAGCCAGCCACATAAAGAGCTGGGGGCAGGAGAGTCTACACTGAGGGACAGTACAGAGGATGTTCCCAGAGAGGAAGTGACCTGTGAGCTAAAGGAGTGCAGTGTAGCTGAAATAGGGTAAAGAGGTAAAACAGGGAGGTCGAGACAAAGCTGTCGAGGTACTAACCATGACCCAGTCACTATCCAAAGTCTGTTCCTGGCTTGGCCCCTGGGATGGAAGCTAATCTACCTTTCATGATAATACCAAGTCAAAGACAGTGCTTTCAGAATTCTCCTGCCCACCAGTCCAAAGAGGTACTTTCATGAAGCAGTCCCAAGATGAGAGTACCACCACCCCCCATATATTTTCCACTTTGTAGACAAGGGGAGAAGTGGGGAGAGACAAAATGTGAAATTAGGATTGAGATATATACACTAGTGCTACTGCTAAGTCACTTCGGTCATGTGCAACTCTTTGCAACCCTATGGACAGCAGCCGGTCAGGCTCTTCTATTCATGGGATTCTTCAGGCAAGAATACTGGAGTGAGGAATGAGATATATAACCTACCGGGTATAAAATAGCTAGCTAGTGGGGAGCTGCTGTATAGCACATAAAGCTCAGCTCACTGCTCTGTGATGACCTAGAGGAGTGGGAGGGAGGCTCAACTGGGAGGGGATATATGTATACATATAGCTGATTCACACTGTTGTACAGCAGAAGTGAACACAACATTGTAAAGCATTTACCCTCCAATTTTTTTTAAAAAAAGAGAAAGAATAGGTTCAAGGAATACTCTTCTCACGACCGTGATGTTTGCATGCTAGACTTGCATTCAGATGGTGAAAATAATGCTGTGATGCTGCTGATTACAACTGACAGCTAAACTCACATTTGATGATTAACTGTCTGCCAGGATCTAGGTGAAAAACTTCATGATTTAATCCTCACAAGCATATATACTTGTCACAGAGCCAGAGTCAGGGGTATTGGGAGTATATCTGGGTGAGGAAGGGGTTAAGAAAGGTCATGTTTTCTTTCAAGTACATTTGTCATAATGGCATGAAAAATCGGGTGCCACAGCATGTTTATGTTACAGAATCACTGTTTTAGAAATAAAATACAGGAATGTTTAGGCTTGTCCTTGAGCTGGACTTGGGAACTCATGGTCCACAAAGCAAAACACATTGCTTCCAACATTCTCCAAACAAGAATCCTAAGATCTGACAGCTGATAGAAACTTTATGACAAAATAATTAGGACTTTCTAAAGAAGTGGTTGCATTGTCTTCCTTATAAGGAGTACGTATGAGGGAGAAACACTTGTAGACTAGGCTCTCTCCAGCTCTAGTCCAGTCTATTTTCTACACTGCAGGCAGGGCATTTTTCTAATTTTTATTTAATGGTCTGGCTGAATTTCTTTTAAAATTATCTCCCCAGTCCCAAAACCTTCATTCTCAGCCATGGGGTTGGATGTGCAGCTTTGAACCACTAGAAAACGCTCTTCTCAAGCACACCCCAGGCTTTCTCTGGAGCCCGCACAGACCTTGAGACCTTAACTAGTTGCCTTGGCCATTCCACTGGACTGACCTCAGGATGCTCCCAACTCTGCTCGACATCCTCTTGTTAACTCTGAATTTGCCTTGTGCTTTTCTTTCTACCACAGCTCTGTACCTACCTCGCACTGGTTAACACCCTCTCCTGGTTGAGTTTATTCCTAGAGTTTCCACGTGGTCTCACCCTGAAATGCAAGTGAGACACGTCCTGCAGAATTTATTTTTTGATTTTGTCCAGGCATGAGCTTTTAGGACATTTCCTTCGATAATGATTTGTGTTGCAAAAACCACTATGAGCCTAGAGAAATTTCATAAGATCTTTAGAGAAGCTGCCAAATTAGTAAACCAAAGCAGAAATCCCACGTGCAGCTTCTAGTCTCACATACTTTCTCTTTCCCGGACCTAGGAAAATCCTAACCATTCTCTTTTCCATCTGTGCTTTCCTCCAAGTTATGAGACTTGGAAGAAGATAACACCTTCCACTTCCAAACAGATCATTCCCTAAGTGTGTTTAATGAAACTGATGTCATAAGAAAAACAAACAATATCACAGATCCTCCAAAAGTTAATTTTCCTGATAATTCAGTGCTTGTTCTCTTAATTCAAGAATGACTAGAATTTTGAAGGTGTCCAAAGAATTTTGAAGGCGTATGGAAAACAAAATGGAGCTAGCATGCATTGTATAATTTCTTTTGCACACATGCTCGCTGCACTAGGCATGCTACACAATTTAGCTCTTAAGTCCAGACTGCATGCCCCTCAGTTATTCCATAGAAGAGCATAAAGCTCTCTGGGTTGCATGACAGAAATCCCCTTTAAATCTTCTGTAGTAAGTTCCTTGGGGCATGTTGTTTTCTTTACCATTATATCTCAAATGGTAAAACACATAGGTTTTACTACATATTTCTGAAATGAATATGTTTTTCTGATTGTATAAATATCTAAGGATGGTAGGAAATGTAAATACCGCAAAATTACATGACTTAAAAAGTGATCATTTCCTCAAAATTACCCTTCACTCCCCACGACACAAACACTGTTGGGTGAATTACTTTTCACTTGCACACTGGTGCCTTCTGCTTCTTGCTCTAACTGAAATCTCGTTCTCTCTTCCCCTTTCCTGGTTCTCAGTTGTCATCCCACTTCCCCTAGAGTGGTTATCTGCCACTGGTGTCTGTCTAGCACCACTGCTTTCCTCAGGTAATATTCTTCTCTCACGACCATCATGCATTCTTGCTCAGGGCCTGCCGGAAAGAGGACCCCCGTCTCCCAGCTTCAGTGACTGGCCCAGACTAGTTGTGTGTCTCTCATAGTGAACACAGCACTATGATCATGGGACTGGAGGACTCTGATTGGCCAGACCTGTGGCTTGGTGTGGAATATCCACAAGGAAGTTCCTGGCCACAAGCCCCAACTGCCACAAGATAAAAAGCAGCCTATTCATCAGACCAGCCTGGCTTCCAGTAAAGGTCAAATTTAAACCACCTCAAGCCCAACGGAATTCTGTAGAAGTCTCCAGAGTCATGCTGCAGAGATACTCTCCTCGGCTACTGCACATGCATCCTAGCCTGACTGGGTTGTGATCTGGATTCATAGACAAAGCTGTCACTTCGTAACCCTGATTTGTTCCTATTGACAATAAAGCATTTATCCACCAGGCAATGTTTACCAGAGTTTCACTTCTCTTCTGGCTTCCTGTCAACTCTTTCTGGGTGCCCTGCATGGATAACTGTGGTCAGCTCCCTCCAACAGAAAATGTCTGTTGTCTTAGTCACCAATTCTAGACACTCATATTGACGTTCTGCTGTGAAGCATCTTCATCACATATAAACACTTATCCTTGTTGGGTAAAAATATTGTATGTACAATAGATAGAGTAACAGAGATGACCCAAAGCAATAGCAACTCGATTGCACATTTTACTATTGACTTCAAAATGTTTTCTAAGAATAAACTCCCCCCTTCTACTACTTCTCAAAAAAATTTTTTTTTTTTAATAAACTGAAGCCAGTATGTCATAAAATGAAGATTTCATCCAGGGGTAAATTCTAGGAGATACTCTGGCTCGGCATCGTCTTGAGCAAGCCCAGATAGCACTGTTCACTGGGGTGAATCCACTCTAGTTGTGCAGGATTGAAAGATGGGGCCCACATGGTTTGGGATAAATTTCTGCATTTCTTTCTTACCCCTGAAAAAATGATTTCTTATAATAAGAGTATAGAGCTTTTGATTTCAATTCAGCAAAGCTGATTAAAACCAGAAAAAAAAAAATTAAAATCAAAGGCACTCGGGACATCAGTACTATTTTTTTCCCTTCATCTTTTGCTTTAAAAGAGCTTTGCTAAAAGCTTCCAGTAACCTTTAGGTTCTTAGGACATGAGCCACCCTTTTCCTTGCATGGCCCTGTAATAAACCATCTCTGTTCCAAACTCAAAAACAATAAAAATAAAAATAAAGGAATGGAATCCAAATCAAAGAGCTAGTGGTTTTCTTCTTGTCAAAATGAAAAAGTTAACCCTCTATCAACAGATAACATTACTTCTCCTAGAGAAAGGGGTCATCATGGTTCAGACCTTAGCTGTGCTATCTTCCAGTTGTGGTACCCACAGCAAGTTAGTTTTTTATAATGGAGGTAATACATAACTTTGGTGAACATACTGGCTTAAGAAACAAAAGCATAATAGAGATTGATATTTGGAGCCTTTTTCCCAAACCAGTTTAAGAATACCATCCTCAATGCATACCAACAAGGGATTGACCCCTAATATCATTGCAAGCCTTCGTTACTCAAACACCCTTTAGGAATTTAAGAAAAACTTCATGTTAACTTATTAGGATGAAGTAGGTTTGCAATGAAGTTGTTTTTACTAAAATTCTGTTTTTTCATGTTCTACATATTATGAAACAAATTCATAAAATTTTATGGAAATATGAAAATTTAAACATTAAAAAATGTTCTCTGCACTTTGGTCTGCTCTCTCCCCACTACTGTGCATTGTGCACCTGTATTGAGAGTCCCACCAAACCACCCCCTTCAGTAGAAGTAACTGCTCAACCATAAAGAAAAACATGAGCTGTTGAACAGCATCAGCAAGACAACCCTTTAAAAGATAACATTCCTTCTTAATCTTTTTTTCCTTCTTAATCTTGTAAGGGGCCACAGTGATATTTAGATCTGGATTGTGTAAACTGTCAATAATACATCATTTAATGTACAGCCCTCTGTCTCAAACTTACACAACCATGCCTTGACTTCTAACATGCAGAACGATTCTCAGAGCTGAGATGTAGTTCTTGAGTTATAATCCTCAATTTGACTAGAACAGAAATATCTGTTTCTTTTACTATTTTGATTAATTTATTTTAATTGGGGGCTAATTATTTTACAATATTGTAGTGGGTTTTGCCATACATTGACATGAATCAGCCATGGGTGTACATGTGTCCCCCATCCTGAACCCCCTTCCCGCCTCCCTCTCCATCCCATCCCTCAGCGTTGTCCCAGTGCACTGGCTTTGAGTGCCCTGTTTCATGCATCAAACTTTGACTGGTCATCTATTTCACATATGGTAATACACGTTCTTCAGTGCTATTCTCTCAAATAATCCCACCCTTGCCTTCTCCCACAGAGTCCAAAAGACTGTTCTTTATATCTGTCTCTTTTGCTGTCTTGCATACAAGGTCATCGGAGAAGGTAATGGCAACCCACTCCAGTACTCTTGCCTGGAGGGTCCCATGGGTGGAGGAGCCTGGTGGGCTGCAGTCCATGGGGTTGCGAAGAGTTGGACACAACTGAGCGACTTCACTTTCACTTTTCACTTTCATGCCTTGGAGAAGGAAATGGTAACCCACTCCAGTGTTCTTGCCTGGAGAATCCCAGGGATGGGGAAGCCTGGTGGGCTGCCGTCTGTGGGGTCGCACAGAGTCGGACAAGACTGAAGCAACTTAGTAGCAGCAGCAGCAGCAGTGTACAGGGTCATCATTACCATCTTTCTAAATTCCATATATATGCATTAATACACTGTATTGGTGTTTTTCTTTCTGACTTACTTCACTCTGTATAATTGGCTCCAGTTTCATCCACCTCATTAGAACTGATTCAAATGCATTCTTTTTAATGGCTGAGTAATATCTCATTGTATATGTGTACCACAGCTTTCTTATCCACTCATCTGTTGATAGACACCTAGGTTGCTTCCATGTCCTAGCTATTGTAAACAGTACTGTGATGAACATTGGGGTACATGTGTCTTTTTCAATTCTAGTTTCCTCAGTGTGTATGCTGAGCAGTGGGATTTCTGGGTCATATGGCAGTTATATTTCCAGTTTTTAAAGGAATCTCCACACTGTTCTCCATAGTGGCTGTACTAGTTTGCATTCCCACCAACAGTGTTAAGAGGGTTCCCTTTTCTCCACACCCTCTCCAGCATTTATTGTTTGTAGACTTTGGTGTGAGATGGTACCTTATTGTGGTTTTGATTTGCATTTCTCTGATAATGAGTGATGTTGAGCATCTTTTCATGTGTTTGGTAGTCATTCATGTGTCTTCTTTGGAGAAATGTCTATTTAGTTCTTTGGCCCATTTTTTGATTGGGTCATTTATTTTTCTGGTATTTGAGCTGCATGAGCTACTTGTATATTTTTGAGATTCTTTGTCAGTTGTTTCACTTACTATTACTTTCTCCCATTCTGAAGGCTGTCTTTTCACCTTTTTTATAGTTTCCTTCACTGTGCAAAGCTTTTAAGTTTATTTAGGTCCCATTTGTCTATCTTTGATTTACTTCCATTACTCTGGGAGGTGGGTCATAGAGGATCCTGCCGTGATTTATGTCAGAGATTGTTTTGCCTATATTTTCCTCTAAGAATTTTATAGCTTCTGTTCTTACATTTAGATCTTTAATCCACTTTGAGTTTATTTTTGTGTATGGTGTTAGAAAGTATTCTAGTTTCATTCTTTAACAGGTGGTTGACCAGTTTTCCAAGCACCACTTGTTAAAGAGATTGTCTTTTCTCCATTGTATTCTCTTTCCTCCTTTGCAAAGATAAGGTGTCCATAGGTGTGTAGATTTATCTCTGGGCTTTCTATTTTGTTATTTTGTTCCATTGATCTATATTTCTGTCTTTGTGCCAGTACCATACTGTCTTGATGACTGTAGCTTTGTGGTATAGTCTGAAGTCAGGCAGGTTGATTCCTCCAGTTCCATTCATCTTTCTCAAGATTGCTTTGGCTATTTGAGGCTTTTTTGTACTTCCATACAAATTGTGAAATTATTTGTTCTAGGTCTGTGAAAAATACCATTGGTAGCTTGATAGGAATTGCTTTGAATATGTAGATTGCTTTGGGTAGTATACTCATTTTCACTATATTGATTATTTCAATCCATGAACATGGTATATTTCTCCATCTATTTGTGTCATCTTTGATTTCTTTCATCAGTGTTTTATATTTGTTGACAATGTCAGATCAACTTCAAATCCAACTGTCTATCTCAAACCTCATCCTCGTTTCTTGTTGCTTCCTCTTTCCATGGCTCTCATCCTCTGAGTCATATTCCCAGCAAGTCAGTTTATGGTTTAGCTAAGAGAGACTATTCCTATGAAATGTTTAGTAGTGAGTATACAAATTTTACCTCTGAGAAAGTATAAACTGTTTTGAGCAAACAAAGGCAACTAGTCAAACAATAAACTGTCAATTTACTTATCCAGGACAGTCTCTCAGTACACTTCCAGTCATTTTGCCAGTATATGTGATCTAGAACAGCAGATTTCAACTGTGGAGGTTTACTTATACATGATTTTTTTTTTTAAACAACAAATACCCTGGTTGCAATGGAACATGCAAGTGCTTGTGGCAGTGGGGCAGGCACAATGACAAAGACAAAGACCAGAAGCAGTGAAGACACAAGAGCCCTAAGGAGGTTTGCCTGGGTATACAGGCTAGTCAGTAAAGGAAAAAGGAACTGACACTTCCTGAGTACCTATGTGCTTAGTAATAAGCCATTAAAGATAACCAACAAGGGACAGAAACTTTTCTGATGACAAACTCTAGGAAAATTTTCTGAGCCCTGTGATTTCTAACAAGACAGGCTGAAAGAGTGATCATGAGCATCTCTAGCTTAGCTCCAAAAATGGATGTTTTCAGGCTGACAAGAAAACAAAGAAGTTCCTTCTTCTAGAACAAGCATATTTTTCTGTTCCTTTTCAGTGTTGCCCGCTTCCAAATTATTAACCCCTTGGCATATGATTGCAAGCAAGTGGTGCAGTTAGGAGAGATGGGAGACAACAGCCTCCCATGAAAGAGGCCCTCCATCTGCAGTCCCCTGAAGACACTGTTGTCTGTTGCCTCAGAAGGACCTGGACTTTTCAAGCATTTCGGTGCTTGTAGCAAGTCAGATCAGACAAATGTAAATGATCAGACAGTTCCCTCCTACTGATTAACATCAGCCAACAGGGAGTCACTTGTCAGTTCAGTTCAGTCGCTCAGTCATGTCCAACTCTTTGCAACCCCATGAATTGCAGCACTCCAGGCCTCCCTGTCCATCACCAACTCCTGGAGTTCACTCAGACTCACGTACATCGAGTCAGTGATGCCATCCAGCCATCTCATCCTCTGTCGTCCCCTTCTCCTGCAGCCAATCCCTCCCAGCATGAGAGTCTTTTCCAATGAGTCAACTCTTCACATGAGGTGGCCAAAGTACTGGACTTTCAGCTTTAGCATCATTCCTTCCAAAGAAATCCCAGGATTGATCTCCTTCAGAATGAACTGGTTGGATCTCCTTGCAGTCCAAGGGACTCTCAAGAGTCTTATCCAACACCACAGTTCAAAACCATCAGTTCTTTGGCACTCAGCCTTCTTCACAGTCCAACTCTCACATCCATACATGACCACAGGAAAAACCATAGCCTTGACTAGACGGACCTTAGCTGGCAAAGTAATGTCTCTGCTTTTCAATATGCTATCTAGGTTGGTCATAACTTTTCTTCCAAGGAGTAAGTGTCTTTTAAATTCATGGCTGCAGTCAACATCTTCAGTGATTTTGGAGTCACTTGTCATCTGGTGACTATCTGATAGAGAAGAAAATTCAGAGTAGAGGCTTACTGCCTTTAGTTCTGGAGTCACTTGAATTTCCAAACTCCACTGCTAAACAAATCTGGCTCTCAGATTCTCTGATATCTAATTCTTATATTAGAAACTCCTCTTTTCTCTCCTCTACTATCGAGTGCCCTTGAGACTGATGGCCACCCAATTGCCCTGTATCAATCACCTTACCAGCCCTCTCCAAGCTGGAGGATGAGCATGGTTTCTGGCACTCACTCAGGAAACATCAGTGCCAGTCCTCTTATGTCTGTCCTTCTTAGGGGAGAAAAAGAGCCTGTCTAGCGCTAATGTCCCAAATACTCTGCTCAGTGGTCTGGCCACTTCTGAGGTAGCTACTCCCTGTGTCATACAAGAGAATATGAGGGAAATAAAATCAATTTGAGGTTTCTTGTGCTAGTGATAAAGAATCCGCCTGCCAGTGCAGGAGATGCAAGAAATGCAGGTTTGATTCCTGGGTTGGGAAGATCCCCTGGAAAAAGGAAATGGCAACCCACTCCAGTATCCTTGCCTGGAAAATCACATGGAGAGAGGAGCCCGGCAGAATATAATCCAAGGGGTCTCCAAAGAGTCAGACACAACTGAGCACAACATTGAGGTTCCAGCCAGCACAGTGAAGTCTCCCTCAGCTCTCTGAGTGAAACAGCTACTCCCAGCCCATCTATAACCCGTGTACTCTTCTACTGAAATGCCAATAATCTCTTGTACTTTTTAATGATTATTTGTCTCCCTTTAGAAGAGGGAACGCTGAAGAGGGACAGATAATTTGTCTCATTTATCTATCCAAAGTGTTTACCTCAGTTTTGACACATGAACTCTTCAATCAATTTGTCAGATTGAATATTTTTACATCCTGAAATTCATTCTAGAAGAGGTTGAGAATAAAAAAATGTAATAACCACTAATTATTACAGAAAATACTGATATGAAATGAATAGCATTTGGATTTTTCATAGACAATAAAGAACTAAATGTGTTAGCATTCTCCAAAGAACCAGTGGTACATATACATGTATGCATGTACATGTATGGGGTTTCTTATAAAGAATTGGTTCCAGCAGCCATTAAGGCTGGCAGTCCCAATTTCTGCAGTTGGCAAGCTGCAGACCAGGGGAGCTGGTGGTGTAATTTAAACTAAATGCTAGCAGATTTGAGATCCAGCAGTTGCCAGCATTTCAGTTTGGGACTAAAGGCATGAAAAAATCTCTATCGCAACTCAAAGGCAGTCCAGCAAGTAGTCCCTCTTGTTCAGGGGAGGGTCAGCCTTTTTGTTGTCATCATGCCTTCAACTGATGCAATGAGGGCCACCCACCTAGGAAGGGCACTCTGCTTTACTCAGTCCATCAATTTAAATGTTAAACTAATCCAAGCACACTCTCACAGAACACCCAACCTTTTGATTTTTCATAGACAATGAAGAATTAAATGTTAGTGTTCCCCAAAGAACCAGTGGTATAGGTTCATGTATACAGGTACATGTATGGGGTTTATTATAAGGAATTGGTTCCAGCAACCATTAAGGCTGACAGTTTTTCCAAATATTATGGGCACCGTGTGCCCAAACAGGTTGACATATAAAATCTATCACATTGAGTACGTAAAAGTCTAAAGTGAATGGATCATCACCTCTCTTCTCACATTCACTCAACAATCAGTTCAGTTCAGTTGCTCAGTCATGTCCGACTCTAATAAGGATGTACTATCTGCCAGGCATTACAGATTCTCTCGTTTCCCTCTCTTTTCTCTCATGGGGTCTAACATTCTGCCAAGGTGGTGGGGGCACTCACATGACAGAAGGGACAAGTGAGCTGGGGCAGCACAGACATGACTGGAAATAACCAACATGATAATGCCCAAGCACAACCCCCAAGCAGGACTCTTGACTCAGATTTTCATTTCTAGACAATACTGCTAGGGAGAAATGCTTCCTCCCAGAGAAATCAAAGAAACATTTACTTGGAATGATTCACAAAAAGGCTCTCAAACTTGACTGTACTTTTAAAATCACCCAGGGAGCTTTAAAAGCCACATATGCCTGAGCACTGATTAAATCAGAACATCTGGGGGTGGAGCCAAAGCATTCATAGTTTTTAAAAGCTCACAAAGTGATTCTGATGTGTAGCCAGGGTTGAGAATCACTGATTTACATTAATTTACACAATCGTATGTGTTAGGCTTCTGACTGTGATTATTCAAGTGGTCACTTGCCTGTGGGGCTTCCCAGGTGGCTCAGTGGTAAACGAATCCACCTGCCAATGCAGGAGACACAAGTTAGATCTCTGGATCATGAAGATCCCCTGGAGGAGGAAATGGCAACAATCCAGTATTGTTGCCTGGAAAATTCCATGGCCAAAGGAGCCTGGCAGGCTACAGTCCATAGGGTCACAAAGAGTCAGACACAACTTAGCAACAGAGCATGCACATATGCACTCATCTGTACTGTATACATCATTCTTGTTGGGGTAGCTGATAAAGATGAGAAACAGGACAGTACTGATAATGAACACTTGGTTAAGCTGTCCAGCTGGTTGGAGGGGAATCAGTCCAGTGTTGCCATTGATAGCTAGTTTTGATCTGAGATTCAGTGGCCCCATGCTTCTGTGTCAGCCACTTGCTAGAACCATTCCCACTTGCTCTGTTCTTCCCCAACCTTGGTGCCATTGTTTGTTCTCAATGACAGAGCCCAATATCAATGTCTGATCCACTTGCTTTGTCCTCTCTCACCTGAGCTTGTTACCAATTTTTCAAAGTAATGGGTAAAACTGTGCAGCTTATTTCTTCTACTGAGGTAGCATTGCGCTTATGGCAGAAAATGAAGAGGAACTAAAAAGCCTCTTGATGAATGTGAAAGAGGAGAGTGAAAAAGTTGGCTTAAAGCTCAACATTCAGAAAACTAAGATCATGGCATCCGGTCCCATCACTTCATGGGAAATAGATGGGGAAACAGTGGAAACAGTGTCAGACTTTATTTTGGGGGGCTCCAAAATCACTGCAGATGGTGATTGCAGCCTAGAAATTAAAAGATGCTTACTCCTTGGAAGGAAAGCTATGACCAACCTAGATAGCATATTGAAAAGCAGAGACATTACTTTGCCAACAAAATTCCGTCTAGTGAAGGCTATGGTTTTTCCAGTGGTCATGTATGGATGTGAGAGTTGGACTGTGAAGAAAGCTGAGTGCCAAAGAATTGATGCTTTTGAACTGTGGTGTTGGAGAAGACTCTTGAGGTTCCCTTGGACTGCAAGGAGATCCAACTAGTCCATTCTAAAGGAGATCAGTCCTGGGTGTTCTTTGGAAGGAATGATGCTGAAGCTGAAACTCCAGTACTTTGGCCACCTCATGCGAAGAGCTGACTCAGTGGAAAAGACCCTGATGCTGGGAGGGATTAGGGGCAGGAGGAGAAGGGGATGGGATGGCTGGATGGCATCACCGACTCGATGGATGTGAGTTTGAGTGAACTCTGGGAGTTGGTGATGGACAGGGAGGCCTGGCGTGCTGCAATTCATGGGGTTGCAAAGAGTTGGACATGACTGAGCAACTGAACTGAGCATTGCAGACTCCTCACAGTAAGAGGCAATGGATTTTCCACTTATGGTCAAGGCAGCCCAGCTACAAAAGCAGAAGCAGCCTGGTTTATGCCAAATGGGCTCCCACAAAGAGGCAGGGATGATGGAGTACAAAACACTTTTCTGAACCCCACAGAAATGGATACTAGTCCATCTGCTGCTGCTGGGCCAAGAGGGAGCATATTTCAGGGGGAGGCAGTCAAGCCCAAAGTCTTCCTTTCCCCCAGGTCCTGTCTCCCGTAAATAAAGAGATCAATTCTGAGAGACTCGGGACTTGCAGGGGTGATATACCTGAGAGGTTTAAGAACACAGGCCGTCCAGATGTCACAACTCAAATTAGAATTCCAACATTACCACTATTACCTATGTGACTTGGGCAAATTATTTAACCTCTCTCATTTATTTGCTCAGTAATGATAGCACTTGCTTATTAAAGTTGCTTTGTAATTATAGGATATAAAGTATGTGGAGGGGTTATTTAGCACAGTGCTTGGCATATAGTAATGCTCAAGTAAACATTAGCCATTCTTAATGTAAATGTACCCCCCAGAAGTACATGTGTTTTGGATTATAACTAGTGACTAAGGAATTCTCACGTCCCATCAGAGTCTGGGCCACCTGTCATGAGTACCAACTATTAGCTTAGTCTCACCACACCCCGAGCCAGGGAGAAGTCAAGCTGGTGGCCCATTAGGAATCACCCCAAGCCCACATCACATCAGCCACTAGCAATAGGTGGACCCAGTCCTATAGGGTAGACTCATCTTTCTGCCATATCGAATGTATAACCAGTCCCCTCTCTACTGGTTTCCAATCCCAATCTCTCTCTAGTCTATCTCAAAGACTGAAGTGGGCCCTCGACTCCAGCCAGTTACTTAGAGGGCTTGAACCTTTGCCCTAATTCCTGCAAACTCCTTTCCTCTAGCAGGCAGGTCTATGACCAACCCCATCCATCTTCATGCCTCCAAGTCCTGACTGAAAGCATTCCCTCAAAACAGACCTCTCCCCAAGTAGCCACTACCCCCAGCCTACAAAGGACTCAACTCTCCGACTTGATATTCAGCTGCCAGGCTACCTAACTAGTCTGGTGTTCTGATTTATCTCCTCACATCCCTAACGAGAAGGAAGAGTTAGTTTAACCTTGGTCCAGCTAGCTCCCTCCCCTTCAGTAAGAGATAGGAGTGCCCCACAGAGTCACGCTTACACTGAGGAACTTAATCACCTTTGCTTCCAAAACACTGTCCCTCACCTGCCTGCTGATCAAATCTCTGATCTTTTTAGCACATGTGGGTTGCTCCTCTTGCTCCCAACTCTCCTCCACTTGACTTTGATATTTCAGGGTAAGAATCACTTAATATATGATGGATGTCAAATACAGCAGTCAGTACACAATTCCATGACAAACAGATTAATCTGTAGCAAAAGATCAGGATCCAAGTTTAATCCATTTTCTATGGCTTATCTGTGCATGCTGTCACTTCAGTTGTGTCTGACTCTTTGTGACCCATGGGCCGTAGCCCACCAGGCTTCTCTGTCTATGGGATTCTGGAGGCAAGAATACTGGAGTTGGTTGCCATTCTGTTCTTCAGGGGATCTTCCTGACCCAGGGATCAAACTTGGGTCTCTTATGTCTCCTGCATTAGCAGGCCGGTTCTTTACCACTAGCACCACCTGGCGAAGCCTTCTATGGCTTGTAAACATTTCATAAACTTCTTTTGGTCTTTATATTACATAAAAAGTATAAGCTTCTCCATATTTAACATAATAGAAGTAACCCAAGTCAATGGTGAGGGGCTGCAAATTTTTCTTCATTTATTCAGTATCTTCATATGTGTATTTGTTCAGACAATGGGCTCCTGAATTTGGATTCCCAGGGAGAAGGTCATCCACTTCCACTGCTCTGGGTCATGTTTCCAAACTTCACTGCATAAGAGGAGATGTGGCCCAATCCACATCTCCCCATCAGAGAAACTTCTCTACCCATCATGAATTCCCCTGGAAGATAATTTCTCGCCACTTAGCATCTTTGCCTTTCTGTATGACTTGATAATATTTGGGGGTCAAAATGTTTGCCAGTGGAACACTGTGGAACTAACCTAGTTGAGTGCTTCCCAAAGCATGGGATACATTCCACTAGAAAATGATAAGTTGTAGGGAATATATAGAACATTAAATAACAGTGAGTCACATGGTGAGATATTCTCTTTTCAACTCTCTTCCAGCCTCTCTGGTCCAGAAGGTTTCAGTTTGGTGCTAATATATCTCCAACACCTCTCTGGCACTTTCTAAATTGCCTTTTACAGAGAAGCCTGTGTCCCAGAATCTTCAGACTACCTTGTCTATCTTGGATTAATAAGGCTTTATTTTCATGTATTCGTTTTATGGTTACCTGCTATTTGTGATGTTGCATCAATTTTTTTTTTTTTTAATTTGCAGTCATGACAGAACATTTCCTTTAAAAAAAATTCAAAATGAGCCAACTTAAAAGAGAATCAAGTTAGAATACAGGCATTTTCATGTTGCAAAACTTGCCAAGGTAACACACAAATTGAAACTCAGCACCTGATTTTACCAATGACACCTGGGGGCCTGAGGACGATACTGATGCCCATGGTCACAATGTTTGTTTGACAGTGGGTCACAATGTTTGTTTGACAGTGAAGCTGAGACAAGAACCAGGCCTTTCAACCCTGAGTCAGTGCTGCTCCATAATTCCATTAGGAGATTGACAAAGTAAAAGAGGAACCTGCTAAGTTGCTTCAGTCGTGTCCAACTCTGTGTGACCCCATAAATGGCAGCCCATCAGGCTCCACCATTCCTGGGATTCTCCAGGCAAGAACCCTGGAGTGGGTTGCCATTTCCTTCTCCAGTTCATGAAAGTGAAGTCGCTCAGTCGTGTCCGACTCTTAGCGACCCCATGGACTGCAGCCTACCTGGCTCCTCCATCCATGGGATTTTCCAGGCAAGAGTACTGGAGTGGGGTGCCATCGCCTTCTCCGAAAGAGGAACATGGTGAGTCTTAATGTGCTTGTGTATCCTGGTCAGAACTACTACACCTACTTCACGCCTGGTTGGGAAATCTTCCGGTGCAGCAGCACCTAAAAAGAGACTTCCTAGAGACTATTATATTGAGTGAAGTAAGTCAGAAACAGAAAAAACAGTTATCGCATACTGATGCATATATATGAAATCTAGAAAGGTGGTCCTGATGAACCCATTTGCAGAGCAGCAATGGAGACACAGACAAAGAGAACAGACTTATGGACACGCCTGGGGGAGGGCAGTCAGGAGAGGGTGGGAGGTTTGAAGACAGTAACACGGAAACATACATTACCATATGTAAAATAGATAGCAAATGGGAATTTGCTGTATGACTCAGGGAACTCAAACCAGGGTTGAGAGGGGTAGGATGGGGAGGGAGGTGGAAGAGATGTTCAAGTGGCAGGGAACATGGGTAAACCTATGGCTGATTCATGTTGGTGCTTTGTATAAACCAACGCAATACTGTAAAGCAATTATCCTCCAATTAAAAATAAATGAATCAATAAATTACAAATTTGCTTTCATAAAAGTGATTTCCTTCTCCTATGTACATCTTCTAGGTTGTATATTAACGTTTAGGCCTTCATTTCAGAAATAAGGAGAAATAAAGTGAGTTTATTACAGGATAGTGAATGTTTTGCCTCGATTTCACAAGTGAGAAAATAAGAAAAAATGCTTTTGAAATCAAGCAGCAGTCCCCAATTAGAAAATAGCATAATTACATCCAATATTGTAGCAGTACTATTTTTTTCGTGTCAACAATCACCGAGTTATTTAATTCCCTAATGCAAAACAAGGCAGAATGTTATCTTTTGCTGAGAGATTAATATATTGTAAGGAAGAATGACCTCCCACACACTAAGCACATTAGGCAGTGTTTTTTGCCTAATACACATCTCAACCTTGGGGGAATACCGTGTTTTCAAAGAACATACACGCTTTTAAGATACCCTTTCTTTCCACACTTACGATTATTCTCTGCAGCTGATTATCATTAGATTTCTCATTGCCTAGATCCTTTAGGTTCACCCATGGCCTATCAGGGGTAGCTCAGGTGCAATTACAAGTAACAAACATTGGTGGACCACAGCCAAGCCTACTGTAGCTTTAACCAACCAGCAGTAGTTACTTTTATTGGAAACTCTGCTGAGTATTTTGCATGTATTACTTCACATACCCTTCGCAACACCCCTGTGACCCCTCTCTTTTGTATAAGGAATCCAAAGCTTAGAAAAGGTAAATTCTTACAGAATTTGCAGAATCAGGATTTGAATGTGCGCCTTTCTGACTCCCCAAAGCAAACAGCTAACTCTCTGAGAACCTGCCATGACAAGGCAGCGCTCTGTGCCAAGCAGATGGGACAGTCAACTCAGACCAAATCATGGTTTACTCATAACCTCTATCGGCGGGTTATTGCTAAAAATTGTCCAGGTTGATAATGGTGTTGAAATAAGAAAGGATTTTCTTAATCACCGTTTTTAGGGAAAGAAAGTTAGTAATAACCCATAATGCAGCCATTTTTAAAAATAAAAAATGCACTTACATAAAATTATAGAATAATAAAATATCTATGTAACTGCAATAGTTTTCTTGTTAATGCTAGACAAAAAAAAAAAAATACCAAACTTAGTTTCTTAGAACAACACAAATTTGTTCTCTTACAGCTCTGGAGATCTGAAGTCCGAAAACTGTCTCACAGACCTAAAGTCAAGGTGTCGGCAGGCTGCTCCCTTCTGGAAGCTCTGAAGGAAAATTCCTTTCCTGGACTTTTCAGCTTCTGCCTCCCAGCTGCTTCCCAGCATTACCACAGCCTCTTGCTACCTCCTTCACATCCACTACTGACTTTGGGTTTCCTGCCCTGCTTCTAAAAGGATGCTTGTGATGGTATTGGGCCCACCTGGCTATCCCACGCTAACCTCCCCACCTGAAGACTCTATTATTTAATCACGTCAGTAAAGCCCCTTTTGCCTTGAAAGATAACTTACTCACTGATTCTGGGAGTTAGGACATAAACATCTTTAGGCCATTATTGTGTCTAGCGCAATTACCAACATTTACAGTTTTTTTGTTTTTTTTTTTACTTGAAAAAAATTTTAAATTAAATTGGAAAGGGATCTAACCTTTATTGTAATTGCCTGCATCCAATTTCCAATGCATTTATGGTTTTCCAGGGCTTAACTTCATGGCTAAGCAATGATTTTCTTTTTTTTGTTTTCCTTCTGGTTGGAAACTTTCTGGAACACGTGGATGCAGTGATGGTGGTTACTAAGCAGCTCGAATGAACGTCTGTGCAGGAACCACTGTGATGGGCATATTTTAAAACGGTTTCCTCCAAGTGATCAGAACAGGGCCAGGCCTCGAGTTTAGAAGCAGCCTGAAATCTGCTGCAAAAAAAAAAAAAAAGAGAGAGAGAGAGATTATAAAATGCAGAAGGCAGTTAAACAAATACATTCACTATTAGCAGTTCACTATGAATAGGTAAGGGAGCAAAGAGAATTAAAGGAGAGAGAGAAGAAAACCTGTAGCTTCTTGACTAATCCATTGAGCCAGTTGATCATGTTCTGATCAGAACACATATAGCAGGAAAACATGCTCCATATTCCTGTAAGGTTTATCTTCTAACTGTGGAAAAGAAGAGATCCATAATACTAAGAAGCCCTTAACATGGGAAGGAATACCAACCAACCAACCAACAGAAACCAAACATTTGGCAAATTCTGAGTACAGCAAGCCCACGCAGAAATATATTTGTTTTTGTTTTGTTTCTCATTTGAATTGGTATTTAGAGAACGTCCACTCACTTAATGCCCTAAGGAGAGATGGACAGTCTCCTGGCATCTCATTCTGATTAAAAAAAAAAAAGATCCCTACAAGGGTTGCTACACAGATAGAGCTAAATGTTTTGAAGGTTCAGGTTGCTGCTTCTAAAAGAATCAAGTGACATTGAACTATGTTGTAAAGAGATCAACACACTTCTAATACTGGAAAGTCCTTTTACCTAGATGTTTCTGTTGATTCAGGCTTGCTTCTAATGACATTTGAATGTGTATATTCATTTCCTAGGAGGGCATTAACTAATACACAATGTTACTTAATTAAGAAGCTATAATACAGCTTGTTTAAAAAAAAATGAGGAAAAATGCTTTGAAGCAACTAGCCATACCTAATAAAATATTCTTATTACCCTAATTAGAATTTCTTTTTTATCAGTGAGGAGAGAGAAAAAGAGGGAAAAAAGCCTTTGGGAATGGTTGATTCTAAAACTTTCTCCAGTATTTCTCAAACTTTAATGAATATACAAAACACTCAAGGATGGTGTTAAAATGCAGATTATGGTTTAGTAGGAAGGAGAAGGGGCAAAGGGGAAAAGCACATGGATTCTGTATTTCTTATAAGTCCCTAAGTGATGTCACTGTGCTATTCTTCCCCCTTCAAGTAGTGACCACATAGAAAACTTTATAAAATAATTACAAATTCCAAAGTACCACTGCAAACTTTCCTGCAGATCTGTAATTTCAACAGGCCCCTTCTGACTGTATCTATTGTCACCAGCCTTACACTCAATCAATGAGCTGAGGTGGCACAACCCAAATGTCTGCGGAGGGCATGTGGTTATATAAATATTTGAAATGGATTAATTTTAAAACAGGTACTAACCTGGTTAGGTTGGAACTAAGCTTCAGACCAGCTTCAATCACATGCCCTTTAACGTGCTTCGCAGTCAGAAAACAACAGCAAATAATGGTATACGTTATAACCTCTGAGTCTAGAGTTGGCAGTCTTAACATTTTGGAGGCCATGTCCCCTATGAGAATTTGATATAAATTATGTGACATCTACCCCCTACAAAAGTCTACAAACATCTACACACACATTTCATAAATAGTTTCAGAAAACTGCATCTTTCCTGGTCTGTCTGTGGATTCTTTAAGAGTTTGTGAACTTCCAGCTAATTTTAATTCAGAAGGTATGAAAGAAAATAAAGAATTTTAACATTAAAATAAAGAAATGTTGTTTGCCTTGGATTGCTAATGTGCATACACACACATGCACTATAGAGTTTTGGCATGTGTGGTTCCACAGTTGAATTATTTTAACATCTATTCCTGTAAACTTTCTTAGGAATTTATGTTTCATAATATTTTACACTTCACTATGTAATAATTGAGGGTTATAGAATCCACCATTACCAGTGAGTTGCAATATGTGATATTCAGTTCAGTTCAGTTCAGTCGCTCAGTCGTGTCCGACTCTTTGTGATCCCATGAATCGCAGCATGCCAGGCCTCCCTGTCCATCACCAACTCCCAGAGTTCACTCAGACTCACATCCATCAAGTCAGTGATGCCATCCAGCCATCTCATCCTCTGTCGTCCCCTTCTCCTCCTGCCCCCAATCCCTCCCAGCATCAAAGTCTTTTCCAATGAGTCAACTCTTCTCATGAGGTGGCCAAAGTGCTGGAGTTTCAGCTTTAGCATCATTCCTTCCAAAGAAATCCCAGGGCTGATCTCCTTTAGGATGGACTGGTTGGATCTCCTTGCAGTCCAAGGGACTCTCAAGAGTCTTCTCCAACACCACAGTTCAAATGCATCAATTCTTCGGCACTCAGCTTTCTTCACAGTCCAACTCTCACATCCATACATGACCACAGGAAAAACCATAGCCTTGACTAGATGGACCTTTGTTGGCAAAGTAATGTCTCTGCTTTTCACACACTAAAAAAGCTCTTCTCATCATTTCTCCTCATTTAAAGATGTCAATTATAAAACATTCACCGTAAAGGGTAAACTAAGAAATACCAGCAAATATTAGTTTTTCACTAATGCATGAAAATACATGAAACTTGTATAATACATGAAATATGTATTATAACAGTGAAAAATAAGAGGAAGAGGGATGATCTGAAGATGTATCTAACTTAGCATTTACTGCTGCCTTAGCCACATGATTACTAATAAGGCTTTGAAGTCAGCACACAGTAGGGCTTTCCTGGTGGCTTAGCTGGTAAAGAATCCACCTGCAATGTGGGAGACCTGGGTTCAATCCCTGGGTTGGGAAGATCCCTTGGAGAAGGCCCACTCCAGTATTCTGGCCTAGAGAATTCCATGAACTGTACAGTTCATGGAGTTGCAAACTAGGACACGACGAGCAAAACTTTCACTTCACTAGGTACCAACATTTCTGTTTTACATGATGAAAAAGGGAGTTTAGAATTTCAGAAACGATTTGCTTGTTTGAATATAAACCTTTCTTGATAAGTAGCCTTGGTGTTTAGAGTCCAGAATACAATTCTGCCATATCACTGGTAATAATGGCAATTACCTTGACCTCTGAGAGTAAAATTTTAAATCAACAGAGAATTGATCAAAGTGAAATTATGCAAAATCAAACCTACAGAAATAGACCTGGTCTCATAAAAGCACAACTTACCTAAGGTCCACATGAATATAATAAATATCCAAAGTAAGACTGTGACAACTGTGAATGGATAGATCAGTCAGTGTAGCACAAAATCAAATTATAATAGTGCACTGCCACACCTTATGAAGTTATGTTCAATAGACTTCAGTTATTCATCCCTATTATTAGGTGGAAAAACCAAACCATCTTAGCCTAATTCCATGAAATATTTGACCCTTCTGACTTTTTTCTTGATATTTTGCATTGTGCTTTTCCATTGCTGATGTAACAAATTTCCATAAACTAAGTGGCTTTAAAAAAAAAAACACACAAATTTATTCTCTTTTAGTTCTGGAGGCTGGCTGTCTGGAGTGAAGGTAAAATCAAAGTGTCGACTGGGTATTTTCCGAAGGCTCCAAGGGTAGAGAGTCCTCCTTCTCATCCTGGCCCAGCTCATGGCGGCCGTCCCCACTCCTTGGATGGTGGCATGCCACCCAGTCTTTGCTTCTGTTGCCACATTGCCTTTTCCAATCCCAGTCGCCCACCTCCATCTTTAAGGACCCCTGTCATTACATTGCAACCACCTGGATAACTGAAAATGAAAACCTTCCTATCTCAAGATCTTTAAATCAGTAGCATGTGCAAAGTCCCTTTTGCCATATAAGGTTACACAGATTCAGGAATCAGTATGTGGATATGTTGATTTCTGCAAACTTCAGAACACTGGCAATAAGGGCACATACATGTGCATTAATTGCTTGGGGCAGACTTACAAACTCACATGCCTGACGTACGAAACTAGACTGTTCATTTTTTTTTGAGACATACAATATGTAAGGACTGAAATATTTAAGCGTATATGGGGAGCTCTGCTCCCAGTGGAGGAGACACCAGAGACACGGGTTCAGTCCCTGGGTCAGGAAGACCCCGTGGAGGAGGGCATGACAACCAACTCCGGTATTCTCACCTGGAGAAACTGACAGGCAGGGGAGCTTGGCAGGCTACAGTGAATAGGATCACAAAGAACTGGACAAGACTAAAACAACCTAGCACAGGCGCCCAGTATAATCTTTAGGGCAAATACTAAAAAGACTAATACAAAAAGATATAGCCAAACAGCCAATAGAAAATTAGAACACTAAAAATATTCAAGTAATCCAAAAAAAGGCAAGAAAGAAAGAAAAGGGGAACAAAAACCAAAGTGAAAAAGAAAACAAATACAATTGGCCTTCCATATTCATGGGTTCTACATCCACAGATTCAACAAACCGCAGACTGCAAATATTTGAACACACAATTCGAAAATTCCAGAAAGCAAAACTTGAATTGGTGGCACTCCAGCAACTATTTTCATAGCTTTTATATTATAAACAATAAATAATCTAGGGAAAATTTAAAGTAATCTGAGAGATCTTATACTATGGAGTCAAGCTCTCTATTATTGAACTCTAGAGCTAGTGACCCTCATCTTCATCAGTGACTAATACTCTACGCATATCACCACCAGCAGCAGCCACAAGAACACTATATACCTCTTACTGCTACTGCTACTGCTAAGTCGCTTCAGTCGTGTCCGACTCTATGCGACCCCATAGACAGCAGCCCACCAGGCTCCTCCGTCCCTGGGATATACCTCTTGGCTGACTTCTAATGATAATGAGCCACCGTTCTGTTCAAAGAACTTTTGCTGGACATTCTTTGTTTATTCATTTACACACACATACACACACACCACTACCACCATCTCTACCATTGCTAAGGAAAAGAACAATTATATTGTAGCTATCAAAATTAGTATTCTTTGCCATATTTTTATCTATGTTCCTCTCCTTTGAAGATCAAGAAAGAGAATAATGATTATTCTATCATTATTTTGAGCTATAATTGCCTTTCTGAACAACCCTAATTGGGCCATGTCCAGATGGTCACAATTCTATGAATTAATAGGCACAGCATTTTATTACAAATCTGAAATAAATATATCTCCAGATCAAGTTCTGACAGGGCTAGATCTTTCTCTGTTAAAAACCTTGCCTCAACTTCAGGAACCCTGTTGGGGGAGAATAGACTGAGAGAAAACCTAATAACCTACATGTATCAGTCACCATGAGCTGCTGGAGAACATGAATTCTCCCCCAGGGAAGACAAAAATGTGTCTGGAACACATCAGAGCTCACTGACAGATACCAAGACACTTGAAGTTATGAAAAATTGGTGTAATAAAATAGTCCCAAGTATAGCTCTTATTGTATCGACACTCTTTAAAAATTTATTTTTGCAGCTATTCCATCAAAATAATGAGTCTCTTGGATTTCCCTTGTGGCCAGGTGCTAGAGAATCCGCCTGACAATGCAGCGGACATAGGTTTGATCCCTGGTCTGGGAAGATCCCACATACTGAGGATTAACTAAGCCCACGAGCCTAAAGCCTGTGCTTTGCAACAAGAGAAACCACGGCAATGGGAAGCCTGCACACCGCAACTAGAGAGGAGCCCCCACTTGCCACAACTAGAGAAAGACTGAGTGCAGCAATGAAGACCCAGCACAGTAAAAAATAAATAAATAAAATTTAAAATAACGAGTCTCTTTATTTACCCCTTGAATCTAGGCCAGTCCTGTGATGTGCTTTGGCTAATAAAATATGGAGAAAGCGTTATTATGCCAGTTCTGAGCTGAAGTCTCAAGAGGCATTTTGAGCTTCCCTTTTCCTTCTTGGAACCCTGCCACAATCATATGAACAAACCCGAGCTAGCCTGTTGGAGGAGAGCTCAGCTGTACTAGTCAAGACTGTCCTAGCCCACCCTCCAACCAGCTGATCCACATACGTGTAACATAGCCTAGCCGAGACCAGCAGAGTTGCTTATCCAACCCACAGCTGCTCGCAGACACAGAATGAGCCCATGGGAGACCAGAACTGCCTAACCGACGGACTTTAAACTAAATATACTTGTATCTTTAAACAATTAAGATTTGGTTTCATACAAAGTGTTAGGCAATAGATAACTAAAACATAAAGAGATGAGAGTATCAATATTGCCATCATCAGAGATGTAGACCTTGGGGAAGAATCTGGATCTAATTTCCTCAGTTTATGAATACAAATAAAGATAAAATATAGAGAATATGAACTAAGCGCCAGCTAGCTCTTTTCTTTACTATATTTAGCTAATATAAAATTTCCTTCATCAGTTCTATTACAATAATATATTACTAACTAGCACTTTGGCACTAAATATAGACAGATATTTATACTAAAAATTTTATATCAGGTTCTCCCTATAATATCGGGAAATAAAGATCCTCAGAATCATACATGGAATGCCTATCAATATGAATTTTGTAACACAAGGGCCCATGTCCTACAGTTTCACTACATTTGACTACCTCCCACTATGGTAGGCACAGAGCTGCAACTTACACTGGGCTGAAATTTTAAAATCAGTACACTAAGCAAATAATAACTGCAGTTCAAATTATCCTTGAAAATATCTTTGCCTATAAATTACACCACCAGCTGTCAGGAAGTCCACCACAGTCAGTTTTTTCCTCCAGTATTGAACAGACAACTAGAGTTTGGGAGGGAGAGAGGTTAGTATAAATAGATTGTGTATCAGAATCCACGTTGAATTTTAAAGGAAGTACATACACACATGGCCATGTGTTTTATAAATGGTTAGATGCTCACACTGCAAGAGATATATGAGATTTGAAACCTACTAAATGATCATCATACTCACCTCTTCCATCTCATTTTCCTTTGGCCCATAAGCCAGACTGACAGATGGAATCATGATATTAAAATTTGCTTTCTCTATTCCTGTTTCCTTCCATTTCCAAGTATTTAAACACTTAAATTCACAAAAGTTAAATGTGTATCTGGTGCAACTTCACTCTACTGTTGCAGGAAAACATAACACACCACCCCTTCCAGAGTTATCAAGGAACTAAGCATATGCAGAAACCTGGAAAGGTTGACACATGAGCAGTCAGGAACCCCTAGTCTCAATCCCTGATCTGGCACTAACTTGCTACATGACCTTGCTGTGTGTCAAAATCCATTTGCCATCTCTGGAGCTTGGTTCCCTCACCTGTAAAATGATTTCTGACTCAGAGAAATGCGCCTTAATCCCTTTATACCAAGAGATAAAACACAGCAGGTAAAATTTGACTGCTTCCAGGAAATTAAAAATGGGTGGGGGAGGGCTGGGATTGATGCATGGCTCCTATTCCTCAAGGAACAACTGGCTTCCCAGCAGCTCTCCTGGATGCTTCCTGAGACCCAGACTTCTGCCTTCCGACAGACACACTGTCCACTCACGGGTTCTGTGATGTCCTGGATCCAGGGTGCTACAGTCCTGAGCTCCAGCCTCTGCTCCTTCCCCTGTTACCAGCATAAATCTTGGCAACTTACTAAAGCTATCTATAACTTCAATTTCCTCATGCATGCAACAGAACTAATCATATACATTTAACCTACACACATAATAATAGTTGGTATTTTTGTTAAATATATAAGATAACATATGTTAAGCCCAGTTATTTTGTGCCCCTTGGGATCATTTAAACACTCCAAAAGCAACAAAAATAGAATGCTACTTTCTTAAGCAACAAAATAAAAATAAATAAATGGGAATAGTGAGTTCAGGAAACAGAAAGGAGAGCAACCAGACCTTGGAAAGACTGGACCCCGGGCAGACTGGGGTATCCACACAGTAGGGTAAATGTCTCTACATGGGTCTCTGCCCATCGACCCTCTATGTTTCGGATGTGCTAAGAGAGATAACCCAGGTGGCTTAGCTTGGATCATAGGACTACACCTCATCAAAGGGAAAGAGCCCTGTGAGGGAGAACCCCATTCAAGCTGCACACTGAATACGAGTGAACTCCCTGAAAGAAGGAAGCCCTGTTACTAGAATCAGAGACCAGATGTTGCTGGGAAGGGAGAAACTATATTCCATACCCAGTCATGAGAGTTATCATCAATGTTACACAACAGTTAAATCCTTCTAAAAAGTTACTGTTGGGTTTTGGGGTTTTTTTTTTAATGGCCTGCCCAATGAAATCACCCTCTGGGTGTGACTTTGCTGTGATCTCTCCTGCTCCCCAACCTGCCTGCTGATGGGCCTTTTGTGGTTCCAGCCCCTTTCCCATTGAAAGTCTTGCTGAGTTTTTTGTTTGCTTGTTTGCTTGCTTGTTTTTCTTTGTTTTGTTTGGCCACACCACATGCCATGTGCAATCTTAGCTCCCCAACCAGTGATTGAACCCGTGCCCTCTGTGTTGGAAGGACAGAGTCTTAACCACTGAACCAGGGAAGTTCTAGTCTGCTGAGTTTAATTGTATTTAGGGACCCAACTCTTCATGGAGGTTAAGTGGGCCACAAAACACCATTAATCCAGTGGGTAGGCTTAGGTAGCCTAAACAAAAGACTTGGTTTTCTTTAGTTATAGAACCATAAAACCCCCACATCACTGATGAATGAAAAAATTCAGAAACTGTGATCTTCACCCAGAAACAACACAAAGAAACTCAGAAACCAGAGCAGGAATGTACTCTCCATGAACTCCTCTCTCCGTGACTCCCTTATGCTGTTTGAACAGCTGTTACAGGCTCAGTCTGGTCTTCTGAACCCTCTGTGACATTAGGTCAGATAGTAACATCAACAATGTACTAGCCAGGAGAGAATTAGGAGATGAGAAGAATCAGGGGCAAAAGAGACCAAAATGAATAGTGCAGGCTGTTCTTTGTAAGTTTTCTTAGCAAAAGAAGGAAATGTTTGGTCTGTATATTTAGGCTCAAGAGCTCCAGATCCTAACGTGAATTGTCTTGTGATTCTTTAAATCTTTGGCTTTTTCTTTCCCAGCACAAAATACCTGGATAAAAATTCCACCTGCAATCTGAAAGTGAGGAACCATAATTCAGTCTAAATTAGTTTTCAGGATAACAGAACCACTACATGTCAGGATGCTGGGTTCTCATCTAACTGCCAACCACTGCCTAACTTGAAGGGCAGTGCTTTCCTTCCGTGGGTCTCAGTGTTCTCATCCCTCAAGCGAGGGTGCTGAACCACATGTTTCTAAGGTCCCTTCCTTCCTGATTTATCAGTCAATGAAGCTAGGGTCAGAGGGATTCCTAGGAACAAATGCTTCCAGTGTATTGAGAGGGCTTCCCTGGTGGCTCAGACAGTGAGGAATCTGCCTGCAATGTGGGAGACTCAGATTTGATCCCTCGCTTGGGAAGATCCCCTGGAGAATGGAATAGCAACCCACTCCAGTATTTTTGCCTAGAGAATTCCATGGACAGAAGAGTCTAGCAGGCTACAGTCCATGGGGCCACAAAGAGTCGGACACGACTGAGTATATATTGAGAAACCAAGTTTCTCCTGGGGAAGACATACATGAAGATTAAAGTGAATCATTTATCCCCCTTGATCTGAAAGATCCAGGGTTGAAGAGCTGAAAAGTCCACTTGTTGATGTTACTAGTGAGCTCTGGAATATTACTCTTCATGAGCATGTGTTCTACAGTATTTGAGATGACAGTAAAAGCCAGAGTCAGTAAACTTTTTCTGTAAACATGAAAGTGAAAGTCACTCAGTTGTGTCTCTTTGTGACCCCCATGGATTATACAGTCCATGGAATTCCCCAGGCCAGAATACTGGAGTCATTTCTTTCTCCAAGGGATCTTCCCAACCCAGGGATCGAACCCAGGTCTCCCACCTTGTGGGTGGATTCTTTACCGGCTGAGCCACCAGGGAAACCCAAGAATACTGGAGTGGGTAGCTTGTCCCTTCTCCAGAGGATCTTCCCAACCCAGGAATCAAAGTGGGGTTTCCTGCATTGCAGGCAGATTCTTTACCAGCTGAGCTAAAGGTCAGATAATAAATACTTTAGGCTCTGCAAGCCTATAGTCTCTGTTGCCGCTATTCAACCCTGCCTTTGTAGTGTGACAGCAGACACAGACAACAAATGAAGGAGTGTGGTTGTGTCCAGTACAAAGATGTGTGATGGAGACTTGACCCACGGGCTGCAGTATGCTGACTCCGGGTGCAAGGGATGGTCTCACTTCACAGAGAGATGCAAGGCCAATTAGCATTTATCCTTATGGAGGGAGTCTGGAGGGAATAGTGCAAAGTCATATAATAATTTAGAATAATAATAGTAATATGAAGATCCCTGACATAGGAGCCACAACATGTAGATTAAAGCCAAATTCCATTATTCAACTAACTGGCAAATTGTTTAACCTCCACCAACCTCAGTTTCTTAATTTTTAAATGGAAAAAAAAAAAGGAAATGCTATGCCTAAAGGAATAAGAACAAGAATAGTAACAGTTCACATTTGAATGTCATCATAAAATTTTAAAAGCTCCTTTTACTTTTATCATCATATTTAATTCTAAACAAAACTTAGTTTCTGCCTAAAGTGGTAGATGTTATCTAACTCTCAGCATTCTGACTTGTAGATACCATCATTTCCATTTTCTGGATAAGATACTTAGTCACGTGAAGAATAAAACTGAGATGAAAACACTTGAAAACTGTACGTTAGCATAAAGTGTTATAATTGCTCAAGATGAGAATAATTCTTCCCAAGTACAATTCTTCCCAATTCTTCCACAGATTAAAGTAGTGCCTTTATCATCATGGAATTTAAATCTAATTCAACATGTGCATTCTAACACCCACTATTGTATGTAATCAGCCTCCACCCTCAAAATGCTCCTAATCCCCATACATACAGAACCATAATTCACCCCTAAGGAAAGGCTACAGAATCTCCTATTTCCTTGCCCTCCCTAAAGCATATCCAAGAAAACAGTTGCTGTTATTTTCATGGACATTATAGTCACATGGCAACAGAGATCCAGACAAGGTTCCCACCTGTGCTAATAATATATGTGAAGGAATGGTGAGGCAGGAATGTTCAGTGAAATCCGGCATCTTCAAACTCCCAACAGCCCTGCAAGTGAGAGGCTGCAGAGATTCTCCTTTGCCTGAACATGCGTAAAGGCAAGGATGACAGGTACCCAGCGAGTATCTTCCCATGCTTTACACTGGATGATCAGATGAAAAAGACACACACCAGGACATCACTGTCAAGTGTTTGAAATCATCCCAGGCCTTACTTTTAGACACTATACAGTTTTAAAAAGCAAAGACCATGGTTGTTGAATTCCATCTGCAGAGCACCTCACAGTATAATTTGACACTTACATGACTTTGGTTTTGTTTTTTTTTTGGTGGTTTTTGATATGTGTTTCTTTTTACTACAGTTGACCCTTGAACAACACAGAGGTTAGGGATACCAAACCACCCCCTCAAGCAGTCAAAAATCCATGAATAACTATATTCAGCCCTCTATATCCATAGTTCCACATCCAAGGATTAAACCAATGGCAGACTGTGTAGTACAAAAATTTGCATGTAAGTGTACCTACATGTGGGTACAGATGTGTGTTGTTCAAGGATCAACTGTAAAGGGAGCGTTGTTCTAATATAGAAAACCAGGAAAGACACCCACACACACAAATAAATAATTGATGAAACAAGAGTAATTCATAATTTCATTAGGCAAAATAGCTATGAATGTGGCAAATCATTTTCAGAAATGGCCACAACCACTCCTCCCTCCTGCATGCACTTTTGGAATGTGATTTTGCCACCCTGCTCATCTAGAGATGGAGTTTGATTTTCCCTCCCCTTGAACCTGACATCACAGGTTGTTT
Source organism: Redunca redunca (assembly GCA_006410935.1). Classification (NCBI taxonomy): domain Eukaryota; kingdom Metazoa; phylum Chordata; class Mammalia; order Artiodactyla; family Bovidae; genus Redunca; species Redunca redunca. The sequence continues at coordinate 76,965 of SJYQ01003393.1, read as the reverse complement.
GCCAACAAAATGTGGCAGAGTGACATTGTACAAATAATGGCTTTAGACTCTAAGAGAACTAACAGCTTTTGTTTTTGCCTGCTAAGAGCCCCTAGTCTCCATATTATTACCAAAAAAAAAAAAATTCTTCTAAAATAAGCTATTTAAATAAGATAAAGTCCTATAACATCACAAGTCCAAGTTTCAACTGAAAATCATTTGATACCAAGAACAGAAAAGATCTCAAATCAAGTGAGAAAAGAAAATCAACCAATAATATGACATATGTTGGAATTATCTGACATGGATTTTAAAGCAGCCATCTAAAAAATGCTTCGGTGAGCATATGAACCTGTTTGAACCAAATGAAAAATAGAAAGTCATAGAAAAAAACAGAAGATATGAAGAAAAAACAAATGGAAATTCTAGAACCAATATATAACATCAATGAAAAAAACAACCATTAGATGGTTCAACAGCAGAAACAAAAGGACAGAAGAAAAATCCAAAAGTTGAAAATTAAAGTAATAGAAATTACCCAATCTGTACAACAGAGAGAAAAAAAATAGAGCCTCAGGGACATAGAGGACTATGACAAAAGATTCACATTCATGTCACCGAAGCCCAGGAAAAAGGGAGAAAAAAGGTGGACTGAAAAACTGTTCAAGGAAATCGTGGCTGACAATTCCCCCAAATCTGGTAAGACATAAACCTACAGATACAAGAAGCTGAAAGAAACTCCAACAGGATAAATCCAAAGAAATCTATGTCAAGACATATGATAGCTAAACTGAAAACTGAAGATAAAAATAATCTTGAAAACAGCCTGAGAGAAATTATGTATACCTATAGGTAGGAAAAAATAAATAAATAAACAGTTTGAACAAGGCAGACTTCCCACTGGAATCCCTGAAGGCTGGAAAAAAAAGTGGCACAACAACTTTCAAGTGCTGAAAGACAAGAACCATGAATTCAGAATCCTGTAAATAACAAACATAGCCTTCACGAAGAGGAAATAAGATATTTTCAGATAAAGGTTAACTAGAATCTACTTCTGGAGAAGGCAATGGCACCCCACTCCAGTACTCTTGCCTGGAAAATCCTATGGACGGAGGAGCCTGGTGGGCTGCAGTCCATGGGGTTGATGAGAGTTGGACACGACTCAGTGACTTCACTTTCACTTTTCACTTTCATGCATTGGAGAAGGAAATGGCAACCCACTCCAGTGTTCTTGCCTGGAGAATCCCAGGGACAGGGGAGCCTGGTGGGCTGCAGTCCATGGGGTTGATGAGAGTCAGACATGACTGAGCGACTTCACTTTCACTTTTCACTTTCATGCATTGGAGAAGGAAATGGCAACCCACTCCAGCGTTCTTGCCTGGAGAATCCCAGGGACGGCAGAGCCTGGTGGGCTGCCATCTATGGGGTCACACAGAGTCCGACACGACTGAAGCGACTTAGCAGCAGCAGCAGCAGCAGAATCTATTTCTAGCAGAGAGCAACTAGAAAAGAACAACTAAGGGAAGGACGGTCTCTAAACCGAAAGAAAACTAATAAGACATCTTAGAAAATGAGAATGTTATGAATGAATGCAGAAAAATCAAAAGAATGGTTTTGATTTTTATAAATGCAGAAATACTTCCTTCTCTTAAATTTTCTAAATGATATGGTTTAAGAAAAAATTTCTAATTGATAGTTGAAGAAAAATTATGACAATGTCTGCTGTGGTTCCCGATGTATATACAGGAAATATCTAAGACAAGATTAGGGGGAGAGAGTAAAGGGATTAAAAAAGAGGGAAGAGGTTTCTGTACTTTAGTCAAACTGGTAAATGCTGACACCTGTAGGCTGTGATATGGTGTGTGTATGTATATAAAGTAAAACCTAGAGTAATCATTATAAGAAATACACAAAAGAAACATTTTTCAATGCTATGGAAATCAAAACTGAATTTAAATTGCCCTCAGGAAGGCACAGAAAAATGAAAAAGAGAAAACAAAACAAAATGTTTTGAAAAGCACAATTATAGTGGCCACCAGGGAATCATGTGCAAAGTGGTTTAAGGCAGTACTCTGGAGCCAGCTCATCCAGATTGAATTTCTGGCTCAACCACACTGGGCAGATTCCCTAGTCTCCTTGTGCCTTAGGCACTGTGTCTGTCAACCAGAGATAACAGTCTCCACTGCACAGTATTGTGGTGAAGTCTGAGTACGTTAATATTTATTAGCAAAGGCGTCTGCAAAAAGGTAAATATATACATGTTTTCCAATTAAATAATATACAGTTGACAGAATAATGTGAGGATTAGGGGTACCCACCCTCCACACCACCAAAAATTCTGAATAGTCTATAGCCACCTCTCCCTGTATGTGATTCCTCCATGCTCAAGATCCCCCTGTATCTGAGGTCCCTCCATATACAAGTTTCTGCAACCTCGGATTCAACAACAGAGAATCATACAAGACTATAGGATTTACCTTCGGAAAAAGTCCACAAATAAGTGAACCCACACAGTTCAAGCCTGTGTTGATCAAGGGTCAAATGTAATTAAATTGACTTCCCAACTAGGGGCAGAGGTACATCCTAGTAGTTCCCATTCTTGCCCTCCTACATTACACTGTGGCAAACATTCTTGTTCTTTAGGCTTATTCCATATTTCTGACTATCTTTAGGATACAGGGCTTTCCTGGTGGTTCAGATGGTAAAGAATCTGCCTGAATGCAGGACACCATTTCCACCCCTGGGTTGGGAAGATCCCCTGGAGCAGGGAATGACTACCCACCCCCGTATATATTGCCGGAAAAATCCCATAGACGGAGGAGGCTGGCAGGCTACAGTCCATGGGATCGCAAAGAGTCGGACATGACTGAGTGATTAACACTTTCACTTAAGGATACAGGAGTTCTCTGAAAAATGTCTTGATGTTCACGTGAAACCTCACTTTTTTTCTTGTCAGGATAAACATCGCAGACTTCTATAAGAAGAAGAACAGACACAGAACTTGAATAAAGTAGCTGGAGTTTTTCACCAGATTCATTTTGCCAGCACAGAGCAACGAATTCACTAATGCGCCATAGTTTCCTGGTTAGGAGCAGAGACTGTGGGGTTAGATGGCCTGGTTTCAAATTCCAGTTCTATCATTTATTAGCTGTGCAACTTTGGGCCTATTGCTTAACCTCTCTAGGCTTCAGTTTCTTCATCTGTAAAAGGGGAAGAATAATATATATCTCACAGGGAAGTTATGAGGCTGAAATGAGTTAATTCACCTAAAGTACTCAGACTGATGCCTGCCATTCAATCAAATACAAATGCTAAGTGAATTCCCTTCTGTGATGGCCTAAATTGATCCTGAAAGCATGCAGAAAAGAAAACAATCACAAACCTCAATGTGAAATGGTGAGGAAAAGAGGGAAAATACCTCCCTCTTTCATCAACGAGCAACGTCAGCTGCCAAGAGCATTGTAATAGAGCTATTGGTTATGCGGCAGCACTATCTGTAGCTGCTGAACATGGAATTCCCTATAAATCATCTTTAAACAATGAGTGAAACAAGTAATTTTGCATAAAGAATTTTTTTTTTCATCTGAACAGATTCTAGCTGCCTGCACATGTAGGAACTTAGCATATTTATTTGATGACAGAGTGCCCCATCCCATAGGGGCATCCTAAAGGCTCAACGTTTAGTTTGAAATATTTGAATATCTTGGTTTAAAGGAATTCTGCAATTTTTGGTTTAAAGAATTCCATGACTCAATGGGTTTATTCTTAGATTCCTTTTGGCTGTAAATCAAAATATAAGATCGTGCTTTGGGAGATGTTGTCTGTTGTGTTTTTAAATGGAGTTAAAAATAAATTGCTAAAATCTCTCTTAAACTCTGGGCCTAGAGTAGATTCTATTTGGGGAAATTATTACACAGTATGTAAACAAACTGTCCCAAGATAAATCATACAAGATTCCATAATTCCTTGCTGCTAAAGCATAACAGCTGCTTGCTGCAAAAATGTCAGTTTTCTCTCTAAGTCTAGTTTCTCCTTTCCTCATGTATAATGGCTGATGTCACTCTGGGATCTAAACACGGGACAGACTATAAAAGCATTGTGTGTGTTAGCCGCTCAGCTATGTCTGATTCTTAGCGACCCCATGGTAACTCACCAAGCTCCTCTGTCCATGGAATTCTCCAAGAAAAAACACTAGAGTGGGTTCCCATTCCCTTCTCCAGGGGATCTTCCCAAACTAGGGATCACACCCAGATCTCCTGCACTGCAGGCAGATTCTTTACTATCTGAGCTACTAGGGAACCCTGGTGACAACATAAAAGCATTAATCCATCCATTTTATTCAACCTTGCAGCAAGATATGCAAGACCCAAAGGAAATCTATAATGGTCAGACTTCATATACTATAAAACAAAGCAAAACAAAAAACAAAAATGTTTGGGGCTTATACATATGCTCTCAACTCATACCTGATTGGTATATTAACCATATATTTTGATTTCCCGATCCAGTTTCAATGTTGAATATTCTGACCTATTCTTAGCATAAACTATCAGATCACCCTGGAAATTCCAATAGCTAAGCATTTTTTATCATGCCTTCCCTATAACCCTGAAGAGCCATGTGTTTCATTTTAAGGTGTGAAAAAGTATTAAGACCATGAGCCCAGGCAGCATTTCCTGTTCATAACAGCTGAGTACTGTCTGCCCATTTTCAGGGCTCAACATTAAGGTCTGGCTTCCATAACTTGGGGAACTTGATTAGCATTCCAAAGAAAGCTTCAGAAGGGAGGCCTCATATGATTTCTTAAGAATTTCTGCTCCAATGTGCTTTGGAGGTCTTACAGATTTAAAGAAGAATTTGAAGTAAATAAGAATACTCCACTAGAGGACTTCTAGTTGGGAAATATTCATATATTTCTGTTCTCTTAGGGGATAAGCTCAATGGAGCATGGCTAAGGTAATGGGAACAGAGAGCAAAGAACACTCCAGCCTTTGCAGCTTTAGAGTATAGACTCTGGAATCAGACACAGATTTTAATCTTATCTGTACAGCTTATAAGCTGGGTGACCTTAGACAAGTTAAAAAATCCTCTTGGTGATAATAATAGTGTCATCCCAGTAGTATTGTTGTGAGGATTAAATGAACTAAAATACCTAGAATAGTGTTTCTAAAATAGCATTTCCTATTTTAGTATTCTTATTACTGAGGCTGTTATACTGTCATGTCCATATTGAGAGAAATTTACTCGGAAACAAGAACCAATAAAACATATTAAGTGCCTACCACTTCCCCAGTCATGTGCTAATCACTCAGAATTCAATGATGTAAAAACATATGGGTAAATGAGGGAGAAAAAACAAAGCTGCCAGGCAGAAGAATTCCAAGTAATTTATGTACTCAAGCTGGACTCCCCACTCAGAAGTAATAATCACACATGGTGACTCTGTTTCAAAGAGCACAGTATAGAAGGGGCGGGGGAGAGGGGACAGACAACGTTAAGTGAAGGAACCTAACAAGCACTAGCTCAGCCAGATGATCAAGGTCACCATCAACAGCTGCATCCGGTTCATCACATGTACCCCAGCCCCAGCCAATTCACGAGAAAAACATCAGATACATCACAGTTCAGGGACATTTCACAGAATACCTGACCAGTACTCCTCAAAGATGTCAAGGATACCCAAAACAAGAAAGGTCTGAAAAACTGTCACAGCCAAGAGAAGGCTAAGAAGACATGAAAACGAAATGCAACGTGGTGGTTCCTAGAACAAAAAAGGACGCCAGATGAAAATGAAAGAAATGTAAGTGAAGTGTGGGTCTAGTGATAATACTACACTGCATTGTAACAAATGTACGCTACCAGTCTAAGACATCAATAGAGGGGACTAAAGAGGTCTATGGAGATTCTCTGTACTGTCTTTTCCATTTTCCTATAAATCTAAAACTGTTCTATGGGGGGAAGGGGAAGGGGAAGGGGTAGTTAGGGAGTTTGGGATGAACAGGTACACACTGCTTCTTATAAAATGGATAACCAACAAGGTATAGCACAGGTAACCCTGCTCAATGTTATGTGGCTGCCTGGATGGGAAGGGAGTTAGGGGAAAATGAATACATGTATATGTATGGCTGAGTCCCTTTGCTCTCCACCTGAAACTATCACAATAATGTTAGTTGGCTGTACTTTGATACAAAATGAGATGTTAAAAAAATAGTTGTTGAATAAATGAATAAATTGAAATCACCATGTGATTTAACAAAACAAACTGTTCTAGAAACTGAAGTTTATTAAAAAAGAGAGAGAGAGAGATAGGTTAGGTTCACAAGGAACACCCAGAGTAACAAGAAAGACAAGAAATTAAATTATAATACGTGATAGTGTGGCATGTGTAAGGATGGAAACATGTAAAATGCACAGAGTCTGCATGGAACATGGAAGGGCTAATGCCACTGTTAAGGGTGGTAAAACAGAGCTTCAGGAGGGACGCACAGCCTGAGCTGCAGTTTCTAGGAATGGATTAGGAGGTGTGGAAGGCAGGCCTCCTAAGCAGTAAGGACAGCTTGGGTTAAGACCTGGATACTACCAAGCCCTTTGGTATTGTCATGGCCTTCGGGGGAAGGAAAGAAGTCACAAAACAGGACACTGGAGAGGGAAGAGCCAGATCAGAAAGACCTAGCTGCTGGACTAAGAACTGGACCGCACTCAGCCAGAGGAAGGCCCAGCCCAGCAAAGATGTTTCCAAAAGGAGAAGACTGAAAGGGCAAACTAGTGGGAAACGCTGCTAACAGGCACCGCTTTCCCTTTAAATGCAAGTGCCTGTCATTCCTCCTCTGCCGGAAATGACAGCTGGAACATACCAGACCTGACCTACTTTTAACTCCATTTGTCTGCTAATACCATTGGGCTCAATTTGTTGATGGCTAACAGGCTCTTTCTAGAGAAAGAGTCATGACTAGAGAAAAAGAACATTATTAGTCAGAAGGCTTCTCCTGGAATGGAGACAGCAAACAGCAGAAGGGCCCAGTCCTTAAAGCTTGACCTGGATGACAAGTCTTAGCCATCTCAGCCTGTGTGTGGTTCTGTGAACCAGCATCCTGCCAGGGAGGACAGGGAGCAGACATTAGGCTGGGGGTTAGGAAATGCACTTTTATAAGGGGCTAGAATTGAGGAAAATGCTCTGGGGATTGGGCTCCATCCTGAGCACAGGCCAGCAGTCTAGGAAGGCTATTAAAATAATAAGACAAACCCCCATCACTTTTTGCAGAGCTACCAGCAAGCCCCTTACTTCATGAAAAACAGCAGAATGGCTTGTGGGTTCAGTGAGAAGATTTAAATTCCAATGTATAAAATCCACAAAGAGAAGAATTTGTCCAACCAACCCTTTTGGTTCCCACAATGAGGAGAGGCACCACACATGGAAGGGTCACACGTAACAAACAAATCCTCCATTCCACATGCTTTTTACATGTCACTCCAGGGAGCCATGAGGAGCAAACTCTGGGTATACTTATTAAAGCCTAGAATACAGCTCTGGTGGGCTAATTATTCTGGGAAGCTTCTGGACCAAAACTACCAGAGACTCAGTTTAAGGAAGTTCCTAAGAGCAGAAGCCAAATTGGGCTCCAGGATTGCCCCAGAAATCTGGAGCTACTCTGAGACTCAGTTAAATGCACGTCAGCTAAACTCCAAACATACTTCGTAAATGCTGGGTTGGTGCAAAAGTTCATTAGGGTTTTTCCGTAAGATGTTATGGAAAGTCTGAAGCAATTTTTGGCCAACCCAGCCACCTTCCCTGATGGCTCAGAGGTTAAAAAATCTGCCTGCAGTGTGGGAGACCCAGGTTCGATCCCTGGGTCAGGAGGATCCCCTGGAGAAGGGAATGGCAATCTACTCCAGTATTCTTGCCTGGAAGAACCTACGATAGAGAAGCCTGGTGGGATACAGTCCATATCATCACAAATAGTCAGACATGACTGAGCAACTAACACACACAGACTCTCCTTAGGGTTCTGAGACCAAGCCAGGATTTGGTTCTACTTTAGAAGAGTAATATCTCCAACAATTAGAAGAAAGCCTCATGGAACTGTTTTGTATGACAGGGCAGGGAGACTATACCAGTGTTTCTTACATGGGGCATGAGCACCCTCACCGGAATTATTACACAGCCTCACTGAGATAAATGGTTTCTTGCATTAGAATAGGTTGCACAGTTCTCAGAAAAGAGGACCTGAACAAACATCCAGAGCCATGATGTCTACCACCATGCCCCACCCGAGTTGCAGGTAGAAGCTTCCTCAGTATGCAAAGCCTACTTCAGAAAATTCCAGACATTAGCACTGGATAAGTATTAGATATAGTTGCATGGCTCTGCCATCGCAGTTATTCCTCACAATATCTCCATGATACAAGCATTATCATCTCTGATTTCCAGACAAGCAAACTAAAGTTCAAGTAGGCTAATTAGGTTTTCCAACCAGCTTGGATGTGGAAGGTTTGAATCTAAGACTGTCTGACTCAACGCCCTGGTTTTTAATCACTGCCCCATGAGAGGCAGCATGGATCATGGCTAGAGTATAACCCTCAGTGTAAAACATGTCCCAAGTCACTGGCTGCATGATCTGGAATAAGAATCTTAATATAGGGCTTCTGCTTCTCCAAGATCTCATGATCAATCAGAGGAGAGCCGAGTCAGGTGCAGACAGCTGGCTGAGGCTGGGCTGGATTGTTATTCTTTGAACCAGCCCCCAGAGTCTGCTCAAAGGTCATGCAGTGGGTACTCCAGGTGCACATGGATGGGCAAGCTGGATGCACTCCTGAAGAGTAAAGCTTACAACTAACTAATGGATTTATGTTTGCAAGTCCAGAGCTCTTGAAGCTGTTCATTTCCTAGTAAGTCCCTTTGCACAAGGCGAGGAGTGGAGACAGTGATCCTCTACAGTCAGGCTTTTGCTCTCTTATGTTTGCAATCTAAATGCAGCAGCGATTACCACCCCTTCTGGATTTTGTTGCTATTAGATGGTAGAGACTGCTGACTGAGTAGCCTAGATGTCACTTCTGGATTCATGGCAACCAAATCCAAAATATGTATACAGACAGAGATACTATGTAGTACATAGTATTAAACATAAATGCATGCATTATATAAATTATATTATTTATAATATATATATTATATGATATCTGATATGACATTATATAATATCTAATATATATATACATACACACACACACACGTGTGTGTGTGCTAGGTTGCTTCAGTCATATCTGACTCTTTGCAACCATATGGACCATAGCCCACCAGGCTCCTCTGTCCATGAGATTTCCCAGGCAAGAATACTGGAATGGGTTGCCATGCCCTCCTGCAGGGGATCTTCCTGACCCAGGGATTGAATCCACACCTCTTATGTCTTCTGTATTGGCAGGTGGGTTCTTTACCACTAGCACCACTTGGGAAACATATACATATATAACCCAGTTACTAACTGCTGCTGCATAGACACAAAAGTTAAACCATAGATCAAAACAAGTATTCATATGGCTGAATTCCTACATGAGATGGAAATAAAATGCCCAGGAGAATAAATTGTAAAGAAATTCAAGTTTTATCTAATCATAGTTCTTGAGAAGAAACATGGTAGCAAGAGCTTGGTTTTCCTCCAGCTCTGCCACTAATCAGCTCTGTGAAATCTATAAGACCAGGTGAAGTCCATAACAGATTCATGTGTCAGACATTGTAAATTATGGTGTGGCAGGGCATTGATATACATAGTACCATTCACAAGTGCAACAAAAACCAAACAAACAAAAGTCCTTTTTGTCACATCTTCATGGGGCTCTCATTCCCACCAATGGTGGAAAAAGAAATATGACACTTCAAGGTTACTTAGTCTTAAGTTTTGAAAAGCCTCCTTCCGTGTAACAACTTGACTTGAGCAAATAGTAGACTCAAATTCCCTTTCAGCAGTTTTTCCCTCTTTCTTCAGATTGAATGTTCTCCTATTCCCTGCTTTTTACAATATAGTATCTAAGTATGCATCCTCACCACATAGGACTGGGCCATCTGGTCTACCTGCTCTCCTTCCCTCACAGTTCTACAGTGCTAGCCTCAGTGCAGACTGGCTCCTAGGCACTCTCTATCAGTGTCTATAGAGATGCAGATAATCCTGGTGATTTAGGGTGTCATGCTGGCCCCTGCTCCTAAATCTCCTCAATATAGTAGTCAAAAAGAGTTCCAGAAATAAATGTCTCAGAAAGTAAAGGAGACAGAATCTTATTCATCACTCCAGCTACACCCACAACATCAATAATGATCTACAGTAGATGACTCATGTCTTATCTCCAGTCCAGACTACTCCTTGAGCATCTGACACATGTAGTCAACTGCAGCTCTCATCTCTATATGGTGTCAGATTGAATATACTCATCCAAATGCATAATCTTAATCCCCCCAATCCAGTCTTCTCTCAGAACTCCTTAAAACAATAAGTGCACCTACTATTCACCTAGCTATTTAGGGTAGAGATTAGATCTCATCTCAAGCTTCTCTACTTCAGCGTCTCTATATAATTTATCATCAGGTCCAATTGCCTTGGCCTCCTAATTACCTCACAAATGCATCCCTTTCTCTCTGTCTTCATTGCCACCTCCTACTCCAAGTCACCATTTTCCCCCATCTGAACTTCTTCAAACCAAACAGGTGGCTGATTTACCTATGTCTGCTCTGGCCTTCTTCTAATCCCTTCTTTCCACTTTAGCCAGAGAGATGTGTACCAATCAGCACATGCGTGCGTGCACGTGCGCGTACACACACACTCCCTTAAAACTCTAGCTGGCATCCTATTAATCTAAGGCAAAGACAAAAATATTTAACATGCCTCTCAGAATCCTGCATCTTCCAGTCTCCACTTCCCTCTGCAGCCTCCCCTCACACATTCCCCATTCACCTTGGTTCCAGTGTCACTGAGTTCAATCTCTCATCTGAAAGGCTTGCTCTCAACACGGGATCTTTATGTATGCTATTCCCTCTCTACTGAAGACTCTCTCCCCACTTAACCCTCCTTTGCCTGGCTAACAGAACTCTTCCTTAAGACCTCACCTTATCATCGTTTCCTCAGGGAGCCCTTTTAAACCTTCCTGACAATGTAAAATCTCCTAGTCATAGGAGATGACTCAGGGATCATAGGCTTTGATCACTGATAAATCATTAGGCTTTTTTCCACATTGGAACATAGAGGATTTATCTCAGTGGTAAATTTATATGTATGTATAAGGTGGCTCAGTGGTAAAGAATCTGCTTGTCAAGGCAGGAGCCGCAGGAGACACAAGTTTGATCCCTGGATTGGGAAGATCCTTTGGAGGAGGAAATTACACCCCACTCCAGTATTTTGCTGAGATAACCTTATGGACAGAGGAGCCTGGTGGGGCTATATATAGTCCATGGAGTTGCAAAGAGTTGGAGATGACTGAGCATGCACCACACACATATGAATTTAATCGACTGAGCGACTGAGTGACTTCACTTTTCACTTTCATGCATTGGAGAAGGAAATGGCACCCACTCCAATGTTCTTGTCTTGAGAATCCCAGGGATGGGGGAGCCTGGTGGGCTGCCATCTATGGGGGTCGCACAGAGTTGGACATGACTGAAGCTACTTAGCAGCAGCAGCAGCAGCATATCTCTCTCATTAGACTGTAAGCTTCATGAAAGGAGAAACTACATCTGTTTTTGCTCACCATTTTCTCCTTAGCAATTAAAATGATGTATGGCACATAGAATGAATGAATTACTAATCATTGTATATATAACTGAATGAATAAAGTTCAACCAGAAACTGATGATTATTTTTGTTAATTCAGTTATTGATATTTGTGACACTGACTCTCAACAGGAGAAATGTTTTCAGATCAGAGAATAAATGCAGCCTATACCACCTGTTAGCCAGGTAATCTTTGGAAAATCATTTAACTCAGCAGCATCATTATCATAATAATAACAGTTTTCAATCACAGGGTTATAGATAAACTGTCCATTGCTATACAAATGTGAGACATTATAAGTCTATTAGCAAAGCTTAAAAGTGTTTTGTGAAAAAGCCACCAAAAATTGTATAAGAACGCATAATCAATGTTGAAAAAAGCCTAATGATTTCCTCCTACAGGGTTCAATTTTACTTTTGTTAATATGGATCCTTAATCAAACGATACACTAAAATAGTTATGAAATATTCTTTAGGTACCCAATGGCACCCCACTCCAGTACTCTTGCCTGGAAAATCCCATGGATGTAGGAGCCTGGTAGGCTGCAGTCCATGGGGTCATGAACAGTCAGACACGAAGGAGCGGCTTCCCTTTCACTTTTCACTTTCATGCATTGGAGAAGGAAATGGCAACCCACTCCAGTGTTCTTGCCTGGAGAATCCCAGGGTCGCTGGAGCCTGGTGGGCCACTGTCTTTGGGGTCACACAGAGTCAGACACGACTGAAATGACTTAGCAGCAGCAATCTTGCAAAAAGTAGCTGCTTATTTCCTATCTTGAAATCATGATTATGGTTAAGTGGGTGATATCAGTCCTTTCCCTATAGATAAGAAAACTGAGCTTTAAGAGAATAAGTACCTTGTTCAAGGTCAAGCTAGTAAGAGATGAAGGAGGCTTCCAACACCTGGCTGCTGTGCCTTCAAAATCTATCTATGCTTTTGGAAATCTGGATAAATTTAAAGGAGAAATTTTATCAAACAAAAGCAGCATTTTACTTTTTTATAGGGGATCATTATTGAAACCTGAATTAGTAACCTAGGAAATGACCTGCAAGAAATATTTCAAACACCAAAGGAAAAAGTATAGAGACTTAAGAGCCTATATCCAAGAGTCCTAATATATGAATAGCAGATATTTCAGCATGATAAAGGGATATAGATGAGTAGAGGTAGTATTTAGTTAAAGCAGAAAATGTTTCTGGCATAATGAACAACTTGGGTCTGTTGATTAAAAAAGCTCTCTGATTTCAAGGCCAGGAATAAGGGTGGAGGGCAGATACTGAGGCATGCCATAATAAAATATCTAATCTCTTTAGGATAAAGAGAAAATCCTTACAAGCTACCAAGCAAACAACAACAACTACCTACACAGGAAGAAAAAGCTCAGACTAACATTTACAATTTTGGACATTAACACTAGAGTCAAATCTATGGCTAAGAGCAGACTGAAACCCAATTCTATGCCCTAGAAGGGTAAATTCCTAGAAGGAAAACTCTATTAGATATTTAAATTGTAATAGCACAATCTAGACATTTGTCTTGGGGAAGAAAATGAAAACATTCCAAAAGCTTAATGGTAGCAAGGGGGGAAAGAAAGGTGAGAGAAGTGAAAGTATTTTAATGGTCTCATCCTGTAGGACAGGGAGAACTGGAAAAACAGAACATCAGACAGTAAGTGTACCCCATGTCAGGGAAATAGTTGGGTTTATTCATCCGGTGGAAGATGGCCATTTAAGGGGAAAGAAAAAGAATGGATATCAACTTAAACCAGCTAGGTTAAGAGAAAGGAAACAGAAGAAACAAGAAAAGGAGTAGGCTTCTAGGTACACCACGTGGGAAGGGATGGGGAGGGACGTAGGAGGGGGGTTCAGGATGGGTTGGATACAGGTATACCTGTGGCCGATTCAAGTTGATGTAGGCAAAAAAAATCACAATATTGTAAAGTAATTATCCTCCAATTAAATGAATTTTTAAAAAGAAAAAAAGAAAAAGAGTAATGAAATGCAATGATAGAAGAAATAAAGTCATTACATTGAATGTGAATAGACTGAAATCTCCTACTAAAATATAAAGACTGTTGGATTAGGTTGTATACATTTTGCTACTTGTGAACTTGTATTTAAGTTGACGTGATAAAGATGGANTTGACATGATAAAGATGGAAAATAAAAGGATCAGCAAGGAGATATCAGACAAATGCAAACAAAAGGAAAACAGATATGGCAACATTAATATCATATAAGGTGGAATTTAAAGTGAAAACATTATACAGGATTGAAAGCATCATTGCTGCTGCTAAGTCGCTTCAGTTGTGTCTGACTCTGTGTGACCCTATGGACGGCAGCCCACCAGGCTCCTCCTACACAGGATTCTCTAGGCAAGAATACTGGAGTGGGTTGCCATTCCCTTCTCCAAAAGCATCATTATGTGGTGGTAAAAAAAACTTAATTGAGGAATTTAGTGCTCCAGGAGTTGGTGATGGACACGAAGCCTTGTACGCTGCAGTCCATGGGTCACAAAGAGTCAGACAGACAAAACTGAGCAACTGAACTGAACTGAACTGATATGTACCAAAAAATGGCAGCTAAATATGTGGATCAAAAACTATTAGATACACAAGGAAAACTTGAAAAACGCCATTGAAATAGGGGATTTCAATACAATTCTTTCAGAACCTAGTGGTCAAAAGTAAGTTAAGGTTATAAAAGAATTTTATAATACAGTAAATAAGCTTGATTTAATAGCTAATTAAATCAATAGATGAACTAGTGTATACTAGTTTTTGGAAGCCAATTGTGAGTATCTCATCCCATCTCCATATTCAGTGTTGTCACATTAGTAACTAGAAATAGGTCATGACAGGTGTATATACACCATGGAAAACAGAAATGCTATAATTGCTAAAAATCATATCTAGAAATTTGGCTATTAAACCTTTATCAGCACACCACTCAGTCTCTACATGAACATTTACTTTCAAATAGAGAATATAATTTTTCTTGTATAGCCACTGAACATTTTGAAAAGTTAATCATGTACTCAACTCAAAAACTTAACTGATTCCAAAAGTAAAGATTTTTACAAACTGTATCTTTTGATCATATATCAATGAAACTTGAAATAAGTAACAAGAATTACCACTGAAAAAAATTAGAAACATATTTCTAATAAGTCTTAGATCAAAAAAATACAATGAAAGGGAAATCAGAATCACTTAGAAAGCAAAAAGAGAACCTTTTATTTTTCCCAGAAATCTATGGGATAAAGGGAAAACTCTATTTCATAGAAATATTATACCTTGAAATACTTTTATTATTAAAGAATGAGCAAGGAAGAATAGTGCAAAGGGGCTTTGTACTAATCTTGAGAAGTTGGGGGATAAAGAACCGTAAAATGAACCAAGAAGCAATGAAGAGAGAATAGAGATAAAAACTGATACTAATGAAATAGAAAACAAAGAATAGAAAGGATTAAAAATAGACAAAGAAATCCATGAACTGGTTCTTTGGAAGAAAAAAATCGATAATTTTTTAATCAGGCAGTTGAATAAGAAAAAATGAGAGCAAAATAGAGTAACATTAGAGTTGAGAAAAGAAATATAACCACAGATGTAAGAGAACTTGAAAGAATTACAAGAGAATATATCACATATGTACTTTTAAGATGCATTCAAAACAGATTTGAAAATGTTTTTTTCTAAAAACACAAATTCCTTAAATTTACCTAAGATTCAATGGAAAACTCAAATATTCCAATCATCATAAAATTGGGAAGGCAATTAAAAGCCCACCTTCAAAAAAGACATCAATACCAGTTGGGTTCATAGCCATGTTTTGCTATCTTTGAAAGAATCAGTTCAGTTCAGTTCAGTTGCTCAGTCGTATCCGACTCTTTGCAACCCCATGAATCACAGCACACCAGGCCTCCCTGTTCATCACCATCTCCCAGAGTTCACTCAGACTCACATCCATCGAGTCCGTGATGCCAT